>BSBK01000605.1:182500-357500 GCA_027943335.1 Chamaecyparis obtusa
TAAGTGAGTAACTATGGACTTTGTCCTGAGTCATGAAAACACATCAGACACATATCCATGAAAGATAAAACATCATGATAATGGTTAGATTCAAATCCTTGGGTTATCTCCATAAAACATATAAAGATAGATAGTTTTCTAATTTCATAAACATATAAATGATAACCATAAATGAGCATATCAATCATCTGATAAAAATATCATCATCCACAAAACATAAATGTAAATGTATAGTTATAACCATCATAATAGAATGTCCAAATTAGAAAGTCCAAGTATCACCATAGGAGAGGGTATTACATGAGTTTTATGAATCTGACTGATTAAGATTTTTTGAGCAAGATCCATGATGACCTATTTTGGATAGGTGAAGTACCAGTTAGAATCATAGTAGATCTCATTCATGAGATGACGGGTCTATCAAAGATAGGCACCATTCTTCCAGTTGGAAAGGATATCAAAAAATTGGTTGAACAAGCCTTCAAATCCTAGAGTGATAAGCGCAGGATGAAAATTGAGCCAATTAAGGACATCAAATTGATGTATGTGATTCTTGGTTATAGATTTCAGCATGCTAACAGGGTCAATAGTGTGTCTGCAACCACTATTCTTGCAGCCATCAGATTGGTGAGAGAAAATGGAGAATTCAATTTGTGTGAGATCTTGCATGCACAATTGATGGACAATATAAGAGCTATCAAACATGACAAGACCAAAATATTCAGGTTTGGGTCTTTGATAATCTACATGTACTTTCATATAGTTGGGAAGGTATCAAACTTATACCTAGATAAAATTCTACCTACAATGCCTTAAATATCTCTTAAGGCATCAGTTGAGAGCATGCTGAAAGACTATATGGAGTTAGAGTTGAAAACCTTCAGGATAAAGATGCAGATGAGGTATAGGATACCATGAAAGCATTATTTAAAAATACAAGGATGGTATCTATTTTATGGTAGAAACTAACATTACTTGTATGGAGGTTGTTGAGCTTAGAACTAAGTGGATTCATCCACTTGGATATGAAGTGGAGGAGAAAGTTTTGGAATCTTATGCACAAGTCTTATTGTCGGCGCCCAAGGATCCTAATGAGCCTAGATGGGGAACATATGAAGAGAAGACTAGGGAAGTAGATGCAGTCCTAAATAGTGCAGTGACCAAGAGGAAAGCAACCAAAATCACCTCTGAGATTTTGAAGATCCATGGTGTGACCCAAGAAAACTTGGATAAAGCTAGAGAAGCAAAGATAGCTATGGAAATTGAGAGTGCACCCATAGTGGAAGCCAAGACAGAGAAAACAGATGATCCTAAGATGAAAAAGATAAAAATTGAGAAAACTAATGATATAAAGGAAAAAGAGAGTAAGACATATGATATCAGTCCTGCGCCCACTGATGCTTCTCCTAAGATGTCTAAGAGGAAAAAGCATCTAGTTACAAGTCATCCATCAGCTAGAGCCACAAGAAGCAGAGGCAAAAATGTGCAACCACCTCCTGAGGTAGGATTCTTACCAAGCTTACAAGTGCTGATATTAAGAGTAGTTGATGAAGGAAGACTTGATCAGATATCTAAGTTCTATGATAGATATCATGAAATTGACAAGTCTAAGATCCATGAGATGTTGATCAAACATATGATCAAGCTCAAGAAGATAGTTCTAGAACTAAAAATAGTCATTCCAAATAAAGTATGGGATATTATAGACACTTTGAAAAGACAAGCAGCTGAAGAAGACATTAGAATAAGAGAGAAAACACTGGTTGACAATCTGCCAATGTATTCAGTGGAAGAAAAAGCATTATTAATGGATTTGGTGAAGCCACACTTAAGGAAAAAGATGAGAACATTGCATATAATGAACAAGGATTATGAGCTAATAGCTAAGGAGACATAGAAAGCCTTTGATAAGGTGTTCCTTGATCAACGCATGCAACCTACATCTGTGCCCATCACTCAAGCACATGTTGAGCAAGATAAAGCAGCCAAGGTCACAAAAGCACCTATGATAGGTCCACAGGACTCAACACCCACAATGACAGTGCCTACCATTGAAACAAAGTCTGTGCCCATGCCCAGAACATAAGAAGATGCCACAATAATGATTGATAATGTGGAGATATCAATGCCAGCCATTGACAAAGACTTAGACAAATTTGAGAAAGCCTTTGTGAGTACACAAGAGGTAGAAATACTATACAGTGATAATTCACCTAAGTAGCAAGAAGATGTGTTGATGGAGGACTTAACAGGACAAGAAGAAGAAGAGGAGAAAGAAAAGGAACTAACAGATGAACTCTATGTTGAAATACTTGCAAAGACAAACAGAAGTGATGGACAATATGCCTATCACTCCCATTCCATTAGCAACATTGTTGTCAAGTTTGACTCCTGACACTACAAGCTTGGACTCTTGGGGAGAAGAAGACTTGATCAAGATCAGTGTCCTTGCTATGGAGAAGGCCAAGGAGAAACAAGTGATGAGAAATCCTCAGTTTGTTGAGTCAGTAAACATATTGAACAATCTACTGCCCGCAAAGAAGAAGGTACCAAAAGTGCACTTAGTGGAGGATGTCAACAACATCCTGACAAGCTTCAAGGAAAAAATTTCTTGCCTAGAAAAATCAGCAGCGAAGGTAGCAGAAGAGAAGTACCTTAAGAAAAGATTGAATGAATTAACTGCAAAATTTGCACTTGACCTTAACTCTCTAAAATTTGGTCAAACTTCATTGAAAGAATTCACAGTAAAAGGAAGGAAAATCATAGTAGACAACATGAACCAATACAAGATGACTGCAGACCTCCATAAGAAAATTTAGGAGGTAGAAGCTATGATAGACAAAGTGAGAAAATTAGTAGAAGACCCTTCTATAGATGTGAACATGTGCAAAAATGTATACTAGGTTCAAGTGGATAAAATAGAGAAGGAAGAGAAAGAAATGTCCAAGCTAAGGGCAAGGTAAACACAACTAAGAAATGCTCTTGCACCCTCATTAGATGTCTTGAACTAGAACATCAAGGAGATCGATGCCACTATGGTATCATATGATCAAGGTCTGAGTACAAATTGGAGAAGATGGAGAAGTTAACATATTCTTTTTACGCCCATCCCTAGATAATAGACTCATTAAAGAAATTTTGGCAGAATGAGATTGCTAACCTAATGATGCAGGAGCATCTTGGGTCCTTGGCAATCCTATGTCACCAAAAACATTTTGGAGTTTGTCTGTGTTGCTCGGTTCCTTCTTTGACTAAGTTTCTTGGTAGTTGGTTGATTTCCTTTGGTTACCAAGTGTGTTTAGTTATCTTCTGGGAAGCCAATTATTTTGCTGGCACTCGGTGATGCTTGTCTATTGCTTGGTCATCCTCTCTTATCGAGTGGTTTCTTTTGAGTTCATGTTGAGATGACTTGTGCATTTATTATGGGTTGCAAATTTAATGTTGGAATCCATCATTGGGAGGCATGTGGTCCCAAATCTGACCATTCCTTCCATTAATTATAGATCTGAAGGCCGACTTAGTTTGGTAGACTCTTGTATAAATTTAGTTGCTTGGTTGTAGTTTAGAAGGCAGTTAGGATAGAAGATAGAAGAAGATATTTTGATAGATCCTCACATGTTTGAGGACATCTATAAATCATTGTAATATTTGGCCCTAATTGGGAAGGCCTTACAGCCTAGCATGTATCATTCTATTTGATGAAAATCTATGAAAGCTTCTACATTCTGTCTCTCTCTGTTGTTGTTTATTTTCTTCCACATATGCTAAGAAGGCTTGGATCATTAGGGCATGCCATTGTTTGGCCTCTATTGGCCCCTTGCCTTACATCAGGTGGTATCAGAGTGAGGTGAGATCTTGATCTAGGTCTGCGGATCTAGGTTTATAGGTTCCTCTTGAAGCCCTAGTTGATTTTTGTGGGGTAGCAGATTGCGATCTGACTTGTAATTGTAGAGGGTTGTGAAGGTGATTCATGAGAGGTGAGATGCAGATCTAGGATTGGTAGATATGCTAAGTCAGATTGATGCTAGATTAGAAGTTGTTGAAACAACCCAAAGAAGAGGTAGACATCTTGAAGATGTTAGTGATGATCAAGTTGAGGAAGAACAGGTGAATGCAGAACCTACACTTGTTATGGATCAAGGTGAAGACAGATTTTTTAAGGCTTTGACAATTCTGAAGTCTACACCACATTTCAATCCTCCTAAGTATGGTGGAAAGCTAGATTTTGATGAATTGGTGGACTAGATCACCGAGATGGAAAAGTATTTTGAGTATGAAAACATTCCTGAAGACAAGAAGGTGAAGATTGAAAGTACAAAGTTGAAAAGTCATGCATCCTTATGGTGGGAACATCTACAATTGGATAGGAAGAGGAAAAACAAAGACAAAATCAAGGTATGAAATAAAATGGTGAATAAATTGAAAGGAAAGTTCTTCCCTTGTGATTATAAGATTAACCTAGTTTGGCGAATGCAAAGTTTGAGGCAGAAAGATAGCTCGATAAAGGAATATACTGAGGAATTCTATAGATTAGATATCAAATCTGGACATGATGAAGATGATGTGGAAAGAATTGGTAGATACCTGAATGGTTTGAGAGTTTCCATCCAAGAGGAAATTAGTATGGTCAAGTTGGAGAACATTGAAGAGGCTTATCAATTTGCATTGAAGGCCGAGGAGAAATTGAACAAAAGACATGAGCAAACACAAAGAGGTCAAGGTGGTAGATTCCCTAGAGGAAGAGGTAGATCTAATGGTGAAAATGGTAGATCTAAACTAGAAAAGACAAATTTGGATAAAGGAAAGACCAAGTGGAAAGGTGAAAGTTCATCTAGAGGTAGAGGCAGTAACTACCAAGGTGGTTATAGTAGAGGAAGTTTCCAAGGAAATTGTTACAATTATGGAGAAGGACATAGATCTTTTGAGTGTACACATGCAAGTAAGAAGGCTGGTAGTAGTAGAAATGCTTTGGTGCAAGAAGAGTCACCGAATGAACCTGAGAAAGAAAATAACTCGATGGTAAGGAGAGCACTGTGGAATGAAAGCAAGGAAGATCCGGTAAGGAAAAGTTTGTTCAAGACAAGATGTAGAGTTTTTGATAAAGTTTGGAAGGTAATCATTGACAGTGGTGGTTCAAAGAATCTAGCATCTGAAGAGATGGTCACAAAATTGTAGTTGGAAAGGTTGGTACATCCAAAGTCCTATCAGATTTCATGGATAAAAGATTAGCATACACTCCTGGGAAGTGAACAATGTTACGTGAATTTGAAGATTGGAAAGTACTATGATAAGGTGTTATGTGATATCATGCCTATGGATTGTTGTCATATTTTGTTGGGTAGGCCTTGGAAATATGATAGACGTGCTATATATGATGGGAGATTGCATAAGCATACTATTGTGGCTGATGGAAAGAAACAAATCTTGTTACTATTGATGGAAGAACCTATTAGTAATGTTTGCACATTTGTGAAAGTTTGTTTGATGGAGGGAAGAAATTTTGTTAACTCTTTAAAGAAGAATTATGTATGTTTTGCTATGATTCCTAAAAAACTAAGTAAGAAAATAGAAGATAATATCCCTGAGGAGATTGATAAGCTACTCACCGAGTATAGTGATATCATTTTTTATAATGTACCTGATGGTTTGCACCCAAAAAGAAGCATTGATCATTGTATGGATCTTATCCCTGGAGCTAGTTTACTGAATAAGGGACCTCATCGGTTGACACTTACCGAGAATTAGGAATTGAATCAATAGATTCAAGAGTTCCTGGAGAAAGGTTTGATTAGAGAAAGTTTGAGACTTTGTGCAGTTTCTACTGTATTGGCACCTAAAAAGAATGGAGAATGGAGAATGTGCATTGATTCCAGAGAAATCAATAACATAAAAGTGAAGTATAGGTTTCCTATACCGAGAATGGATGACATAATGGACAGTTTTATTGGAGAAAAGTATTTCACAAAGATTGACTTAAAAAGTGGGTATCATCAAATTAGAATATGAGAAGGTGATGAATGGAAGACTACTTTTAAGACAAAAGAAGGTTTGTATGAGTGGTTGGTTATGCCCTTTGGTTTAACTAATGCACCGAGTACTTTTATGAGGTCGATGAATGAAGTTTTGAAGAAATTATTGGGTAAGTTTGTGATTGTATATATTGGTGAAATTATGATATTCAGTAAGACCAAAGAAGAACATTGGTTGCATGTTAGACAAGTTTTGCAGAGATTAAAAGAAGAAAAGTTGTTGATAAATCTAAAAAAGTGTTCATTCATGAAAGAGGAGATTTTGTATTTGGGATTTGTTATTTCAGTTGATGGTTTGACGATGGATCCTAAAAAGGTTGAAGCTATTTTGAATTGGCCAACACCTGTGAATGCTAGTGAGGTAAGATCATTTCATGGTTTGGCAAGTTTTTACCGAAAGTTCATAAGAAATTTCAATTCAATTTGTAATGCTATGAATGAGACTATGAGAGGAGACAAAAGAGAATTCAAGTGGACACATGGAGCTGACAAAAGTTTTGAGACTCTAAAGTAGAAGGTTTTCGAATTACCTATTTTGGCATTACCTAATTTTAGTAAGGTATTTCAAGTAGAATGTGATGGAAGTGGAAGTGGAATTGGAGCTATGTTGAGTCAAGAAGGTAAACCTGTTGCTTTCTTTAGTGAAAAGTTGAATGATGCTAAAAGGAAATATTCTATGTATGATCAAGAATTCTATGCTATTGTTGAAGCACTGAAGAAATGGAGACATTATTTGATACTGAGTGAATTTGTGTTGTATACTGATCATAAGGCTTTACACTATTTGGGTAGTTAGAATAAGTTGAACTAGAGACATATGAAATGGGTTAAGTATTTGGAGAGTTACACATTTGTGATAAAGAATAAGAGTGGAGTCACTAACTGAGTTGTTGATGCATTGAGTATAAGAAGATCTTTGATGACCGAGATGAAAATTGAAGTTCTTGGTTTTGATGAGATGGGAGATTCTTATGAGTTTGACCCTGATTTTTCTGAGCCATGGAGAAAGTGCAGAGAACCTATTCAAGATCAACAAGATACTAAATGGGATGAATATTTTATTCAGGAAGATATGTTATTTAAAAGCATTCAGTTGTGTATACTGAGAGGAATAATGAGAACTAATTTGATAAAGGACAAGCATAGTAGTGGTTTGGCTGGACATTTTGTTATTGATAAACCATGGAATTTTCTTAAGAAGAAGTATAAAGATGTTCAAAAATTTGTGAAAATTTGTAGAATTTGTCAAGTTGCAAAAGGAGTAAGTCAGAATACTGGATTGTATGTACCAATTGTTGTTCCTGAGAAACCTTGGATTAACATCAGTATAGACTTTTTTCTTGACTTACCGAAGACAGTAAGAGGTAATGATTTTATATTTATCATTGTGCATAGATTTTCTAAGATGGCACATTTTATACCTTGTAGAAAGACATCAGATGTAGTACATGTACCAGATCATTTCTTTAAGGAAATTTTTAGATTGCATGGATTACCAAGGAGTATTATCTCTGACCGAGACAGTAAATTTGTTGGATACTTTTGGAAAACCATTTGGAAGAAATTTGGCACTAAGTTGAAATGTAGTTCTACATTTCACCCACAAACCAATGGATAGACTGAAGTTGTGAACAAAAATTTGGGAAATCTTTTTAGATATCTAGTTGGAGACACACCTAGTAATTGGGATTCTTTGTTAGCACAAGCAAAATTGGCATACAATAGTTCAGTGAATAGGAGTACTGGAAAGACAACATTTGAGATTGTGAATGGCACACAACCGAGAGGTATATCTGATTTGAGAGATATTGCTGATGAAAATAAGAAAAGTGTTGAAGGAGTAAAATTTGCTAAGTACATGAAGACATTGCATGAAGATGTGAACCTGAAGCTAGAAGACAGTCATCAGAAATACAAAGATAGAACTAATAGATCAAGGAGACATAAATTTTTTGATGTTGGTGATGAAGTGATGGTTCATTTGAAGAAAGATTGATTTCCTGTTGGAACATATGGGAAGCTGCAGATGAAGAAGTTTGGACCTTGCAAGATTTTGAAGAAATTTGACAATGGAAATGCATATGAGATTGAGTTACCTGATGACATGGACATATCACCTATTTTCAACATTTCTAATTTGTATGAGTATCATGAACATGATGAAGAAGTGATAGTACCGATAGAATATCCTAAGAAGCAGAATGAAGAAATTGAACATATTTTGAAGGAAAGAGTTGGAAAAAGTACAAGAGGAAAATAGTATATGGAGTATCTGGTAAAGTGGAAGAATAGACCAATGGAAGAAAATTCATGGATTTCATAGTCTGAGTTGGATGCAGCTTGGATCATATCTACCAAATGATTTGGAGAATCATTTCAAAACAACCCTAGGTGTCTAATGCAGGAGCATCTTGGGTCCTTGGAAATCCTGTGTCACTAAAAACATTTTGGAGTTTGGTTGTGTTTCTTAGTTCCTACTTTGACTGAGTTGGTCAGTAGTTGGTTAGTTTCCTTTGGTTATCGAGTGTGGTTAGTTATCTCCTGGGTGGTCGGTTATTTTGCCGGCACTCAGGGATGCTTGTCTGTTTCTCGATCATCCTCGCTTACCGAGTGGTTTCTTTTGAGTTCCTGTTGAGCTGACTTGTGCATTTATTATGGGTCACAGATTTAATGTTGGAATCCATCATTGGGATGTGTGTGGTCCCAGATCTGACCATTCCTTCCATTGATTATGGATCTGAAGGCTGACTCAGGTTGGTAGATTCTTGTATAAATGTAGTTGTTTGGTTGTAGTTTAGAAGGTAGTTAGGATAGAATATAGAAGAAGAGATTTTGAAAGATCCTCGCATGTTTGAGGAGTTATGTAAATCATTTTAATATTTGGCCCTAATCAAGAAGGCCTTACAGCCTGACATGTATCATTCTATTTGATGAAAACCTATGAAAGCTTCTACATTCTCTCTCTCACTGTTGTTGTTTATTTTCTTCCGCATGTGTTGAGAAGGCTTGGATCATTAGGGTGTGCCATTGTTTGGCCCCTATTGCCCCCCTGCAATTTGTCACCTAAAGATAGCATATTCAGACGTCTTCACTTTGTGAGTACTTGTAGATACATTTTTTGAGCACCTTTGTCATTAATGTCAAAGGGGGAGTATAGTATATAGAAGAAAGAATATGGAGCTTTGTATATGATGTAAAGAAAAGTATACTACTTAGTGAAAGGGGAGATATAAGTTAGAGTATGTACTGGAAAACTTTGTATAAGGATACAATTAGTAACTTTTCCATATTCCTTTGTTTCCATTAATGAAAAAGGGGGAGATTATTGGAAAGTTGACTATACTAAAGTATATGACTATATTTAGTGTTGTCATTATGGCAACAAAGTCATATGAAGTTTTGGAATTAGCGCATAATGTAGAAGATCAGAAATATGGCTAAGTATGGAAGACTAGACAGATAGCAGAGCACCAGGTGAACAGAGCATCAACGCATGTGTGTATGACAGAGTTATGACATACACCCTTGAAGATAAGCTTCTAAGTATGTATTGATGCTAAGTCTAAGAGTACATGATGATATGAGTCAGTATGAGAAATTTATAGTTAGATGAAGTGGCACAGACAGTGAGCGGCAAAATAGAACAGTGCATGGAGCTAACTATTTTTATTTTGGTTAGTGCTTGTAATATTGTTTTGTAAAGGCTATGCACCTATTGTATTTATGTTATAGACATGTTAATATGGTTATATGTAAACATGCTTGAGCCAATTCATTTGGAAGTGTTGTATGTAGTTAGTTATAAGCCGACTTGATAAAGATTTTTGTATGCGCATATAAATAAGACATGCACCATTGTAATTTGGCATGGAAGGAGCTATAGAGATTGGATATGTGAAGAGAAGATAGAATGAGGTAGAGCTTTAAAAGAGGCTAAAGCATTAGTGCACAAAAGGAACTGATCAGATAAGCAGTGTCAAAGAAATAGTTCACCCTACAGATATAGTGTCTATCTGATATCCAAAAGGTTGTAGCCTTCACCACTTGAGAAGTGATCTCTAGGATAGTGTGTCCCCACCCCTAATAGGGTCAATTGTAAAAGACTCCTAACAGGGTCCGACCCTTGACCAAGTCATTGTACTAAAGCATTATAAAGAACAATTCCTAACAAGGTTGCAAGATCTTCTAACAGGGATCATAATACACTAGTTCAATTCTTAGTGGGTGTCAATTCCGACCGGGGAATTTACCTATTTGGGTTTCCTCATAATCATATATGGTTTCACGTGTTATGAATGTTTATCTTACTTGCATTGATGTTCATTTCAGTAACCAAGAAATTATGTTAAGTTTCAAAGTAGCAAAAAAAGTAATAAAGTATAGAACACTAATTCACCCCCCCCCTCATTGTTCCCATTCCTAACAGAAACAACTGGAGAGATAGGAGGAAAATCTCCATCATATAGTGAGACTTGCAAATTCCCCACCAATGGAAAACCTCCAGCAAAAGATGAAACCCTAGCCAAAGAAACCAGTAATGGCTCAAGAGAAATCGATGATCCAACAACCTTCGAAGCCTGTAACTTCCCAGAAAAACCTTCAACAAGAGACAAAACCTTAGCCATAGCAACCGGCGATGCACCAACAACTAGCGACACCAGAAATATCATCACTAGCAACTTGCCATGCCAAAAAATTCCCAGAAAGACCTCCAATGGGAGACAAAACCCTAGCCAAAGCACTAGCTAATGGAAAACTCCTAGGAGTAGAATCTTGACCAATAGAAGAGGGAGGGGGAACCTGCGCTGCCACTTGGGAGAAGATTTTTTGTGAAACATGTTTCTTCTCCACCAAATAGTGATGAGCCAACGTACCCTTCCACCATGACGCACCAGATTTATTTTTACCCAAACCACACTGAGCAGCCATATGCCCAGTATTGAAGCATCTACAACATCTGAAGGGAAGCCCTTCATAATCCAGGGTCTGTGTCAAGCTTTCTTTGGAGGAGTTGATCACTATCTCCATAGGAAGACCCTTTGAAGGATCAATATCAACAAGAATGCGAGCATAATTAGAGTGGAACATATTAGAAGAGGCACTATCTACCAGAAAAAATTCCCCAAGAGCATTACCAATCTCCTCATAAAGAGAATTGATCCAGAGATGCAAAGGTAAGTAAGGAAGACAAACCCAGATGGGGAATGGAGTGAAAGAATTTGAGATGGGGTTAAAATTGATATGCCAAGGTTTAACCATGAGCATAAAATGATCCTCCCAGCTGAAGAAATGATCGAACAACATTTTATTCCTGTCTGAGGAATATTCAAACTTTGCAAGTAAATACCCCTTAGCCAAGGGGAAGATATGCACCATATCCTCAAGGACAGGCTCCTAGTGATGAGAGATGTAGTCATGAAGCTTTGGCAAGATAGGCCAAAAACCCCTAAACCTGCAAATCAAGGCATGGGAAGAAAAAATGGAGATGTTGTGAGCCATATCCTCCTCAACATCCAAATCCACCACAATAGATAAAGGAGAAGAGACAAGGACAGGCCCACGAGAAACCCCTAGATTCAATAACGCAACATCCCTGGAAATATTAGAGGGCTCAGCAAAGACCATCTGAGGGCCCTTCACCCCACCCTCACACACAGGAGAAACAATAGGTAAAACCTTAGAGTTCCTACATCTAGAGACACCTGCAATTTCCCCGCCGATGGCTGACCTCCAGCAAAAGACAAAATCCTAGCACTAGCACCTGGTGACACCCCAACATACGGTGAAGCACCAGCAACCAGAAAAACCCTAGAACCTCCAGCAACCTTCTAGGCCTACCACTTCCTAGGAAAGCCTTCAAGAGGAGACAAAACCCTAGCCAAATCAACTAGTGTCGCACTAGCAGCCATCAAAGCACCATCAACCAATAGACTCCTAGCAGACAGCTCCATCTCCTTTAAAATTACATTTAAAAGTTTCTCAATGTCATTGTATAAACGTTAATAATGAATCAAAGGTAATTAATACCACTTAGTAAAAAAATTAAAATTAATACCACTTCTAGTATAACACAGACAATAATTAAATTATATTAAATTATGATTAGTAATATTTAACAATATTAAGTGTTATCTTAAAATGTATTTTAACCAAAATTAATTAAATTAAGACAATAAAATTTAAAATATTTATTAAATAATAAAATTCATTAATCAACACGATATCCTAAAAGCATAAGATCGCCCAAGAAAAACAAAATACCATAAACATAACAAAATTCCAAGATCGAAAGATGAAAAGAAAACTAAAGAACAAATGAACACCCTCACACACCAACCACATGCAAGCAAGGGATAGAAGGAAAAATTTAGAGTTTTCGACATGACCATCCATAAAGGTAACTCAAGGTATGTGATACAGGAGCATCTTAGGTCCTTGGCAATCCTGTTTCACCAAAAACATGTTTGTCTTTTCCTATGTTGCTTGATTCCTTCCTTGATAGAGTTGGTTCAGTGTTGCTCAGTTTCCTTTGCTAACCAGGGTTGGTCAGTTATCTCTCTAGAACTTGGTGAATTTCCTTGGCCCTCAGTGATGCTTGTCTAGTGATCAATTATCCTTTCTTACCGAGTTATTTATTTTAGTTTCCTATTGAGGCCGACTCATGCAATTAATAATGGTAGCAGATTTAATGCTGGTATCTATCATTGGGAAGTGTGTGGACCTAGATCCAGTCGTTCCTTATGTTGATGGTGGATTTGAAGTCTGACTTGTTCGGTAGCCTTTTGTATATAATGTAATCTTGGTTTTTAGTTTTAGGACATCAGTTTAGGAGATCAAAGATAGAAGCTAGGAGATAGAAGATTATTTCATATCCTTGCATATTAGAGGACTTATGTACTTGAATTATAATATCTGGCCTAAATTTGAAAGGCCTTACATCCTGACATGTATGAATCAATTGGAATAAATATATGAAAGATATTTACATACTCTCTCTCTCTCACTTGTGTGTTGTTTCTTCTGCATATGATCTCTACAAGGTGGACCTGGTTAGGGTGTGCCTTTGACCCCTCTCTATATCCTTCCTTGCATCAAGTGGTATCAAAGCAAGGTGAGATCTGGATCTAGATTTGCAAATCTACATTTGAGGGTTCCTTCTTGTCAAACCATAATTGATTTTTTGTGGGTTAGAATATTGTGATCTAGCCTACAATTGCAGAGGGTTTCAAGATGGTTTGTGGGAGGTGAGATGTGGATCTAGGATTGGCAGACATTTTGAGACAACTTGCTGCTAGATTATAAGTTGTTGAGACAACCCAGAGAAGAGGAAGACATCTTGAAGATTTTAGTGATGATGAAATTGAGGAAGAACAAGCTGATGTAGAACTTTCACTGGTGATGGATCAAGGTGAGGAAATATTGTTGAAGGCTTTGACAAATTTGAAGTCTACACCACACTTTAATCCTCCCGAGTATAGTGGAAAATTGATTATGATGAATTGGTGGACTGGATCACTAAGATGGAAAAGTACTTTGAATATGAAAATGTACCGGAAAAGAAGGTGAAAATTGCAAGCACAAAGTTGAAAAGTCATGCATCCTTATGGTGGGAACATCTACAGTTGGACACAAAGAGGAAAGGAAAAGAAAAAATTAAGGTATGGAATAAAATGGTGAATAAATTGAAAGGAAAGTTCTTACCTTTTGATTATCAGATTAACCTAGCTATGTGAATGCAAAGTTTGAGGTAGAAAGATAGCTCGGTAAAAGAATATATTGATGAATTCTATAGATTAGATATCATATATGGACATGATGAAGATGATGTGGAAAGAATTGCTAGGTACCTGAATGGATTGAGGGTTTCCATCCAAGAAGAAATCAGTTTGGTTAAATTGGAGAGCATTGAAGAAGCTTATCAATTTTCATTGAAAGCTAAGGAGAAATTGAACAAAAGACATGAGAAAAGACAAAGAGGTAGAGGTGGTAGATTCCCTAGAGGAAGAGGTATATCTTATGGTGAAAATGGTAGATTTGAACCTGAAAAGAAAAATTTAGATAAAGGCAAGACCAAGTGGAAAGGTGAAATTTCATCTAAAGGAAGAGGCAATAACTATCGAGGTGGTTATAACAAAGGTGGTTTCCGAGGAACTTTTTATAATTGTGGAGAAGATGGACATAGATCATTTGAGTGTACACATGCAAGTAAGAAGGTCGGTAGTAGTAGAAATGATTTGGTGCAAGAAGAGTCACCAAATGAACCTGAGAAGGAAAAGAACTTGATGGTAAGGACAACACTTTGGAATGAAAGTAATAAGGAAGATTTGGTAAGGAAAAGTTTGTTCAAGACCAGATGTAGAGTTTATGATGAAGTTTGGAAGGTAATCATTGACAGTGGTAGCTCGAAGAACTTGGCGTCTGAGGAAATGGTTACAAAGTTGTAGTTGAAAAGGATGGAACATCTGATGCCCTATCAAATTTCATGGATCAAAGATGAGCATACACTCTTGGGAAGTGAACAATGTTATGTGAATTTGAAAATTGGAAAGTACTATGATAAGGTTTATGTGATATCATGCCTATGGATTCTTGTCATATTTTGTTGGGTAGACTTTGGCAATATGATAGACATGCAATATATGATGGGAGATTGCATAAATATACTATTTGGGTTGATGGGAGAAGACAAATCTTGTTACCTTTGATTGAAGAACCTGTTAGTAATATTTTCACATATGTGAAAGTTTGTTTGATGGAAGGAAGAAAGTTTGTTAAGGATTTGAAGAAGAATGATGTATGTTTTGCTATGATACCTAACAAACCGAGTAAGAAAATAGAGGATAGTATCCTTGAGGAGATTGATAAGTTCCTCATCGAGTACAGTGAAATCATTTCTAATAATGTACCTGATGGTTTGCCACCAAAGAGAAGCATTGATCATTTCATGGATCTAATTCTTGGATCTTGTTTACCGAATAAGGCACCACATCGGTTGACACCTACTGAGAATCAGGAATTGAACCGATAGATTCACGAATTGTTGTAGAAAGGTTTGATCAGAGAAAGTTTGAGTCCTTGTGTAGTACATGTTGTATTGGCACCTAAGAAGAATGGAGAATGGTGAATGTGTACTGATTCCAGAGTAATCAAGAAGATGATAGTGAAATATAGGTTTCTTATGCCGACAATGGATGATATAATGGATAGTTCGACTGGAGCAATGTATTTTACCAAAATTGATTTGAAAAGTGGGCATCATCATATGAAAATCAGAGAAGGTGCTGAATGGAAGACTGCTTTTAAGAAAAAAGAAGGTTTATATGAGTGGTTGGTTATGCCCTTTGGTTTAACTAATGCATCGAGTACTTTTATGAGGTTGATGAATGAATTTTTGAAGAAATCATTAGGTAAATTTGTGGTTGTATACCTAGATGATATTTTGATATTCAGTAAGACTAGAGAAGAACATTTGTTGCATGTTAAACAAGTATTATAAAGGTTGAAAGAAGAAAAGTTGCTGATAAATCTGAAAAAGTGTTCATTCATGAAAGAGGAGATTGTGTATTTGGGATTTGTGATTTTAGCTAATGGTTTGAAGATGGATCTTGAAAAGGTGGAAGATATTTTGAATTGGCCTACACCTGAGAATGCTAGTGAGGTAAGATCATGATGTAGGAGCATCCTGGGTGTAAGAGCAATCTTGCATCACCCAAAAAAATATTTCTATTTTTATACTCAATAAGGGCTATTTTGTGCAGAGTTGCTATTTATGGAAAGTTACTATTTTTTGGTAATTTTTGTATGTGCTCAGAATGATCTGATTTCTTTCTTGGAGGTTCATTTTGGTCATATAAGTCTACCAGTAAAGTTTCATTGCCAGATCAAGTGTATATTGGAAGATATTAAAGATTTTCGGTATTGGTAGTAGGGTACAGAAACTTTGAACTCAGTTTTGAAGGCTTTAGAGGCCCCGAATGAGGTCAAAAATTTGGGTGACGGGTGCTTGCGTGGGTCAAGCCTGTAGAGTGCTTCATGGCATTTCCGAAATGGGGTTATAATAGCGGATCGGGTCAACTAGTGATGACTTATGGTCTTCGAAAGTTGGGCCACCTGAAATGGCGGAAAATAATTTTCTTCAAAATTTCTGTTTGGGTTTCAAAGGTTATCTTGAGCCGACTATGATGTAATAAAATGTAAAATAAAATAATTCTAAGTTTGGTCGGCCTTATTGGCTAAAATTCTAGAACCTTCCCAGGCGGTGGAAAATTGCCTATATAAGGAAGGCTGCATTATTGTCTTAGGCAGTTGGGAATAGTTCTGGGTAGTAGATCTGGGTATTGATTCAAGGCTTTGTCCTACAAAATATTGTAAGGGAATGCCCATGTGGCTTTGCATATTGTAATTCTAAAAGTTTGTAATTCCACATTTGTGGAGATAATAAGAAGCCAATTTTCTGTTCTTGCATATTATTGTTGTTGTTTCTCTATTTCTATTATGTGTTTGTGGTATTAAGGGGGAGCACCCTTCATCAGATCATTTCATGGTTTGGAAAGTTTTTACTGAAAGTTCATTAGGAATTTCAATTCAATTTGTAATGCTATGAATGAGACTATGAGTGAAGATAAAATAGAATTCAAGTGGACACATGGATATCATAAAAGTTTTGAGACTCTGAAGTAGAAGGTTGTTGAATTTCTTGTGTTGGCATTGTTTGATTTCAATAAGGTATTTCAAGTGGAATGTGATGCAAGTGGAAGTGCAATAGGAGCTGTGTTGAGTCAAGAAGGTAAACATGTTGCTTTATTTAGTGAAAATTTAAATGATGTAAAAAGGAAATATTCTGTGTATGATCAATAATTATATGCTATTGTTCAAGCACTGAAGAGATGAAGACATTATTTGATACCGAGTGTATTTGTATTGTATACCGGTCATAAAGCTTTACAGTATTTGGGTAGTCAAAATAAGTTGAATCAGAGACATATGAAATGTTTTGAGTATTTGTAGATTTATACATTTGTGATAAAACATAAGAGTGGAATCACTAACTGAGTTGCATATGCATTGAGTAAAAGAAGATCTTTGATGACCGAGATGAAAATTGAAGTTCTTGGTTTTGATGACATGAGGGATTCTTATGAATTTGATCTTGATTTTTCTGAGTCATGGAGAAAGTGTAGAGCACCTATTCAAGATCAACCGAGTACTAAATGGGAAGAATATTTTATTCAAGGAGGTATGTTGTTTAAAGGTATTCAATTATGTATATCGAGAGGATCAATGTGAACTAATTTGATAAAAGAGAAACATAGTAGTGGTTTGGCTAGACATTTTGGTGTTGATAAGACATTGAATTTTCTTAAGGAGAAATACTTTTGGCCATAGTTGTATAAGGATGTTCATAAATTTGTGAAAAGTTATGGAATTTGTTAAGTTAGAAAAGGAGTAAGTCAAAATACTAGATTGTATACACTGATTTATGTTCCCGAGAAACCTTGGATTGATATCAGTATAGATTTTGTTCTAGGATTACTGAAGATGATAATAGGTAATGATTCTATATTTGTTGTTGTGGATAGATTTTCTAAAATGACACATTTCATACCTTGTATAAAGACATCAGATGCAATACATATAGTAGATCTTTTCTTTAAGGAAATTGTCAGATTGCATGGATTACCAAGGAGTATTATCTCTGACCGAGATGGTAAATTTTTTGGATATTTTTGGAAGACCCTTTGGAGGAATTTTGGCACCGAGTTGAAATATAGTTCTACATTTCACCCACAAACCGATGGACAGGTAGAAGTTGTGAATAGAAGCTTGGGAAATATTTTAAGATGTTTATTTGGAGACACACTGAGTAATTGGGATTCTGTATTGGTACAAGCATTTAGTGAATAGGAGTACTGGAAAAACACCTTTTGATATTTTAAATGGAATACAAATGAGAGGTATATCAGATTTAAGGGATATTACTGATGAAGGGAAGAGAAGTGCTGAAGGAGTAAATTTTTTTGAGTACATGAAGACATTGCATGAAGATGTGAAACATAAGTTGGAGAAAAGTAATAAAAAATACAAAAATAGAGTTGATAGACCTAGAAGACATAAGACTTTTGCAGTCGGTGATGAGGTAATGGTTCATTTGAAGAAAGGTAGATTTCATGTTGGAACATATGGGAACCTGAAAATGAAGAAGTTTGGTCCTTGTAGGATTTTGAAGAGATTTGACAGTGGAAATGCTTATGAGATTGAGTTACCTGATGACATGGATATATCACCTATATTCAACATTGCTGATTTATATGAGTACCATGAGTCAGATGAAGAAATGATAGTACCAAAAGATTATCCTAAGAAATAGATAGAAGAAGTTGAGGAGATTTTGGAAAAATAGTATATGGAATATCTGGTAAAGTGGAAGAATAGACTAGTTAAAGATAGTTCATGGATTTCACAATTTGAGTTGGATTCATCTCAGATCATACCTGCTTCATGATTTGGAGAATCATTTCAAATAACCCCAAGTGTCTAATGTAGGAGCATCTCAGGTCCTTGGGAATCTTGTGTCACCAAAAACATGTTTGTGTTTTCATGTGTTTCTTGGTTCCTTCCTTGACTGAGTTGTTTCGGTGTTTCTCAATTTCCTTTTCTTACAGAGGTTGGTGGGTTATCTCTCTGGTGCTCAGTGAATTTCTCTAGCACTCGGTGATGCTTGTTTGGCACTCGGTTATCCTTGCTTACTGAGTTATTTATTTTAGTTTCCTATTGAGGTTGACTCATGCAATTAATTATGGTCATGGATTTAATGCTCGTATCTATCATTGGGAAGTGTGTGGACCTAGATCTGGTCATTCCTTCCGTTGATGGTGGATCTGAAGGCCGACTTGTTTGGTTGCCTCTTATATATAATGTAATCTTGGTTTTTAGTTTTAAGACATCAGTTTAGGAGATCAGAGATAGAAGCTTGGAGATAGAATATTTTTTCAGATGCTCACATATTGGAGGACTTCTGTACTTGAATTGTAATATCTGGCCTAAACTAGGAAGGCCTTACAGCCTGACATGTATGAATCAATTGGAATAAATATATGAAAGATATTTGCATTCTCTCTCTCACTTGTGTGTTGTTGCTTCCGCATGTGATCTCTACAAGGTGGATCTGGTTAGGGTGTGCCTTTTTCTCCTCTTTATATCCTCCCTTGCATCAGTATGAAAAGGATAGGCTAGGTAAATTAGGCCTTAATACTATCTCCCTTATCAACCTCCATTGAGAATGTAAAAGCATGCTCATACCTACCAATTTAGGTGGAGTGGATGCTGAGTACCTATAAACCTATATCATGATGATGCAATATGTGCATGTATACATATACATATATATCATGTCAAATAGTACCAAACAATGAAGGTGAATCAAGACATCAAGTGGGCCTCACAAGTTAATAACAAACTTCATCCCTCATCATAAAAACACATCAAACATAACATCATAAAACATAAATAGAGAAATAATGAACATATGTAAATACATGGATTAGTCCAAATTAGTATATCATAAGTAATGAATCCCTTTACACTATAGGAATTAAGGAAATTATTATTTTTCATTTCCACTAGACAAAGCCCTCGAATTGGATGGGTTCACAATAATATTCTACCAAAAGTGATGGGATGTATTGGGTTATGATCTCTTGTGAAGAATCAAGAAAGAATCGTACAATATTTAATAACTTCAATGTCACTAACATCACAATCATACCTAAATTGAATCAAACTAAAAAAATTGGTGATTTTAGACCCATACCATTATGCAATACAGTGTACAATTTTTTTCCAAAAGTAATCTACCTTCAACTATAATAACTTATCACGAGGATAATTTCACCTAAACAAGGAGGCTTTGTACTAGATAGAGAGATGGCTAAAGGTGCATTGATAACACATGAATTTATTCACTCCATAAAATACTATCTTCCCTAACTATCAAACTAGACATGATCAAGGCTTATGATAAAGTAAAAAAAATTTCTCATGAAATTTTTACATAGATTTAGTTTTTGTAAGAAATGGTGCAAGTGGATATTGTCATTTTTATTAGGAGCATAATTTTCAATTATAATAAATGGAATGCCATAAATATTTTTTAATAATACAAAAGGAGTAAGACAAGGAGATCCCCTATCTCCATTCCTTTTCATAATAATGGCTAAAGCATTGAGAAGAGAAATTAAGGATAGAAATAATAGATGCCTATAGAAAGGTGTAACTATCCCCCAAATAAAAAATTCTATCACACACACTCTATTGTTTTATGACACTTTATTATATGGTAAAGAAAATATTCAAGAAACAAAGCATTTTAGACAACTTCTAGATGCACACACTTCAGTCTCTGGGGAAAAAAATACAAATAAATCAAAGATATACACCTTCAACTGCAACATATCAACTAAATGGAAGATTACTCATATCATATGATTTTGCATGGAAGAAATCCCATGCACATACCTTAGTATTTCATTCTTCATGGTCTCAAATAAGATATCCTATTGGTTAACACTCATAGAAAGGATTAAATATAAAGTATCTACATGGAAAGAAAGGTGGCTAACACTCTGAAAGCATATACTATTAATCAAAACAATCTTAACAATAGTCCCAAATTACTTCATTGTTGTGTTGAAATCCCCCAAAATAGTAATAGACAAGATTGAAGAAATAATAAGAAATTTCTTGTGGTGTGGGAATTTAAATAATGAGAAAAAATTCCATTGATTTCACTTGAAGGCATGCCCTCGGATAAACTAAAAGGAGGAGTAGGCCTACACAACATCTCCAAATGAAATGCTAATTTTGGGGGTAAGCTTATTTGGAAAATGTACTCCAAATCAAAATAAAAATGGTGCAAAATTATCTAGGCCAAATACCTATATAGTCCCAATCCAACTAGAATCTTTACCATCTCCAACCCCCCAAATGGTTTATCTATGTGGAACTTCATGATATCGAGTAGGTAAATCATAATCTCTTACATATCATGGGAGGTACATAAGGGAGAAGATATTTTTTAGGACGACTCATGGAGAATTTTTTCTCCATTGAAGGATAATCAAGAATTACAACAAGAAATTCCTATTTTATCACAATTGTGGGGCACTAGGATAATAGACTATGTGAACTTTGAAGAAATATACATAGGGAAATAAAAGTGGAAAGACTTCAGTAATACACAGATTTCAACAAGTCGAAAAGAAATACTGCAACACATTCTAGAAAAAAGGATAATTTTTATTTTAGATAAACTTGATAAATTCATCTAGACACCTTCAAATAATGGAAACTACTCAGTCGAACAAGGGTATAAATTTATCATTAATAGGAATATACAATCTCATTCACAAAGAACCTATGCTTTCTGCTAGAACACCATGATAACACTGAAAATAGGAAAATTTTCATGGTTAGTGTTGCACAAAAGGGTGTTAACAAGTGAAAGAATTGCAAGATTAGGAATTGAAAACCCATTTAAATGTGTTCTATGTGATGAATATTTTGAAGATGTTGATCATCTCTTCATTAAATGCCCCTTTTGCTGAATTGTTTTGGGAATTCATATAGAAAAAATTGGTTTCCATATTCCTTTGCCAAACATAGTATGAGATCTATTTCAAGGGTGAAAAACTTTATAGAAAAACTCCCTTTTTACTTGCATTTTGCGAGTAATTATAGCTATAGTGATTTGGTCTATTTGGTGGGAGAAGAACAAGCATATTTTTAGGAAATTTTCTTCTTTAGTACAAGTAGTACAAGGAACCATTAAAAAATCAATCTCAAAATTAGTCAATACACATGTATAGAACTACAAGAATTGCATGTATCTTTTCACATCTTGGGACACAACTATACTTAAATCATGGAAGGACATATTCATACCATTCAAAGGTGCTTGAGAACTAGTCTCTAAGACAAATGTTGATAAGAATGTTGTTAAATGGTCACCCCCAATGTTATATTTCCTCAAGCTAAATTTTGATGGGCCATTGAGAGAAAATCCTAGTATATTTGGTGCAAGGATTTGTATCTAGGATTGGAAAGGAAATTTGATAGTTTCTTGGTCAATTAAACATGCACTAGGTATTAATAATGTTGATGAATCTTTAGCACTCTTACATGGTTTAATGTTGGCTAGGATTCTAAATATTAAAAACATCCATATTGAAGGAGATTCATTTCTAATCATCAATGCATGCAAACAAAGACTCTGTCATAACTAGAAGTTAAAATAAATCCTATATAACACATTAGATTTTATTAAAAAAATTCAACCATTCCACATTTCCCACACATATAGGGAAGGAAAAACATTGGTAGATCAATTAGAAAATATGTTGCCAAAATGTAGAAATATTTTGTATAGAGAGTACTGCATTGGAAAATAAGTATCCAAATTTAGCAGAGATTTTAGTAATGGAATCTGTATAAACTACATCCAACTCAAAGAGACTTTGGTAACACATTCATAAAAGAAAAATTAAATTATCATATAAAGAAATGCCAAGTTGGTTGAGTGGAGTAGTACCTAGAAATGATATGAATCCAATAAATTACAGAGAATTCAACTGTGACAGATTAAAAGGAAAACAATAATTAAAAGAGCATGTCTTTTTTATTGTGCCTCATATGTGGATTTGGAAAATCCAAATCACACCAAATCGGTAGAGAATTCAACATGTTTCATAAGTTCCAAGAAGGCAGTGAAGGTATTTTGGTAGATTCTCATATGGGATATTCACATCCAAATTGAAACCTCATCCAAAAAACATGCCAAAGGTATATATTTTAATACTAATATTATTTTCTCTATATGAAGGCTTGACAAGAGTACACCTCGGTTCCTTTCTTGTAGCATGACTGAATTTTTGCAGGTGGTATCCTATGATGATTGTTGAAAGTGCGGAATAATATGCTATGTCATCCTTCTCAAGTGTGGGAAGTGATGATTATTTCATACCCAATTTCTATATATTGTGCAATAAATAGGTTAATGTTTGACATAAGAGATTAAAACCTATAGTGGTGATATGAATTCACAAAAATCCTCCAAAGAAGACATTGAAATCATAAGCTGCTAACAAACCTATAGGGACTACTACAAAGTGCATATGCAGTATAGACCAAGAATTTTAAAAGTTGAGATTGCAGTGAATGAGTGGGAGATGCCTTTTTCAAGCTTCATTAAGGATGAATAGATAGGGAAAACCTTCAACATACATTGTCCTCAGTTGAAGAAATCCATCAAGAGGATCATCAGTGATGAAATATTGCACCCATAGTCTAGAAAATTTATTTTTCCTTCCCGTCTAGTTTCTATTTTCCTATCTAATGCCTTTGATCTTGTGAAATCTTTTGTTATGCTCTAGTTAATAGCATATAAAGTAGTAAAGGAGGTTTTCTTACAAAAAAACAAACTGATCTTAGCTATGCAAAAATACAATTTGTGGAAAGGCCAAGGATAGATTGAAGGAATTTTTTCAAAGCACTTCCTTCTTCATGGTCATACATTGTAGTAGTTTATAATACCATCAAGTTGACTCTAGAGATCTAGAATGTGATCCATTTACAATAGGTACTTAACATAAATTTTGTAATATCTAGTAATCAGTATACATAAAAGAATCCCTTGAACAAACTCAAGCTTCTTTTTTGTGATTCTCATGTTTCAGTAGGATTTTTGTTATGCCAAGATTCAAGTTGGAGATGTCTTTCAGTATCTGGAATTAAGAGCATTTTTTAACAATGTAACTACCAAACTTTATATATTAATATAAATATACAGGCTTAAAGTGTTTCACCTAAAAAAAGACAACTAGAAATAGGAAAAAAAAACATCCAAACAATTGGTCAATGCTAAATCACTTGTTGTTTACAAAGGAAATTCATACAAATGCAATCCTATTAACTCAGTTCATATGCACCTCCATAACATAAATACAAAACAATAAATGAGGGAAACACACATATAATGTGTAGAGGTATAAACCAAAAAATCTAAAAGTAAAAAAAAAATGTCACAAGAGTTATGTTTATGTACATGGAATAGTTCCTTACATTGATTACACAGTCTTGGTAGGAAAAATGCAATCCCATTCCATAGAACACTACAGAAATGGGTTACACATAATTGATAACGCATGAACATCAGCCTTGAAAATAAACAAATACAAATGATTTCCTTCCTTTAATAGCTACACAAATGTATATAAAGGTAACTACAAACTATAGCAATGACTCCATGGAATTAATACTCAAGATGAAGGAAAATAAATGCATACCAATAATAGTGTGACAACTGGCTCAAATGTATATAGAAGGTAGAGAAAACATGGATCACATAGAAAGGGGAGTGTTGGATGTTGTTGGAATTTTTTACTAATGTTGTTTTCATTTGTGTTTTGTCACTGATGTCAACATATGTTTTTTTGAAGAGAACATACTGGTTATTATAGTGTATGGACATTGTACAGTTGATTCAGAATGAGCGAGCACACATTTGTGTACAAGGAAGTATTGTGATCTTATATCTAAGATAACATGCTCTAATATTTCATATTGGTTGAGTAACAAAATATTTGGTGAAGACTGGTTTCTGGACTATGACAGTGGAATTTGATAGAGTTAGTCTCTGTGTTTTTAGTGTATCTTACAAGCGATGTGGATTTAGTGTATGCAAGCTTAAAGGATATCAAATAACATATTGAGTAATGTTCTTTGATCTTAGAAAGTCATGGCAAGCGTGATGACATCAACTATGGTGTGTGTTCTGGAGGAGACCTATTTGGGGCCAACTTCAGAGTTGTAGCATGTATTATGGATAGCAAGTATGGATTACGGATGTTGGACCTTAATTGTTGAAGTGTAATTGTTTTATATTTTCTATAGATACCATGTGTATATTAGAAAGGGTTTATGTAATAATTTGTATGTTAGGAAAGCCTAATTGGCTGACCTGATCATTTATTGTAATAGGGTATATATGTAAGATATTTTCTTTTGAAAAGATGGGTAGTCTGTAAGAATTGTGAAAGAGGATTGTGGAAGGTGGGAGCTTGTATCTATTGGATGTAGAGCAGAGGAGAGTTTATACTTCATGGAAATTGATCAAGAAAAGATAGTTTCTATTAGACAATTTACAAGGATTGTGTATTTCCTTTATATACACTTGTGTTATGAACAGTGAGTCCTGGAGGTGGACATAACCTTCTTTGGGCAGTGAGCCTACATTTCTTTGACTCCTAACAGGGTTTGTCCTTTAAAAGGGACTGTTTACTGTAATGTTTTAATAAGCTCCTAACAAGGCTAGATCTTTTAATAGGGATACTATACTCTCAATACATCATTTGTGGGTGCTAATTCCCACCAGGGTTTTACCTTTAACAGGGTTTCCTTGATAAAAAAATATTGTGTCATTGTGTTGGTATTTACTGTGTTATCATTTGATTTGGTGTAGCTGCTATTTAAAGTGTAAAGTTTAATAATCTATCTCACAACTGATTCACCCCCCCTCTTAGTTGTGTTGGTGGACTATTATTCCTAATAATTGGTATCAGGGCTACTGGTCCTTAGAGAGAAAGCTTAACAACTTGAGGTTATCTTGGAGATGGCATTCTATAGGAAGGATAGTCCAAAATTTGATCCTGAAAACTTTGACAGTTGGAAGAACAAGATATGAACATATTTTTTATGTTTGGGTATTGACTACTAGATGATCACAAAGAATGAGGTAACCATGAAGGCTAAGGATGAATTAGATAAAGCTACTGACGAAGAATAGAAGATATTTTCATATAACATGGTTGCAAGGGAAGCAATGATCAACACACTTTCTAAAGGAGAATTTACTGAGGTGAAAGATCTAGATTCAACACACAAAATTTGGGGAAGATTAGAAGCATTATATGAAGGAGACAAGTTTACTAAGAAAGAAAAGTTACAAAAATGGAAAACAAGGATGGATAATTTGAAAATTAAAGATGATGATAATATTAGGGCTTATGTACAGATAGTTACTAAGATTGTGATTGGAATAAAAAATTCTAGAGGCACTTATGAAGAGGAAGAAGTCATTGTGAAGACTCTTAGATCATTGACACCTGTTTACAAGACCAAAGTTTAGGCTATAAAAGAGATTATACCTTTGACTACAAACTTTAGCAGAGAGCTGTTGATTGCAAAGATAACAACCTTTGAGGTTGCAAAGATGAGAGATTCTTTACCTAGAGTTGAAACATCATTTAAGGCATCTGCACATAAAAAGACATTATGTGGAATTGCAAGCACCAACAGTGGTAATATGAAAGAAGAGCTTGGTGAGTATTTTGAGAGAGGTAAGGGTAAGTTTGAAGGAAAGTTACATTTGAAATTTTTTTCATGCAATAATATAGGTCACTTTGCATCTAGATGGCCTACAAGAGTTCCTAAGCATAAATCTAAGTTTTATAAACCTAAGTAATCAAAAGAAAAATAATTTTATTATGCTAGTGAAGGTGTTTCTGATGATGATTTTGATAATAAGGAGATTGGATTTATTGCTATCAAAGATGAAAAACCATTACATGAGGAAAGAGCTTTAGTGTCACATGTTGATAAGAAATCTAAATGGGTTATAGATATTGGTTTCTCACATCATATGATTGGAGATAAAAATAAGTTCGTTAAACTAAATAAGTATGATGGTGGTGTTGTGAGATTTGGAGACAATGTTCCTAAGCTTATCATTGGAGTAGGATCTATTTCTTTGGATGGAAAGACTAATACTAACAATGTACTACTTGTTGATAGACTTAGGCATACCTTGTTGAGTGTTGGAAAACTGATGGACAAGGGTTATCAATTGAAATTCATTGATGGGAAATGTTTTATCATAACTAAGATAGGAAATTTGATTGAAACTAGTACTAAATCTAGAGGTAATGTATTTGAGTTAAATATAGATCTAAAGCTTCTTGTTTTGTTGTAAAGGTAGATGACAGTTGGTTATGGTACATAAGGATTTTTCATGTTAATTTTGATAATATTGTGAATGAAAGCTTGGCTAATGCATTGAAAGACCTACCTAAAATTGTAAAACTATCTAACATTGTGTGTAGAGAGTGTGTTACGGGAAAGAATACTAGAAGCAGTTATAAAAGAAAATCATATTTAGTGAAAGGAAAGTTGGATCTGGTACATGCAGACCTATGTGGACCTACAAGGGAAAGATCATACTATGGTGAAAGGTAATTTATACTTTTTGTTGATGAATTTTCTAGAATGATGTGGATTACTTACTTGAGAGAGAAATCAGAAGCATTTGACAAATTCAAGATATTCAAAGCAAAAGTAGATAATGAATCAGGCTTAAAGATAAAATGTTTGAGATTAGATAGAGCTAGAGAGTTTACTTCAGATCTATCAAATTCATATTGTGAAGAGCATGGATTACATAGACATACATATTCTCCTAGGATTCCATGACAAGATGGGATAGCAGAGAGAAGAAACAGAACAATATCGGTTTCTTCTAGGACAATGTTGCTAGAAGGAAATCTATCTCATGTACATTGGAGAGAAGCTATTGGGACATGCATATACACATTGAACATAATTCACATCAGAGAAGGTACAAGTAAGACTCCTTATGAATTGTAGTATAATCATACTCCTAATGTAAAATATTTCAGAATATGGATGTAAATGCTATATCAAAAGAGATGATGAAATAGAGAAATTTGTTGCTAGAAGCGATGAAGGAATTTTTATTGGTTTTTATACTAAAAGCAAGGCTTACAAATGTTTTAACGTGAGATTGAGAAAGATTATTGAAAGTAAAAATGTGAAGATAGATGAAAATTTTCAAATACAAGAGAGAATGTATGATTGTTATCAGAATACAGAAATCAAGGAAGTTGCTCCTACAAAAGAAGAAGAACATGTTGAGATTGATTGTGAGAATGAGATTTTTTATGATGACAAAAATCAAGGTACTAAGACTCTTAAGACTCTGAGGTATGTTAAGAAAAAACATCCTAAAAATTAAATTATTGGTAATGCAAGTCAAGGAATGATGACTAGATCAAAGATAAGGGAAGAAATTTGTTTGATTTCTCGAGTTGAACCAAAGACTACTGATGAAGCATGTAGAGATGAATCTTTGATCAAACCTATGCAGGAAGAGTTAGATCAGATAAAGAAAAATAACACTTGGGAATTGGTTCCTAGACCTAAAGTAAAAAATGTAATAGGAACTAAGTGGGTTTTCAGAAACAAAATGAATGAAGAAAGAATTGACATTGTAAGAAATAAAGCAAGACTAGTTTACAAAGGCTATTCACAACAAGAAGGCATAGATTTTGAAGAGACACTTGCTCCTGTTTCTAGGTTGGAAGCTGTAGGTTTATTTCTAGCTTATGTTGCACATAAAGACTTCAAGGTATATCAGATGGATGTAAATCTGCATTTTTGAATGGGGATCTTGAAGAGGAGGTATACATAGAACAACTTGATGGATTTCCTATAATAGAAGATGAAGACATGGTTTTCAAGTTGAAGAAGGCACTGTATGGACTGAAGAAAGAACCAAGGGCTTGGTATGCAAGGTTAGACAAGTACTTACTTTGTCTTGGATTCAGAAAAGGTAATGTTGATAGTAATTTATACTTAAGAACTAATCAAGATGGAATTTTGATAATAGAAGTTTTTGTTGATGATATTATTTTTGGAGGAAATGATGAGATGTGTAATAAGTTTTCTAAAGAAATGGAGAATGAATTTGAATATCTATGATTAGTGAGATGAAATTCTTTCTTGTGCTATAAATAAATCAGAGCAAGAATGACACTTTTATTTCTCAGACTAGGTATCTTAAAGAAATGTTGAAAAAGTTTTGAATGGAAAACTATAAACATGTTGGTACACCCATGGTGACTGGCTATAAACTGAAAAATACTGATGAGACCAAGAGTTTTTTTCAGACCAAGTATAGATCAATAATTGTAAGATTACAATATATGACCCACTCTAGACCAAACATTACTAATGTTGTTGAAATTATGGCTAGATATCAAGAAAATCCTAAAGAGACACACCTGGTTGTTGTGAAAAGGATATTTAGATACCTCAAAGGAACACTGGAATATGGCTTATGGTATGGTAAAAATGATGACTTTGAACTACATGCTTATACTAATGTTGATTGGGCAGGAAACATTGATGACAGAAAGAGTACTAGTGGAGGTTCATTTTTCCTTGGGAAAAGGTTGGTTTCATGGTTAAGTAAAAAGAAGGATTGTATAGCTCAATCTACTATTTAATTTGAGTATGTTGTTGCTGCTATTAATTGCACTCAGATTGTTTGGATGAAACAAATGCTGAAAGATATTGGAATAACTTTTGTTGAACCTATGGTTATTCATTGTGATAACACCAGTACAATGAATATGTTAAAGAATATTATGATGCATTCTAAAACTAAGCATATTTCTATTAAGTATCACTTTTTGAGGGACAAGGTAGTAGAGAAAGAAATAAGGTTGGAATATATTAGCACAAAAGAATAGATAGCATACATCTTTACAAAGCCATGGCCAAAAGAGGCCTTTGAGCATCTCAGAGGTATGCTTGGGGTGAAAGCCCCTCCTAGTGAGAATTAAATGATGCAGGGATGCATCAGTCCAGAGGTCTTTAGAGCTCTATCATTTTCTAGACTTGATGTATGGATCTACTCCTCAGGGGGAGTGATTGTTGGAACCTTACAAAATACATTTGGGTGATTCAAAACCTAGTTGATGAAGACTAAACATAAGAAAATAGATGACTTATAGCACCCTTTTCCATTGTTATCAAAGGGGCAGAGATACTATGAGAAAATCCTTACTGTATGGGGAAGAGTTCACTATTTGGGAAGAGATTATGTTGAGGATATTGAGAAAGTTGTATTGAGAGATTATTTTTGGGTGGGTGGATTTTCCCATATTGTTTCCATCAATTCCAAAGGGGGAGATTATTGGATGTTGTTGGAATTGGTTACTAATACTATTGTCATTCATATTTTATCAATGATGTCAACATATGTTTCTATGAAGAGAACAGACTGGTTATTACAGTGTATGGATATTGTACAGTTCATTTAGAATGAGAGAACACAAGTTGTGTACAAGGAAGTATTGTGATCTTATATCTAAGATCACATGTTGTAATATTTCATATTGGTTGAGTAACATAAGATTTGGTGAAGACTAGTTTCTGGACTGTGACAGTGGAATTTGACAGAGTTAGTCTCTGTGTTTTGAGTGTATCTTACAAGCGATGTGGATTCAATGTATGCGAGCTTAAGCGATGTTAGATAATGTATTGATGAATGTTAGTTGATCTTAGAAAGCTGTGAGAAGTGTGATGATGTCACTTATGGCGTGTGTTCTAGAGGAGACCTATTTGGGGCCGACTTCAAAGTTGTAGTGTGTATTATGGATAGCAAGAATGGATTACAGATGTTGGACCTTAATTATTGAAGTGTAATTGTTGTATACTTGTTATAAATACCATGTGTATCTTAGAAAGGGGTTATGTAATTATTTGTATGTTAGGAAAGCCTAATTGGCCGACCTGATCATTTATTGTAATAGGGTATATATGTAAGATCTTTTCTTTTGAAAAGATGGGTAGTGTGTAAGAATTGTAAAAGAGGATTGTGGAACCTACAAGCTTGTATTTGCTAGATGTAGAGTAGAGGATAGTTTATAATTCATTGGAACTGATCAAGAAAAGATAGTTGCTATCAAAAATTTCACAAGGATTGTGAATTTCCTTTATATACACTTGTGTTGCGAATAATGAGTTCTGGAGATGGACATAACCTTCTTTGGGTAGTGATCCTAGGAAGTGAGCCTATATTTCTTTGACTCCTAACAGGGTCTATCCTTTAATAGGGATTGTGTACTGTAATGTTTTACTAAGCTCCTACTAGGGCTAGATCTTTTAACAGGGATACTATACTCTCAGTATATCATTTTTGGGTGCTAATTCCCACCAGGGTTTTACCTTTAACAGGGTTTCCTCGACAACAAAATATCATGTTATTGTGTTGGCATTTACTGTGTTATTATTTGATTTGGTTTAGTTTCTATCTAAATTTTAAAGTTTAATAATCTATCTCACAACTATTCACCCCCCCTCTCAGTTGTGTTGGTGGATTATTATTCCTAAGATAATGTTTATAGAAAAAAACAACATCCATGATACAATTTTAATAGAAATAGATATGCCTTCAATAGGATGAAACATAGGGAGGGGAAAAAGTACACCCCATAAAACAAATAAATAAATGACACCTTATTGAACAACAAACTCCTAAAAAATTAAAATTAGAAAAAAGATGCCAAAAATGAGAAGGGAAATCGATAGATAAAACATGAAGACTCTCAATCTTAGATATTTCTATTTAAAATTAAATAGAGAAGTTAAAGGGATTTTAATAGATAAAATATAAAGAAGATTACATTAATTCTATCAAGTATTGATGCAAATAAATTAAGGGTTCAAATCTAGACCTCCAACTGTAGAACAAAATCCAAAGAAGAAATGAAAAGAAGTAGATTGATATCAAGAAAATATTAAATTTCTCAACTGGCACAAAATCCACAATCCAATTCATAGAAAGATATTATTCAATAAAAATCCAACTCCAACTCTCCTCAAATTGAAAATACCCTTCTTCCCCCTAAAATCAAAACTCAAAGCTTTATAAAAGATAGAATGAAAAATCGCCATTCCCCTCAAAGCCATTGAAAAGACAAGAAAAGAGTATTCAAATCCATCAAGGAGAATAAATGGACAAAAATAATGACTTTTCATAAAACCCACATACAAATATCCATTTAATATTATATTTAAATATTAATATCATACATTCAAGCATATATACTTAATTTATTAAATAACTTATCCAAAGAGAAATTTATGCCATTATATAAACATCAATAATGAATCAAAGGTAATTAATACCACTTCTAACATAACTTAGACATTAATTAAATTATATTAAAATATCATTAGTAATATTTAATGATATTAAGTGTTATCTTAAAATGTATTTTAACTTTCATTAATTATATTAAGATAATAATAAATAATATTTAATAATTAATAAATATCGGTGTAATTAAATATTCATTAATTACACTTTACTTAAGGTTACTTAGGATAATGCATTGCATAGTAGTTTTCATATGAGACACTTAGGAGTTTCTGCCTATATTTGCACATGGTGTAGGAGAAATTCCACTTTAGATGGTGATAGTTGTTATCACATTCCACTTTATGTTTTGTCTCCACGTTTAGTGCACTTATGATGAAGGGTGCTCCCCTTAATACCACAAACACATAACAGACATAGAGAAACAACAACAGTATGCAAGAACAGAAAATGGGCTTCTTATTATCTCCACAAATGTGGAATTACAAACTTTCAGAATTACAATATGCAAAGCCACATGGGCATTCCCTTACAATATTCTGTAGGACAAAGCCTCAAATCAATACCTAGATCTACTGCCTAGAACTGTCCCCGAACTGCCTAAGACAACACTACAGACCTTTCTTATATAGGTAATTTCCACCGCCCAAGAAGCTTCCAGAAATTTAGCCCTTTAGGCCGACTAGACATAGAATTATTTATTTTTCACAATTATTACAATAGGGTCAGCTCAAAAGAAATACAAAATATGATTTTAGGTAACCCAACTTCTGGAGGCCATAAATTTTTAACCGTAGCTCCTTTTTTCTATTGTAACCACTTTTCAGAAATGCCATGACGAGATCTACAGTGCTTGACAGGTGCTAGCACCAGTCAGCCGGGGGTCGATCATGATCCGGAGCCTCTAAGGCCTTCAAAATTGACCTGAAAGATTTCATACCCAAAAATCTCAATAACTTCACCAATACTGATGATGTGGCAATGAAACTCAACTGGTAGGCTGAAATGACTAGGATGAACCTCCAACTGTGAAATCAAAACATTCTGAGATCATATGACCAACTTACTAAAAATAGTAAGTTTCCATAAATACCAGCTCTACACAAGATAGCCCTTATTGAAAAGAAACTAGAAATATTTTGGGTGATGCAAGATTGCTCTTACACCCAGGATGCTCCTGCATCAGACACCCGGGGTAATTTGAGAAGTGACCCTGTCACGACTTAGGTGTGTAGAGGAAAACCAAGAATGGTTAACCTCCTCATTTGCTAGCCATGATGAATCTTTAACATGTCGTCCTTTCCATTTGACCAAATATTCTTCATATGTCTTTTTCCTTGTGCTTTTGCCAACACGACTATCCAGTATGTGTTCAATCTCCTTGATATCTAAACTAGTTGCTGGAATACTCCACTATGCTACTATAACCTCATCTTCAACACCTCTTTCATGATACTTTGTCAAATATGGCCCAAACTTCTTCATTTTCAGCTTGTTATATGTACCAGCTGGAAATCGCTCATTCTGCAAATGAACCATGACTTTATCTTCAACCTGAAATTTCTTATGCCTCCTTTTTTCATCTACCTTAGCCTTATACTATGCATTCATCTTGGTAATATGCTTCCTCACCTCCTCATGGATGTTCTTCAAATATTCTGCAAAATCCTCAACTTCAGCACTACTTATTTCTCCTTTATCTATCTTTCTCAATTCAGATGCATTTCTTGGACTACTCCCATATACAATCTGTGGATGATGTGATGAACTAAATTTCAAATCTATCTTCAACTCTTTACTTTCTACTAGTGTCATTTTGTGTGCTGCCTTGTTTGGAAAACTAGCTCTTGGAATCAAATCCATCTGATGACTGATCTTCCTTACCGGTGGTAATCCATCAGGTACATTATTAGATACAATATCTTGAAACTCATTCGACAAATCTACAACCTCTACAGGTACATCCTCTATTTCCTCTTTCCTAGCCTTTGGAATTAAGGTAAAACACAAATGCTCATGCCTCATACCATCTGAGAAATTTCCTCTATCAACAAAAGTTATTCTTTCATTACCACATACCTTTTCTTCTGTTTCTTTTCATGGTTTTAGCTTATGTCGCACTCCATCCTTTGTCAGGGAATAGGTATTCGCACGACCATCATGTACAACACATCTGTCAAACTGCCATGGCCTACCCAACAACATGTGACATGAATCCATAGATATGATATCACATAGTACCTCATCTTGGTATCCGCCAATCTTGAACTTCACTAGGCACTGTTCTCTGACCATGACCTTGTGGTCATCCTGCACCCAAGCAATCCGATATGGATGTGGGTGTTTCTATCTCTTGAGATTCAACTTTGTCACCATCTCTTCTGACACCAAATTTTTAGTGCTTCCACTATCAATAATCACACCATAGCATTTACCCTCACACTTGCATCTAGTGCGAAATAGGCTCCTCCTTTGTTCAGGTTCATTCTCACCACTCAGCAGGACTCTTCTATTAATCAACGTTTCTCCTCTTTCAGCATCTTCAAAATTTGAGGATCTGGCATCTTCATCTACATGTGCCACTCTAGCCTAGCCTTCATTTCTCCTATCCATCCATCCTTGGCATTGAGAATATTCAAATGCCCTATGACCTTCTTCTCCATAGTGAAAACATGTTCCACAGAAGCCTCCTCTTCCGGATTCTTGTCCTCTTCCTCTTTCTCTCTGATCTCTATTGTTCTGATCTTGGAAATGATTGAAATTATCTCCTCTCTAATTTTGACTATTACTAGCCTTATCTTGCTTCTTTGGATCTTCATTTCGATCTCCATATGACCATCCACCAGATCTTCCATCATGACCTCTTCCGCTTTGTCTACTCTCAAACTTCTTGTTCAACTTTTCCTTTACTTTTAGGGAAAACTAGTATGCCTCTTCAATACTGTTCATTCGAACCAGATTCAGCTCCTCTTGAATGCTTGGCCTCAACCCATTAAGGTAATGGGAAACTTTCTCCTTATCCACTTCTGCATGGCCTATTCTGATGAGGATTCGATAAAACTCCTCTGTATACTCCTGAATAGATCTTCCTGCTTGCTTCAAACTTTGCATTTTCCTCAGTAGTTCAAGCTCATAATCAATAGGGATGAACTATCACTTCAATTTATCCACCATTCACCCCCATCTTGTGATTTTATCCTTTCCTCTTCTATTTCTCTCCAACTAAATCTCTTACGACCAGATCTTCGCATGACCTTTTAGTCTGGCCTTGGAAAACTTGACCTGATCAGGATCCTCAATATCTTCATACTCAAAATATTATTCACATTCATTGATCCAATCGATCAACTCTTCTGGGTTAAGATTTCCAGAAAATGTTGGGACCTCAATCTTAGGTCTCTTCCCAATCTTTGAGATAGCTCAGAAAAGTCTTTCTTCCTCCTGGTTCACAACTTCAACTTCTCCTTCTTGATCTTCTTCTTTGGCTTCATCCTCGCTTTCATCTCTGACATTAAGATTCATTCCTTTTTGAATCTCCTCTTGCAATGCTCGCACTTGTCTCTTTAGTTCCCTAACCTCAGGTGTTACAACACCAGCTCTTCCACCATGTTCCCTTTGTGGAGTCATTTTCATGCTTCTTGTTGAAACCCTAAACATGGTCCTGGTGCAAATTGCCTCACAGTTGGTGATTTGTTACATAGAAACTCTAACCCACGGTCCTGGTGCAAACTGTCTCACAATCAGTGATCTATTTACACACTCAGGAACTCCTGCTCTGATACCACTTGATGAAGGGTGCTCCCCTTAATACCACAAACACATAACAGACATAGAGAAACAACAACAATATGCAAGAACAGAAAATGGGCTTCTTATTATCTCCACAAATGTGGAATTACAAACTTTTAGAATTACAATATGCAAAGCCACATGGGCATTCCCTTACAATATTTTGTAGAACAAAGCCTTGAATCAATACCCAAATCTACTACCTAGAAGTGTCCCCAAACTACCTAAGACAACACTACAGACCTTTCTTATATAGGCAATTTCCACCGCCCGAGAAGGTTCTAGAAATTTAGCCCTTTAAGCCAACTAGATATAGAATTATTTATTTTTCACAATTATTACAATAGGGTCGGCTCAAAAGAAATACAAAATATGATTTTAGGTAACCCAACTTCCAGAGGCCATAAATTTTCAACCGTAGCTCTAATTTTCTATCGTAACCACTTTTCAGAAATGCCATGATGAGATCTATAGTGCTTGATAGGTGCTAGTGCTAGTTAGTTGGGGGTCGATCATGATCTGAAGCCTCTAAGGCCTTCAAAATTGACCTGAAAGATTTTGTACCCAAAAATCTCAATAACTTCACCAATACTGATGATGTGGTAATGAAACTGAACTGGTAGACTGAAATGACTAGGATGAACCTCCAACTATGAAATCAAAACATTCTGAGATCATATGACCAACTTACTAAAAATAGTAAGTTTCCATAAATAGTAGCTCTACACAAGATAGCACTTATTGAAAAGAAACCAAAAATATTTTTGGGTGATGCAAGATTGCTCTTACACCCAGGATGCTCCTGCATCAACTTATCACATTATCCTCCACATTTTGCACATACTTCATTGCATACTGGAGGATGATCCTACTACTATAACTGATGGTGATGATGATGAAGACCAACTAAGATATGAGGTATACAAGATAGTAGAAATATTAGTTATCTTGTCATTGATGTTAAGAAATTGATATCTGATTTATATTGTGTTTCCATATCATTCGAAGTATGATATAAGTTTGAGAAGAAGTGAAACGTTGAGAAGTTGAAGAACTTAATTGGGTAATCGATACAGATCAGACAATGTTATAGCTATGCATTTTTTATTAAGGTAACAATGGGTTTTTAAGGGACCTTGAAACCCTTTAACAAAGAAAACACTTAAGATAGAACATTAAAAGCTCCCAAACTGAAACAAACCAGCCAAAACAAAAGGCTAGAAGCCCTTACTCCAAACTAAGAACACTGCGAAAATAAGACATTGAGAATCAATAATCCAAAGGAGATCACAACAAACACTATCCATTAGTCTCCTTCTTATGGGATCAAAGGGTCATGTCAAAAGAAGAGGAGGATATCTTTGATTGTTTACCTTTAAAAGTGATCCAACCATCTTCAACTCTTGTAGCCTCATCCCGCCAGCACAACAAATTCAATATAGAAGATCCAACACCCCAAAAAGGTTTTGGACTAGCTAGTAGGACATCCAACATGGCCAAATTTGGTCCCAGCAAGTGGGACAGGAGCTCTAGAACCCTCAACATCCAAATCACCAATAGAGCCGGTAGAAGAAATAACCATAGAACCAACAACAGAAAACTTGGTATCAACCAACAAAGGAAGAATAGATCCATGATCAATATGATGATCAGAACCAGCATCATCAACAAGCCCAATAAGATCAACAAGAGGCAAAATAGGGCACAAAATTTCTACCTCCACAAGAGGCACCTGAGATCCCAAAATAGGAGCAACCTCCTTCAAAACCTGAGAGGAATTTTTCATAACTGTATAATACTGCATGGAAGCACCCTTCCACCAAGGATGAGAGAATTTATTCTTTTTAAAATCAATGCTGCAATGAGTAGCAATATGACCTATCTTGAAACATTTTTTGCACCTAAAAGGGATACGCTCATAGTCCAGTTGTTGAGTCCAATATCCCTTATATGATTCAATTTTAATTTTAGTTGGAAGACCTAGCATGGTATCAATATGTACTAGAATGTGTGAGAGGGTAGAATGGTAAATATTAGAAGAGTCATGATCCACTATCAAGAACTCCCCCAAAGCCTCCCCCACTTCCTCAAAGATGAAATTGTACCAAAGATGAAGGGGGAGATTAGGGAGCCTAACCCAAATAGGGATCTTGCTGAAGACTTCAGTGTAAGGATTAAAATCAAGGTGTCAGGGTTTAACCATAAGAAAAAATTTGTCCTCCTCCTAGTTGAAGAAATATTCACTCAAGATCTTAGATATATCCCTAGCTCTATCAAATTTAGCTACAAAGAATCCTTTAGTTAAAGGAAAAATATGAACATTATCTATTATTATTGGTTCCCATCTTCAAGACACCCAATGATGCAGTTGGGGGAGACTAGGCCAGAATCCCTGAAAATGGCATCTTAAAGCATGATCCTTAAAGATATGAAATCTACTTTCCAAGTCCCCTTCAGCAAGAGCATAGAGCTTGACAAAAAGAGAACCACATACAGGAATCATAGAAATGGAAGGTGCACTACTGTAAGAAACCCTAGGCCCATTTAGAGCCTTGGTAACATCCTTAGCGTAAGACCCCACCATGACTTGATCTCTAGAGAAGGTAAAGATATATGGCTCGAAGGAAAAAAACAACCTTAGGGGAAACTAGACCAAGAGCTGGAGAAGACAAGTGAGCCCGTGAACCAAAGAGGCCCAAGATTACACCCACAAATAGTTCACTCCCACACACAGGTGCAACAAGAGAATAGTCCAACAAGGTAGCTTGAGTAGACCGCGAGGAGCCTCCATACTTGTCTATAGGCATGAGAACCCTAGAATTTGAAATGCCTGGGTAGGAAACTCCATTCTTTTCCATAGCCACAAAAATTTAGAGAAGTAGCAGCCAGTCACCAATATTAAGGTTATGTAGATATAATTTTTTTATACTAAATATATGATTATATCAAGTTGGTAAAGAAGATTAGTCAAGTCAGTAAGAAAAATAGTTTGGCTACCGAGCAGAAAAAGTCATTCGGTAAAAGGAAAGTGAATTTTGGTAAAGGAAAAGGAACTCAAGACACTGAGTAGAAGATTTCAGTCACTGAGAGAAGTTAACCAAAATTCAGTTGAAAGAAAAGAGTTATCCATCGAGAAAGGAACATAAATTAAATACAAGGATTAGAATGATATTTAATGTTGAGCTATGATGAGTTGGAAGATTCTAATGATGAGGAAGAGTTAATTGGAGAGATCTACGATCATAAAAACTAAAGGTGATGTTCTATGGTATAGATCTAAGTGGCAAAAAGAGAAGGAACAAGTTCCAAGGTGATGATAAAACATTTACCAAGATCTAAATTCAATGAATTAGTCTATGAAGTGAATTGGATGGTTGAGATGAATCAAATGAAAATGTAATAAAGGAGTTTAAGAGGAAAAAAAAGTCTATATAAAGGATGAATTTGTATGAACAAAAAATTAGAAAATTGAAGGGTTAATGAGTCACCAACTGATGCAGTGAAGAAGTAAAAGGTTGAATTCTAAGTCAAAAAGCATAATTTAATGAAGTGTTGAAGCCAGTGTAAAGTGAAGGATTTAAGTGAAGACAAAGGTTGGACAAGGGATCTAGTTATGCAAAGATAGTTTCTGATTTACAGGTTAATTTATATGTTGTTCCTTATTAACATTTGTATCAGAAAAATCTCTTTACCGAGTGGACCTAACGAAAATATTTATAAATCCTTGCAAAATGTAACATTTTAAAAGAGTGTTTGAAGACCTTTAACCAGGCCACTCCTAATAGGGTGAAGATCCTAAAATATCTAAGCTAAATCCCCTAACAGGGTCACATTTAACAATGTGCATTGTAATATTTAACTAGATTGGCTTTTTACCAAGCATACTTCAGAAGATTATTTTCTTTAGTAGGTGACAATTCCCACAATGGTTTTTCCCAAATTAGGTTTCCACATTAAATATTTCTGTTATACATGTTGAATGATTACTCTGAATGTTATTTCTGGTTGATAAAGTTGATTTACTGTTATTGTTTAGTATTGAAGTGTGTCTAACCAGTTGAGACTGATTTTAATCAGAGAAATTTTTTAATGTACAGAGAATCAAGGATTAGTGATTCACCTCCCCTCTCTGTAATAAAAACATTTGTATCATAGCTAGGTACTCTAAAGGAATAAGTTTGAAAGACTTGATTAAAAGATCTAAATATGTATAGGAGAGAAGTACCTAAGTTGAACAAGGAAAGTTTCTCTATATGTGGTACAGGAGTACCTAGGCTCTTGGCTAGCCTAACTCCTAATTTTAGGCTTGTAGTGACCTTAACCAAGTCATTGTCCAATAAGGACTTAGTTTAGTCCCTAGTGTGTGGGTGTGTAGAGATCCAATAGGATTAGGATGGTTACTAGTATATTTTACTAAGGCTTTAATAGGTTTGAGGGGACCTAAGGAGTTTGGCTTGCATGCCATTTGAATATGTCAGTTAGTCAAAGCATAGGTTTGGACTGTGGAAAATGGAGAAATGAGTGAACTAATGGTCCTAGGAGTAATCAAATAACCTTAGAGGACATTTGAGACCAATTGGGATGACTAGGTAAAAGTTGTCATAAAAGATGTAAAAGTTGTCAATGACAACTTTGCAATTTTGCAAAGTTGTCATGACAAGAATTTGTCAGAGTGTCCGAGAGCCAGAGGTAGTTAGGGGTTTCTAACTAACCTAGCTCAGTTTTCTGAACCTATATATGGCATTTTCCAACCAAAACATAGGGTTGGAACTTAGTGTGAAGATTAGTTTTTGACTTGTATTAGACTAGTGTGACTATAACAACGTAACAGTGAATAGAAGCTCAGTTATCCTTAATCAATGGATTAGACCAGAGAATTTCCTTTGCATGTAATAGCTATTTATGGTTTTCTAAGTTTTTTTTTGTTCTGGTTTTATTAGATAGGTTTTCTTTTGGTGTGTAAATAAAATCCTCCTCTGTGACTAGTTTGCTAGTGTATTCAGAGTAGAGTTCAATAAAATGGCCCTAACATGAAATCCCATGGAAGGTACTGTACAAAATTTTGGGATATGTTAGGGTATTGTAAATGCCTTATAATGATGTATTATTATGGCTAAGTTTGTAGTGGAAGGAATTTTTGGGCCAAGCCCTAGGCGAGCCAGAGTGTGCCTGTTAGTGAGCTTGATAGTGATCCAGCAAATGAGAGAGGGCTCAAGGATTGAGGAAGTCAATCCAAGTATAGAATAGTGGAGTTTAGTGATCAAAGACTCAATCCTAAGAAGTAGAGCCTTTGATAAATCTAGAAAGAGGTGTAAACATCAAACCCTCACTAAAAACTAGTGAGACCTAATTAGGCCTAGAAAATAGGCTTGATTGTACGAAGGTACAATACAGATGCCTTGAGAACCCAAGAACTTGAGAATCCTTGAGAAATTTGAAAAGGGTGTCAGAATATGTTATTAGTTTGTCAACTTGTTTGGAAAGTTGTGGATTTATGCCCTAAAAGGTGAGTTGGGAGACCTACAAGGCCTAATAGGACTTTAGGTTTAGTTTTTGGAGATCAACTTGTGAGGGAATATAGATGGATGGTGTAGCACCTCAAATCTAATCAAAACAAATGGAAAAGGAGCCTTCTAACATAATTGCAAAGAAATAGAAAGTGTTTGATAAGAGGATGAATTCCATGGTTGAATTCATGTGAAGGAGGTTAAAGAAAAGGAGAGGAAATACACCTTGGTAGTGAGGTCTAGTGGTGAGGAGGATATTTTCAAGAATCCCTCAGTGAGTAGGGTCTAAGAGAATCCTATAATAGGTCAAGAGAAGGCCTAGAGAAAGTCCTAAGTGGAATAGGACTAGCTAGCAAAGACCTCCCTATCAAATTTGTATTAGAGCCATTGAAAGGCTTGGAAAGTGGAAAGTGTATGTTAGAAAGAAGTGAATCCATTGGAGATAACACTATGGTGACCAATGCTGAATTGGATAGAGAAGTGATTGAAAAAAAGGAAAGAAATAAGATCCTAGAGGAGACTGTTGAAACTTTGAAAGATAAGCTTGATGAAGTGGCAGAGAAAGCTGGTAAAATGAAGGAGAAGTTGGAAGTTGAAGATGACAAAGGTAAAACTATAGCTAAGGATGATTACATCTCTAAACCAGACCCACCTATACAAGAGGAACCCTTCCTAAAATCCATTAAGGCATTGGGAGGCAAAACACTTGAGGGGATACCCCTGCTCACTGGCAAGATGAATTTAGAGATAGTGATGGAGTGGATTGAAGGGATGGAGAATCACTTTGAGTGTGTGAAGGTCTCTCAAAGGAAAAAAGGGTGAAGGTGGCCAAGTCAAGGCTAAGGGGACCAGCCCTAACATGGTGGAAGATCCTTCAAAAAGAGAGGGAAAGAGAGGGGAAAAGACCCATAGCCAATTGAAGAGCTATGGTAACTAAGATCAAAGATAATTACCTACCAAAGGATCATGAGATCAAAATGCATAAGAAGAGGAAAAATCTTAGAAAAAAGGAGATGGATGTGGCCTCTTATACCGAGGAGTCTCAAAAACTTTGTTTGAGGTCCAAGATTCAAGAAGAGGAGAGTATCCAGGTTGCTATATACTTGGGTGGATTAAGGTGGAGTATCCAAGAGGAGATTAGTTTGTGGACTCCTACTACTATCCATGAGTGCTTCCAATTAGCACTTAAGGTAGAAGAGAAGAGAAAGAAGAAGCAAGACTCTAACCCAAGAGGTAGAGGCAGAGGGAGAGACTCTAGAGGACATAGAGGTGTCTATGGTGGTAGGATTAATGAACCAAGAAGTCAAGGAGACTCCAAGTTGGTTGAGAAGATTAGTGAGCCAAGTGAAAGAGGAAATTATGGAAGAGGTAGAGGATTCCAAGGTGGAAGAGGTAGATCAACTAATTTCATCAGAGGCTCACACTTTGCAAACATGAAGTGCTACCATTGTGGTCAACTAGGCCACCATGCCTATAGGTGCCTTAACAAAGCTTCTAGATCACAAGGGGAAAAGAAGATAGCTTATGCACAAGAGGAAGTGAGTAGTGTGAAGTCACCAAAGGTTACCTTAGATTTAGAAAATTGTGAGAACCTCATGTTTAAGAGGGTTCTACTCAAGGAACTAGTCAAGGAGGAACCTAAGCATAGAAGGGATCTCTTTAGGATTAAATGCAAGATCCTTGGCAAAGTCTGTAAAGTTATCATTGATTCAGGTTCAATTGATAACATAATCTCTGAGAAAGTAGTCCAAAATATAAAACTTGAAAGGATACCTCATACACATCCTTAGAAAGTGACTTGGTTGAACAAGGGGCAGAATGTTCTAGTGAATGAACAAGTGTGGGTGGAGTTCATGATAGGTGGTTATCAAGATAAGATTTTGTGTGACATCCTACCAATGGATGCTTACCATTTTCTATTAGGAAGACCATGGCAATATGACCAGGATGCAGTCTACCATGGGAAGAAGAATATATACAACTTCAAGAAAGATGGAGTGAGCTATAAAATATAGTCACTTGTGGAGGAAGGAGCTGCAATTTCAAGTGATCCCAATGAACTTTTGATGAGTGGGAAGTAGTTCTTGCATGAAATCAAGGAAGAGGAAGGAGTTGGACTAGCCATAGTCCTAAAACCCAAGGAAGAGACCAAGGTACTACACCCTACATTGCCAAAAGAAGTACAACACCTATTGGATCATCTTAAAGACATCATAAGTGATGGGACACCAGCTACTCTTCCTCCTCAAAGAGAAATCTGTCATCAAATTGACTTTATACGTAGAGAATCTTTTCCTAACACACCAGCATATAAAGTGACCCCAGACCAGAACAAAGAGATTGCAAGGAAGATTCAAGAAATTCTTGATCAAGGGTTAATAAGAAAGAGCATTAGCCCATGTGTTGTCCTAGTGGTTTTGGCACAAAAGAAGGGAGGTAATTGGAGGATATGTACTGATTCTAGGGCAATCAATAAGATAACCATTATATATAGGTTTCCAATCCCTAGAATAGAAGACCTCATGGATTGTCTTGGGGGGTCTCAATACTTCACTAAAATTGACCTTAAAAGTGGGTATCACCAAATTAGGATGAAGAAAGGGGATGAATGGAAGTTAGCCTTCAAAACTGATGAGGGTCTTTATGAATGGTTAGTTATGCCCTTTGGGCTTACAAATGCACCTAGTACATTCGTGAGATTAATGAATGAGGTCCTAAAGGATTACATAGGTAGGTTTGTTGTGGTGTACATAGATGATATTATCATCTTTAGCAAGACCAAGGAGGAACACATGCAACACCTAGAGGTTTTCCTAAGAAGGTTACATGAGGAGATACTAGCCATCAATTTAGAGAAGAGTGAATTCCTCAAACAAGAACTAGTCTACCTAGGATTTGTGGTGTCTCAAGGTGACCTTAAGATGGATCCAAGTAAAGTGGAAGCCATACTTAGTTGGCTCACTCATAAAATAGGGACAAATGTGAGGATCTTCCATGGATTAGCTCAATTCTATAGGAAGTTCATAAGAGGATTTAGTGAGATATGTGCACCTTTGCTCAATAGTATCAAAGGAGGAGCTAAGACCAAGTTTGTTTGGACCAAGGAAGCTCAAGAAGGGTTTGAAAAACTGAAACAAAGAGTGGCAACTCAGCCTATCCTAGTCCTACCAAGCTTTGACATGCTTTTTATAGTTGAATGTGATGCAAGAAACATAGCTGTGGGAGTGGTCTTGAACCAAGAAGGAAGATCGATTTCATTTTTTAGTGAGAGATTGAATGAGGCTAAATCAAGGTATTCCTCATATGACTTGGAGCTCTATGCATTGATTCAAGCACTTAAGAAGTGGAGGCACTACCTATTGCCTAAGGATTTTGTGGTCTATATACACAATCAAGCATTAAGCTACATCAACATGCAAGATAAGCTAAGTAATAGGTACATCAATTGGATGGAGTTTCTCCAAGCCTATACATTTACCATTAAACATAATAAGGTAACTGATGCACTAAGATGAAGGTTGTTGACTATCCAAGAAATCCATCTTCAAAGCATTGGTGTGGAAGGATTTAAGGAACTCTACAAGGAAGATGAGGACTTCTCCAAGGCATATAAGGTATGTGGTGCCTTTGAGAATCACTTTCATAGTGAGTTTGTTGACTACACATTGCAGAATGGTTTGTTATTTAAGGGTAACCAGTTATGTGTACCTAAAGGTTCAATGAGGGAGAACCTTATACAAGAAAAGATTAAATTGTTGTAAGACCTAATTTTTCCCTAACTTTTCCTATGTTCTGTATCTTGTTGTAACCCTATTATAGAAAGGTTTTCCAAGACTGGGAAAAAAGGTTCCAATTTCTCTTTAAGTTTCAGAGTTGGTTCCAAGAGTTGTTCCTTCTGTAAATATTTCCCTCTTTTCTGCGTATAGGGTGTTATTTTTTCTTTTCTGGTTTCAAATAAGAATATGATTTGTAATAGTTTGTTTGGTGAATGATATTTCAAAATTTTCATACTGTTATCAAGGTGTCTCCATTTTTCTTCCTAAATCACATGGGTTAAAGCATCAAGGGTGTTTTGGTCTCTTCTATTGTAAGCTTGCAATAGAGTTATTTCAAAGGAATAAATGAGACTTGGGATTTTTCTTCAGATGTGTATGAGTTGAGATATCAAGGATATGTCAGACTTGTCTTTTAGTGGATATTGATTAATGTATTTTCTATTCCTCGGTCTCTTCCAAGGGGAGGGTTAAATTATTTGAATAGGAAATTGCATATATGAATACATAGGTGGATTATTAAGTAGAATTTGACCAATGGTGTATGTTTGATGTAAGGCATTAGACATATTAGACTATGTTGTCTTCTTTATTCATAGTTTTATGTTACAATGATTTATTTGACTATGTTTCCCACTGGATAAGGCACTGGTCTATGAGAGATCTGAGGTATTTGAAGGATCCATTCATCCAAAATATAATTGAAAACATTTTCCCTTTCATGTTGATATGCGGATTTAGAGTTTTCTAGTTTTCAAACTTACTCTATGCAAGTGGGATATTGCATAAGATTTGGTAAAAAGAATTAAGGTGCATGTTACCTAAAGGGTTTGAAAGCTATTTCATAGCTATGTATATGCAAGCTATTGTTTATCACAAGGAATTTATGTGTAAGAAGATGAGGTATACCCACCTGAGTGATGTGGAGCTCAAAGTGAAGAAGGTCTTTGTACCTTACTAAGTTGGGTTTCTCTTGTCTCTTTTCTATTGATGGTGTTGAGTTTGTGTTCTAAGTTCTCAATCCCACAACTTGGTCTCAAGCTCTGACCTAGGAAAGGAGATTTCAAGAAAAACAACCAACACATAAAACATCAAGAAACATCATTGAGTCTTCCTCTTCAGTTACACACTTTCATTCCTTCACATACTCACAACACATTGGATTCAACAACTCAAATTCTTATCATCTCACTATAAAAAACAACAACACTTAGTTGACATCAATGACAACACAATAAATGATCTTTCTATCATCAAACCTGTACCAATAAAAAATCAATCAAGCTCTACATTAGTTATGCCAATAGATGCATTTTTCAAGACATCTTCAATCCTTGCATCATATGGTGAAATGAGAGCCATTCTCAAATAAGGTGGGAAAAAAACACTTATCAACTCACTCTATAATATTTCCTTCAAGACTCTCTTATACAACTAAATTGAATTTTCTTATCTTTGAAAACATGATAAAAATATAAGGTGATAACGACTCATGCACGCATATTAATTTCCTCAATTTTAATGGGTCATGTAGATAGAAAAGGGAAAGTACAAGTTATTTGGACTCATCATAGTTTAGGGAAATGAGGCACTGACAAGCACTAAGGCCCTGATATGATAGATAAGGGATTTTATTTTGAAGAATGTAGAACAATATGGACTGCCACATATGGGGGAAAAAGGAAAGTAGAGAGATTGAGGAATAACAACAAGACTAATGTACTTGATGGTACTTATTAAACATAAAGTATGACTAATATATTATTTACATGGGGAAAAGAGGTTTCATTAATGGAAATGTTTGAGGTTGATCTCATTTACTAAGATCTCAAATGGATTACCTTCCATATCTTCAAGCTCAAAATGATTTCCCTCTTTGAAACATGAAATGCATGAGGGACCCTCTCATAGAACATAAAACTTTACATGTTGACTTGACTTACTTGCTCTTTCATTTGACTTTAGGACTTAGCTCATTTTGTTTGAAAATTGGTTTTGACATCCTTTTTTCAAACCACCTCTTGACAAATTCTTCGTGATGTATAAGGGAATTGTGGGTTTGTTCACATTGTTCCTAAAAATTTAGCAGTTTTTTGAACCTTATGTTCATGGTACCATATTCCTCAAATTCTATTGATTTGAGGAGCTGCAAAGTGAGAATTACCGTTGAAATTGGAAAGAGTGTTTCCTTTATGTAAACCAATTCATAGGGAGAGGTCTTGAGAACATTCTTCAGAGTGATCCAATCTACCCAAAAAGTAGTCTAAAAATACTTATGTCATTCCCCCTTGGTGTTCTAAGATGACATAATTCTTACCAGATTCTTGTTTGTTGACTCATCTAGCCCATTTCCCTGAGGATAATAATTTGAAGACGTCTTCAAGAAAATGGCATTCCCCAGTGAAAAAATCAGACATATTAGTCCCAAAAAAATCTCTTGCATTATCTAAAATTATCATTTTAGGGGGACTAAACCTTGACATTATTTGTTCAAAGAAGTTGATAATTTCATTATTTTTGGCATTCTTGAGTGGTTCTACTTCCACCCACCGGGTGAAGCAATCTATGGTAGTTAGAATCTATTTATGCCCAACACCTAAGGGAGGATTGATTATTCTGATGAATTCCAAACCCCATTGGATGAAAGGTTCATCTATCACAATGATTTTAAGAGGCATAGATAATTTCTTTCACCTCCCAATGAATAATTGGCATTTTTCACATTATTTAACCAATTCAAAATAGTTTGCAAACATGGTTAGCCAGAAGTAACCAGCCTGCATAATTTTGAGCATAGTGGTCTTACCTGAATAATGTCCACTAGAGGGACCATTATATATTTCCTCCAATATATTTTGACTATGTGCCTCATTTACACATCTTAGCAAGAATCCATTGAAATTTCTTTTTAAAAATTGCCCCCTCAACAAAGAATTATCTTGTGCCTTGTAACTTGTAATATCTCTTCTTTTTTACATGAAGCTAAGAAGGATATCTACTCATTTGTATGAAGTTAACTTGATCAGCTACCTAATATTTTCTCTCCAACATAATTCACAAGGATAAATTCCTCTATTCTCTCATCTCCTTCAAATTCTTTGGAAATATACTCGTAGAGGCATTTTCCTAAGATTATCTTGGTTGGAAAGACTTCTATATCATATTCCATAATCTTGGTAATCCTCTTGGCTCTTTTTTTGGTAATTTCACCTTCCATGATATACTGCTACATACTACAGTGTGTGAAATACACCACAATATTTATTTTAGCGACCATGGGCCTAAATTTTTTAATACCTTTAACCAAAGAAAGGGTCTCTTTATCAAAAAAATTATACTTTACCACATAGTCCTTGAATGTTATTGAATAGAATGTAACATGATGTTATTGCTTTTGGTTCTCCCTTTTCAGTCAGCATAGTAGTGAGGCTATATTCACTTCCATAGACATACATTATGAAATCCTTTGGAAAATTAGGATTTGATAGCACTAAGGTGGTAGATATATTTTCTTTTAGGTTTTAAAATGTGACCTTCCCTTATACTATCCAATTGAAAACTTTCTCTTTTCTTAGCATTAGAGACTAGACACAACAATCCAACAAAATAAAAAATGAACCTACTAATAAAATTAATCTTCCCAAGGAAAGATTGAACTCCTTTCTTGTTTCCTATCAAAAAAAGTCCTAAGATAGCTTTTACTTGCTTGATGTTTATAGAAATTCCTTCTTTAGAAAGTATATGTCTAAGGAGCTTTCCCTATGGAATTTTTAATATACATTTCTTTAGGTTGAATAAGATCTTAAATTCTTGACATTTTTTAAAAATCCTTTCAAGATGATCAAAATGGTCCTTATTTATTTTTGAAAACACAATTAAATCATCTAAATAAATCATAATGCTCATTCAAAAACTCTTTGAAGGCTATCTCCATGACCTTCTGGAAGGTTTCTCCCACATTGGAAAAACTAAAACACATATTGGAATAGGAAAATGTTCCCCACTTGGTGGTGAATTTTGTTTTTTGTTGGTCATATTTTGCTACTTAGAATTGATTTAATCCATAAAAACCATCCATTAGAGAGAACATCTTTAGCTCAACAAAAGTATAAAAAATCTAGTCCATCGATGGTAAGGGGTGATGATCCTCCAAAGAAGCCTTATTAATATCTCAAAAATCTACACAGAGAAAAATGCCACCATTATTTTTCTAAACTAGCACTAGGTTTGACACCCATGTATTGTGTTTGATTAAATAGATGATTTTGGAATCAACCAATTTTGTTAGTTCTTGCACCATCAAAGCCTCTATCTTAGGGTTTATCGACCTCTGTTTCTATTTGATGGGTTTTACTCCTTCCATTAACTCAATGGTATGCTCGATAATATCTCTATTATATCTTTTTAGATCATCATAGGTCCATGTTATGACTCCTTTATACTTCTTATATATATATATATATATATATATATATATATATATATATATATATATATATATATATATATATATATATATATATATATATATATATATATATATATATATATATATATATATATTTGAGTCTTTTCCCATCAACTATGCATATCTTCTTTTTTCACTTTTAATTTTTTACCATCTCCGACCTCTAGATCCTCACTAATCATTTTGGTATGTGACAAATTTTCATTTGTCACTTCTGAAATCATCATAGTAAAATAGACTCTCTGCAGTTATTAAGATTTGAGGGAGCTTATTCCCCTTATTCAAATCACCTGATCCTCATATTCTTCCTCGATCTTAAGTTACAATTTCTTAGTGAATTCTCCAACTTGCTAGATGAATAGAGTGATCTACTTATTATTCTCAAGTACTTTCCAATGACTATCATTATCTGGTATAGAGGGTATAACTATCACTTGGAAAAAAAAATTGTTTGTAAGTAGGTCAATAGAAAATTCAAATGGAGAGCTAATTGTAGCTAACTAGTAAACCTTGGTGTTTTTATTTCCTGGGATATATTGAATGTTGAAAGCATAAAAAATTTCAATTAGACCCCATACCCTATGATAGTATGATCTCATCCAAGGATTCTTAGCTACAAAAATGTTATGGACTTATCTCACTATCAGTTCAAAATCATCAAATACTTTTAGTTATTTGATTCCCATCTTTTTAGCTAGATCTAATCCCCAGACTATCCCTTCATACTCTGATTCCTTGTTGGTATAACTAAATTAAAAATGGAATGCCTTCTTTACTTCCTCTCTTGAAGTGGAGATTAGGTAAATTTTGGCTCTTGAATTAGTTTGACATCTCACCACATCAAAATACATTATATATAGATTAGATGCTCGAAGATTGATGCCCTCTTTTTTTCATCAATAACTCTTGGCATTGGATGGTCTTCATAAAACACCACATAAGTGCCCAATCCAGTGGCATGAAATTTTATGGAAGTTTCATTCTCAATAAAATGATTGAGTAAGAACAATGCCTCTTCATTCATAACACCAGTCACTTCTTCATCTTATAACATCTCAATGCAATAAATCTCTTCTTTGGTGATGGAGGTGTGGGTAGGCTCAAACTTTAGCATATGTTCATTTTCCACATGCATGTTATGCATGGGTTCTAACAACACTTTTCAATTAGCTCCATGTTTAGTGCTCAGGATAAGATGGGACCATTTGAGTGACATATAACCTCTTATCCTAGAGGTAAAATATCTTGAAAAGAAAACACCAAAAATAGGGGGAATGTCAATAACTACAATTTCTTCTCAAATTGTGATATTTAGGAAATAAAAGAGGGTTAAGGGAAGCTCCTTTATTAATCCTATAGAATGGACTCTCTTCCCATACAATTGAATAATACCCCTATTAGACGGCTCATGTTTTATATGTAGGGCCTCTACTATTTGTTTAGGCATGACATTGCTACTAGCTTCTGAGTCTGTCATTGATTTATGCAATAATTTATTTCCTACTATCAAGGTTAAAAAGAAGGGCATGGGTTTTGGTTTACCCTTTTCTTGTTCTTTTGTTGTTCTATTTCAGTTGACAAACATAATTAAATATTAGATTTTTTGGATCTCTTGTCTTGTAACAGGTGACTTCCCTTTTAGCTTTTCTAGATTGGAAACAACTTTAGTCCTGGCTTGTTTATATTGATTGTTAAGGGATTCCTTCGACAACTACTATTTTTGAATTACAAGTATATCCCAAATGGGTATTTTTTATAGAGATTTCTTCAATTGTTCTAACACATCTACCTTTATTTCTGAAGGAACCTTAGGATATTTTTTCTTCTACGAAAAAAATTCCCTTGGTATTTGGACAAGTTGTGGTTAAACCTCCAGAGTGATAGGTTTTCTTGCTTCAAATATTGGGTGTGGTAATTGGACAAATTTGTCTGGTAACACTGGCATAATTACTTCTCTAGTGAATATTTATTTTTAAAGAGTATTGTAATTTGACTGTACTTGGGGAACGTTATAAGTGGATGCCTGATTTATAAAAAAAAATGTTGTTTTGTCCACCATCTAGGAAAATAGAGCATGGCCAACAATGATTTATGACTCCTATTCAAGAGAAACCCACTGTATTTGAGGTATTAATATATAATTCTTCATTCCTAGAGAGGAATATTTATAGACACCAGCATCGGGGGCCATTCCTTGGCTCCTTTTTTGTACTATATGTTGTTGCAAATTTCCTCTCAAATAATTTTGAGGCATATATGAGCATCATTGCATGGAAAAAACCAAGAATTTAGATCTTCAACAAAATTATTATGGGTGGCTATAAATTCTTTGTTAGAATTGGGTGGAATGGATTGCAATGGATGCATTAGAGGAAGAACAATGACCAAATTCTTTGAATTATGGTATTTCTTATTATTTCTCTATTTTTTATTTCCTTGGTTATTTATATTCCAATTCTGATATTGTTTTTCCTGATATGGGGGCCTCCTTATCTAGTAGTTCTAAAAAATTTCATATAGGGACTGCTAAGGTACACCCTATTGTCTCTTCAAACTGGTCAACTCATTTGATACTATTCTCAAGATTTTATTCATCTCATTCATTTCTACTAACAGGTAAGGGGTATCCACTTGTTGTGTCTAAGAATTTGGGTAAACATACATGGATTGCAAAGGACTGATAGAGCTAGTGGAGGTCTCATCTTGGGTGTGTTCTTGAGCTTGTAGTAAAAATATAGAGAACATTGATATTAGTGTCCTAGAGATCAGTTTCCCTACATCTATCAATTTATTCTCATCTCTAATAGCTATCTCATAAGAAACTAGCAACTCTATGCCCCCCAATGGTTTTATAGTCCATGCTATATTTGCATTAAAAAAAAATTAAGTAAAAAAAAAGGCCATTGGTGCCTGAGGATGCACATATATAGAATTCTATTTGATGTCCTATGAAATCTGTTGTTAAAATCAACAATAGCTTCCTAAGGAGATCTTTTGATATTAATTAGTTGTTGAAGTAGTGAAGAGCAATCACACTTTTTTCAAAAGAGGCTATAAAATAGATTTCCTAGGTCATCCTAGGTTTTTATGCTATTTGGTGTCAAGGATCTATACCGATGCAATAATTTTACCTTAAAAGACACATCTAGAAACCTCAGGGCCACATTATTTTGTGTGATATGATGCATTATGCAAGTATTTTCTACACTTTTCATGTGTTCATCAATGGGTTTTTCATCTTTACTAGTAAATTTAGGTAAGGCCTTCAAAGTGATCTTAAAAATGGCATCCCAGTTCACACCAGTAGTTAGTGGAATGAGAGGTCTCCAAAGTGATGAAACTATGTGATACTATTTGTGTTGTAGGGGGGAGGTGCTAATAATGTACTTGATAAATAGGCTATAGCTCTAGATATGGTTAGAGTAACTAGGGGAGGGATGAATAATCCTAGATAACAAGTATATTGGGATCTTGTGATAGGATTGAGGCTCATACACATGTTTTAGATCAAGCTCAAGGATGGTTTGGTCCCATTGGGGTTGCCAGAAAAAGAAACTATTGATGCTAAATTTTGTAACTTAGAAAGGTAACAGATCCTATATAAAATTATTGTTAGCATTACAAAGATAAATATTGGTATCATTACAAAGAATGCATTTGTAACTAGTCCATACAATATAATCCTTTGTAATCAGTAATATTATATCTTCCCCTAAAGAAGTGATCTCTAGTGGTTTTTGTTGATCCTAAATTTTGCAAGTTAGAAAGGTAACATATGTTATGGAAAGTGTTAGGAATGGGAAAATTGAGAGGGGGGGGGGGGGTGAATCAGTGTTCACTGTATTTTAACTTTTCCCTTTAATCTTTATTCTGAACTTAAATGCTTAAGTACTGAAATAAACATTCACACAAACATGAAACATGAAATCATCACATGACACCAATATGGTTACGGGGAAACCCAAATAGGTAAAAACCCTGGTGGGACTTGATACCCACTAATATTCTGCACTAGTGTTTTGTGATCCTTGTTAGAAGATCCTTTACCCTGTTAGGAGTGTCTTTACAATGCTTTAAGTATAGTAGACCTTGTTAAGGGTCAGACCCTATTAGTATTCTTTTACAATTATCCATGTTAGGGGAGTGGACTCACTATCCTAGAGCTCACTTCTCAAATGGTGAAGGCTACAACCTTCTAATTTTAGATACACACTATATCTGCTGGTGAACTGTCACTTTGACACTGCTTGTCTGATTAGTTCCTTTGGTGCGTTGATGCTTGGACCTCTAGAAACTCTCTAATACATCTTATGTTGTCTTCAAATACCTCTTCTCTTCTTATCACATCTCTATCTTGACTTCCATAATGAATACAATAGGCACACCTTATATTTATGCACTCATACAAAATACATAAATAGGTCGGCCCTATAACTAATTACAAACAATGCTTCCAAATGAATTTGCTAAAGCATGCTTAAAATTATACATATAAACATGTCAGAAACCTAAATACAATAGGTGCATAGCCTTTACAACTTTACATTACAATCGCAAATCAAAATGCTAACTATCGGCTCCAAGCTCTATTCTCTATTGGCACACATTGGCTGTGCAACTTCAACTGACTGTAACTTTCACATCTTTTCATATCTACTTATGTGTTCATAGACTAAGCATAAGTATAGTCTAGCAAACTTAACTTCTAGGGCACATATCATAATTCATCCATACACACGTGCACTGATGCTCTGAGCTGCAGGAACTCTGTACACTGTCCAGTCTTCAGCACTTAACTGAATTCTGATCTTTACAGTAAGTGTGTTATCTTCAAACTGCTATATGACTTTGTTGCCATAATGAAAACACTATATCTGGTCATATACCTTAGTATGGACAACTTTCCAACAATCTCCCCCTTTGTCATTGATGGAAACAAAGGAATATGGCCAAGCTGCTAACTGTTCCTTTACACAAAATTTTTTGTCTTCTATACATTTTTATACATAATCGTATATCTCCCTATACATATATATACTCCATATTCTATACACAACTCCCCCTTTGACATTAATGACAAAAGTGAATCAAAAAACTATATATACACATACTCACTGAGGGAAAACATCCGGATATGCAATCTTGAGGTTCTAGATCTCCTTCTTCCAAAAGGTTATCAGAGAGTTAACTATCTAGAGATGGGTGAATAATGCATATTGAAGCTTCTCCATCTTCTCCAAGTCACTGATGGGACCATGATCATAAGTTACCATGGTGGCATCAATCTCCTTTATATTTTGATTGAGGATGTCTAAAGAGGGCACAAGACCATTCCTCAATTGAGTCTGTCCAGACCTTATCCTTGTTATCTCTTTTTCTTCCTTCTCAATCTTGTCTATCTATCCTTGGTAGACATTGTTTCACATGTTCACATTAGTGGATGTGTCTAACACTGAATTCATTACCCGCTCAATCATTGTTTTTGCCTCTTTTATCTTCTTGAAGTGAGCATCGGTGAGCTTATCTTGATCCATGCATGCTGCAATGATCCTTCTTTCTTCATCAAAAAATTCTTTCAAGGATGCTTGACCAAACTTAAGAGAATTCAAGTCTAGTGCAAAGTTTCTCATCAACTCATTTAGTCTCTTCTTTAAGTACTTCTCTTCTGCTACTATGGACATAGATTCTTCTAGGCTATAAAAATTGTTTTTGAACTGTGAGATGACTAAACTCACATCATCAACCAAATGTACTTTTAGCACTTTCTTATCCTTTGGCAGAAAACTGTTGAAAATATTCACTGATTCTATCAGGAGAGGATTCCTCATAACTTGTTTTTCTTTTTCCTTCTCCATAGCCAAGATGCTGAACTTAATCAGGTCTTCTTCTTTCCAAGAGTCCAAACTACTTGTGTCAGGTGTCAAACTTGACAACAATGTTGAGGAGGGAGTGATGGGAGTGTTTTCCATCACTTTTGGTTTTACCTTTGCAAGATCAACAAAAGTATCTTCTTCTTTCTTTTCTACCTCTTCTTCTTCTTTCTTATCAGATACATCTTCTATGAGTACTTATTCTTGCTGAGTGGAAGGTGTATTGCTACATAAGATTTCAGCTTCTTCAGTACTAACAAATGCTTCCTTAAACTTGTCCAAATCCTTATCAGTAGCCGCCATGGCTATCTTTACATTATCTATGAAAATAGTGCTGCCTTCGTGTGATTCTGAGATGGGCGCAGACTAGTTTTCTTTTGTTTGAGTTTTTTCTATGGGTGCTAAGTCTTGAGGACTTGTTACTAGTACATTGAAGGTCTCTTCTTCTTTGTCTTTCTTACTAGGTGCATGAGTGATGGGCCTAGTAGGTGGTTTTATGTGTTGTCTAATAACACCCTTTCAATTGCCTTCTCTATTTCCTTCATTATCAGCTCATAGTCTTTGTTCATAATGTGTAGAGTTCTCATCTTTGTCCTTAAGTGTGGCTTCACTAGATTTAGTAACAATGACCTTTCTTTAATAGAACATACTGGAAGAGTGGAATCAAGAATTTGTTCCCTTATTCTCAGATCTTCTTTAGTGGCTTGTCTTTTTAAGGTGTCCATTATTTCCCATACCTTATCTAGAATTTATATTTTTAATTCAAGAACTGTCTTCTTGAACTTTATCATATGTTTGACAATCATCTCATGTATCTTTGATTTTTCAATCTCACTATAAGTCTCATAAAACTTCCCTACTTCATCAATTCTGCCTTCATCAACAATTCTAGTGCTCAATACTTTAAGGCTTGGTCTGAATCCTACCTTAAGAGGTGCTTGAATGTTTTTATTTCTCCTTAATGCTCATGAGGATGGATGACTAGTGCTATCTTCTTTCTTCCTCTTGATTATAGGCTTATACTCCGAAGGAGTGGTAAGATCAATAATATCTATGGGCGCAGAAGGAGTATTATCTTCTTTACCCTTCTGACTATCATCTGATTTAGTTTTCATCTTCTTCAACTTAGGATCTTCTTGTTCTTCCTCTACTACTACACCTTTCAATTATAGGGAAATATTTTCATCCCTTGCTTTATCAAGGTCTTCTTGAGACACACCATGTATTCTCAAGATCTCAAAAGTGACCTTAGCAACCTTTCTTTTAGTTGCTACACTGTTAAGTTTTGCATCAACTTCTCTGGTCTTTTCCTCATAGGTTCCCCACCTAGGTTCATTAGGATCTTTGGGGGCTGATAGTAGTACCTGTGCATAGCCTTCAAGAACTTGTTCCTCTACCTCATACCCAAGTGGATGAATCCACTTAGTTCTAGGCTCAACAACTTCCATACAAGTAGTATCAGTTTCAACCATAAAGAAAATTGAATCCTTATACTTTTCCACAATACTTTTAGGAATCTTGTATCTCATCTGCATCTTAACCCTAAAGGTCTTCAATTCTAATGTTATATAGTCTCGTAATGTACTTTCAGTGGATTCTTTGAGGGATATCTATGGCATGGTTGGAATAGACTAGTCCAAATACATATCTGAAACTTTTCTAACTATATGAAGGTACATATAGATGATTAGAGACCCAAACCTAAATATCTTTGTGTTTTCATGCTTGATGGCCTTGATGTTATCTATCAACTATGCGTGCAAGATCTCACATAAGTTGACTTCTCCATCTTCCTTTACTAGTCTGGTGGCAGCTAGAATAGTGCCTGCAAACACACTATTCACCCTACTAGTGTGATGAAATCTGCACCCTGGTATCATTGACATCAATTTGATGTCTACTTTCTCAATAGGCTCTATAGTCATACCATGCCTATCGCTCCTTGACTTACATACTTGCTCAACCATTTTCCTGACATCCTTGCCCATAGGAAGGCTGGTGTCTATCCTAGAAAGGCCTATCATCTCATGTATTAAGTCACTTATGATTCTTACTGGAACATCTCCAATCCAAAATAGATCATCATGGATTCTGCTCAATAAGATCTTTATCCATTCTATCTCATAAAATTCATATGCCGTAGCATACTCAACAATAGGGTGATCATTCCATTTGGTGTATTCATTCATGAATGTTAAATATCCTATTTCAACATGGTATCCATGTGTGCCCTTAACCTATCTAGTCCAACAGGTTCTTTCTTATAGTATATGTAAGCCCTTATGCCTTCCACATGCATGACGCCCATAGGCGTGTAGGAGAAAGCTCCCTCTAAATCATCTAGAGTTGATTTAAATGGGTGCCTCTTGAAAACATATATTTTCTTCTCGGTGACATCATAAACAATGGGAGTGGCCATGACTTACTTGTTAATCACTTTCCAACTAAACTTAGATATAATCTACCAAATTCTGAATCGACGCAACGAGCTAGGGTTTCTGCCACCGATCAAATGCACTAATAATTGTAGCAAATCTTTGATAGATCAATCACCAAGACTTCACAACTTCCAAGGATCCTTCTTCTCTCTATTGCTCTGAATTTGAATGCAATGAGTAATCAAATAACTTTTGTGTACTTGAAAAGTGAAAAATCCACCATTAATGCATGTTTCATAAACCAGGCTGTCACTTCAAAATTTGCAACTCAAGTTCTGCTAACATTCATCATGTGCACTCTTGCACGAAGGTTCCTATACACTCCAAAATTTTAAGTCCAAAGGCGTATACTCTAAGGATGAATATACCAGCCGCGCAAGGGTCTAGAGCTAAATTAGCTCCCCCTATGACCCTGAGGGCCATTCATGCAGATGTAGATGGTGCATCCACTGGGGATGCATCCAATACACTCTCATTAGTCTTTTCCTTCTTTTTTTCTGACCAAATCATGCTCACATCATATGAGGCTTTGACAAAGTTAACTTCTCCTACAGGATCCAAAACTGGTTCTTTGGCCTTTTTAGGGCTTCCTTGACCTTGCATCCTTGATCTACAGAACCTAGAGATATGTCCAACCTTGTTACAAGAGTGACAAATGAATGGAGGTCTTATATTCCTCGATGCATTGACATGAGTCACCATTTTACATGTTCTAGCTGAGTGACCATTGTAGTTACATATCTGGCATGTAACATTCTGAGCACTTGTTACATTTGTCTGATTTTGATTTCTCTGATCTTGCTGAATTCTATTCTTCTTACTAGTCTTGCAATTCATAGCTCTATGACCAAATTTATTGCATGAATAATAGTAACCATTAAAAGGCTTTACCTCTGTACAGTTCCTTGCAATGTGTCCATGCTTGTTACAATAAAAATAGGTGCATTCTACTTGCTTGCGCTCATTGTTAGGTGGTCCACTATTATCTTTGGTTTGATCTTCAATCTTTTCAGCATCAGTAGAGTCCTTTTGTGAATCCTTTCTTGCTCGCATATTGTCAATCTAATTTTGTGCTTCATTGTATCCAATACAACTAGTGTCTCCTTTGGCTCTTCTTGCATACAACTGAGACTCTACCAAATCAGCACTGGTGTGTAATTTGTCAATATGATTATTTCCTTCTTTCAATTCAGACTCCAAGCTTTCTTTTCTATTCCTTAGCTCCAAGATTTCCATGTTCACTTGTCTTAGTTCTTCATTCAACTAAAGGTTCTCTTTGATTTGTTCATCATAGATTGCCTAATTATTAGTCAGCTTATCATCAACCTCTTCAAGTTTTTCTTTTAAGGATTTGTTTTCTTCATTTAGCTTCTTGACCATTGTCCCTAGATCACTGGTAGAGCATTCTTTCAAATCTTTCCTGAGCTTCTTTATGACTAACTGAACATCATTGAGTTTATCCTTTAGTTCTTTAGATTCTCTTTCTGATTTGTCCAGATCTTCAAGAGCAGCTTCAAGATTTATTTTCAGATGTTTCATTTCAACTTTGTCCATGATCTCCTCAAGTGGTTAAACTTCTATGTTGAGGACCAGAGCTCTAATACCAATTGTTAGGAATAGGAAAACTAAGAGGGGGGGGGGGGGGTGGGGGGTGAATCAGTGTTCACTGTATTTTAACTTTTCCCTTTAATCTTTATTCTAAACTTAAATTCTTAAGTACTGAAATAAGCATTAACATAAACATGAAACATGAAATCAACACATGACACCAATATGGTTATGGGGAAACCCAAATAGGTAAAAACCCTGGTGGGACTTGATACCCACTAATATTTTGAACTAGTATTTTGTGATCCTTGTTAGAAGATCCTTTACCCTGTTAGGAGTAGCTTTACAATGCTTTAAGTATAGTAGACCTTGTTAAGGGTCAGACCCTATTAGGAGTCTTTTACAATGATCCCTGTTAAGGGAGTGGACTCACTATCCTAGAGCTCACTTCTCAAATGGTGAAGGCTAGAACCTTCTGATTTCAGATATACACTATAACTACTGGTGAACTGTCACTTTGACACTGCTTGTCTGATTAGTTCCTTTGGTGCGATGATGCTTTGACCTCTAGCAAAGCTCTAATACATATTATTTTGTCTTTGCATACCTCTGATCTACTTATCACATCTCTATCTTGACTTCCATACTGAATACAATGGGCACACCTTATATTTATGCACTCATACAAAATACATAATTAGGTCGGCCCTATAACTAATTGCAAACAACGCTTCCAAATGAATTGGCTAAAGTGTGCTTACAATTATACATATAAACAAGTTGGCAACCTAAATACAATAGGCGCATAGCCTTTACAACTTTACATTACAATCACAAATCAAAATGCTAACTATTGGCTCCAAGCTCTGTTCTCTACTGGCACACACTGGCTATGCAACTTCAACTAACTATAACTTTCAAATCTTTGCATATCTACTTATGCGCTCATAGACTAAGCATAAGTATAGTCTAACAAACTTAACTTCCAAGGTGCATATCATAATTCATCCGTACACATGTGCGCTGATGCTCTGAGCTGCAAGAACTCTATACACTATCCAGTCTTCAACACTTAACTGAATTCTGATCTTTACACTAAGTGTGTTGTCTTCAAACTGCTATATGATTTTGTTGCCATAATGACAACACTATATTTGGTCATATACCTCAGTATAGACAACTTGCCAACAGAAAGTTCCAATGGTGAAATTCTACTATTCCATAAAATATTTGGGATTGAACTCTTCATGAATAGGGGTGAAAAAGGGAGAATACTAAAATTGAAACTAAGCTAAGGTGATTCATTGGATAATTTCACTATTAACTCAAAAATATTTCATCAATGAAAATACCTAGACCATTTAAATCATAATGCAAGCACTATCTTACAATTTGACATAGTATATAAAAACTCCTCCATTGTTGAAAATGAGAATAAAATAAGCAGATCATAGACACAAGTTAAAGTATTCATATCATTTTATGGGTGCATCTCTAAAATCTAAGAAATAGTAAATACATTCAATGGTATCCTATTCATCTATTTTCTCTTGAAAAAATCACAAACATGTTACACTTTCTAATATTTAATTACTTTTAATTAGAAGAGTATTTAATATGGTCCATCACTAAAAGTAATCTCATACATAAATTCTAGAGCCTAATGAGATAACCATTACTCAAAATGACATAGATTTTAGATATATTCAGTATTAACTAAAATCCAAAAGGCTCACTCAAAATTAATCAAACTTTCAATTAACGATAGAAATAAATTTTGCAAGTAGGTATCTCAAAATAATATCAAGAAATAAATAGTCTTTCTGGTAAAATTATCAATCTCTGTATGATAATACTAAAAATATAAACGTTGAAAAAGAACAAACTTCCCCTCTTATAAGACTAGCTATAACTAGACAGTGTTCCCCAAATCAATTTCACACACTAGAAAGGAAACCACCTAGAGACATCATTAGTGAAACTACCAAGAAAAACCACCTGCACGTTGGCAAATGTGAAGCACAATCCACTAGACACCCATCCAAAAGAACAAAATTTTGTTGGGCATAATCATTTTCCAATCAATGGATGATAATTGATTCTATTTGAAAGATTCACTGACATGTGTCATAATGGTGGGGTTTCTAGCAATTAAAATCCACACCATTGCCTCCAAAATCCCATAGAAATGACACATGTCCACAATAAGTAAAGTTTGCAACCAAAGAAACAAAAGGAGCTCATGCTAATGTGATTCACTGGCCCAAAGAAAATAAGGCCCAGGCAGGTGAATGTTTCATGAATTGGGGTTTTCTGTATAAACATATATGATTTATAAGTTAGTGTAATTTACCCTAAGGTAGCACTCCACAAGTCCTGTTTAAGAGTAGTGATCTCCTTGACCTTTGGCCTAAATGTTTGTAATTAGTTCATATAGTGAGTGTTAGTCTCTCTATGGTTTTTTCCATCTTGATTTTTCCTTATTAAATTCTTGTGTTATGTGTTTTTCCCTTCATGTTTTAGTTATTTACTTCTTCACATAAGTTATATGAATGAATGATTAGTAAGAAAGTTAAGGTTTAAAGTTTATACTAATTCACTCCCCTCTCAACACCCAGAAATATTTAAAATTGGAATCCATAAAATCTATATTGATTAAAGAAGAGGGTCATGGGAAGAGATCAGGGATTTTGTAGCCTTATCATCCTATTCATGGAGGGCCATAGTGGGGGTTTAAAAAAATTTTGTACAATTTTCCAGCACTTTGGATAGAGAAGGCTACTAGAAATTTCAAATGGGTTTACTTGTGCCTTCTTCTCCATTAACATTGTGGGACTGACAATGGCACTTAAAAGGGAATTCTCTAAAAACATATTTTTTCTTCTTCCTCACTGATTGTGGCTAATGATAATTTTATATTGCTCAACCTTAGTGCTTGTAGGTGGCTCAATATTTTGTAGCCCCGACCCCCAAAAAATAGTAATCTACACAAATAATGTTCACTAGTGCAGAGCTAATAATACATGCTTCGTCAAAAAAGAATGTTTTTTTCTTCTTAATGAACCCTCGATTGCCTAGGAACTCTTCTCCCTCACTAATGGCTACTAAAAAGATTGTTGGGAAGCCCTATTGCATTGTGTTGGAGTTGAAAGCAGAGAAACCCTAATTGTTGTGTTCTTGTGTTTATAATAAAGTCATCAATAATTTAGATTTGTATAGATAAATGTTATTTTTAATCATTTTTTATACAAATATAAATTAGTAATTTTATTTTTAATCATTAATACTATTATTATCATCAATTAAATTTTTTTTCTAAAAAATATTATAAAAGATTATGAGAATAATATTGGTGTGGTTTTTGTAAACTTCAAATCTTGTAAGACCAATACTTATATACTAAGTCATATTTTATTGGTGTGTCGATGTGTCATCACATGATTTGTTGCGTTTTAGAACTAAGGGGTTTATTTAATTCAATTATGGATATTCATTGTTAGCAATAACAATTTTAAAGTCAGAATTATTGGTACAATATGATAAAAAATATTAGACATTAAATAAAAAATTACTAACACAACTATTAGAACACAGCTCTCCACTAAATTATTTTTTTTCATTTTCTAAACATAAAAATAACTATAAACTATGCCTATATTGATTAAAAGAACTGTATTTATTTTTTTCTTTAATGTTTTAGAAATTCAAGTTCAATTCCACTAAATTTATTCCTATTTTCAATTCAAAAAAGCTTCTAACCAAAAAATTAAGTATAATTAATATATAAATCTCAAACAATTAAGCTTAAAGATAAGGATTTATAATTCTCCTCATGGTTAATTTCAAGGATTCTCTAATTGATAAAATAATTTAAACAAATCCAAAAATGATATTTCTCCTTAGAATAGAATATGAAACTTAGTGGATTATGCAATCCTCATAAAAGGGCATCTCTTTTTAGTTTATGAAGATACAAACCAAAAAAGCTGACTAAATGAGGATGTTTGATTAAAATTTCTTACAAATGTTTGATTGAAATTAGTTAGTCATTTTATAAACAAATAAAAAGTTTTTAAAAGATGTATGATTTCAAATTTGTAACTTTTATTGATAGTTTTTTATAGGACATGTGAATTTTATGATGTTTACCAATCTTCTCTATAATCACAAAAAAAATTATTTTGTGAATTTTACTTCTACAATTTTTTTGTTCAACATGATATTGATTGGAAATGTATTTAAATCAATTTGTTATTTTTAGCTAATAAGGACATGATTTTATTTATCAAATTTATTGAATATATTATTCAATTATATTTTTATAGGATTTAAACATTGGTGGATAGTATAATTAAGGAGCATAGTATCGTCCTCATTAGTTGAACTCAACCAATTAGAATTTCATCTTTAGTTAACCTTTACAAAAAAAATGCTAGTCGGTAAAAGGTTAATTTATTGATATTAAGTGTAAACTAGGAGTGAATTTTGCCTAAACTAGGGGTAGTAATTAAAAATGAGTACCACCATCCCAAAACATTAGTAACAAAGGAGTATATTTGAAAACCAAAAGATGAAAAGTGCCCAAAACCAAGAGTAGTACATGAATTAAACTTGGATTTTATCCCTTCCCTTGAAATGATATCAAATGGTCATATCAAAATGAGCATTCTTAAGATTTATCTCCTTTTTCATTTTGATAGTATGTCATCCATCTTCAACTCTATTAGCCTCATTCACCTAATTCATGAATTCATTATTGAGGAATTATGCATGATCCTTTGTACATATAACCTCTTGTTGGAGATGGCCTTCCTCTAATGGAGTCACCGCTAGTTCATGGGAGCTTAGTGACTTGCATTTCTCTCTCCTCTCTAGAGTAGTAGCACCATTTCTTGTCTACAACTCCCTATAAAATCCATTCAAAAAAATAACATTGATGTGATTAGCTGGTGTATCATCCTAAAAAGTAAGCACCCTTATTAGGCTCTCATTTGTAGCCCTATTTTAGTATACACAGGATCCTACATTGTTTTCATGTTCTTCTAGCACTTATTGGACCTTAAAATTGTTGGTATTGTGTTGAGCTGGCATCAATCATGAAATCAATCATCCTAACCATTTGGAATCAATCATGACCTTAAAATTTTTGGTATTATGTTGAGTTGACATCAATCATGACATAAATCATCCTAACCATTTGTGTCTCTTGACCAATCTACATAGCTTTCACTTGTTCAATAAGATGTAGATTCTTTTCAGATAGATTTGATATTGTTCCTTCAGATGCATCATATATGCTACCAGATCTAGATTTGGATGTCTCAAATGGGTCATATATCTCTTCTTCATGATAATTAGTTTCATTGTACCAAATTTCCATATTGTTCCTTCTGATCAGTAACTTCTTCAGTTCTTCTTTCGCTTCCTTGAATTTCTCAATATAAATCTACATGTGCAATCTCTGATTCTCAATAGTCTTATCCAAATTATATATTTCCATCCTTAGATCTTTCCTCTTTAGTGATTAAACTTCCTTAACAAGAGATCTAGCTTTGATACCATTTGTTGGGATTATGGAAAGATAAGTACTGAGAGAGGAGGGGTGAATCAGTACCCTTAAAAACTTTCAAGACTATAAATTTCCAGTTGTAGATCTCAATAAACTGACTAGATCCATTGTTTGAAACATACATTCAAGTAACTAAAAATGTATATTGCATGTAAACAAAATAATAAATCATACATGAAACTTCAAACTCATAACACATATATTTTGGTATTGCAGGAACTCTTGTAAGAAGATAAAAACTATGGTGGGGATGACACCCACAAATCTTCACTATTGTAGAAATAAAGTATGTCGATTAAGGTTAAAATTTTGATCACTTATAATGATCTTACCCTGTTAGGAGTAACAAAAAGATACACTATATCTACTTGGTTAGAGGATTTTGATAACACAATACATGTGTGTACTCGGTTAAGATATTTACATAAGAATGGTTAAGTTCACTCTATTAAGAGATTTGAATTTTGCTACAATGGTTAAATTGATAATAGTAAAGTATCTATAAATAACAACTTAATCTTGTCTGATTCAGATCTTTGAAGTATCAAATAAATATCACCTTAGTGTGATGTATGTGCCCCTTTTTTCTGCTCGGTAGCCTTGTTTATGTTCTAAAAACTTTATCCTTCAATCATAAACCTTCTATCAAAAACCCTTTGGTTGATCTCTTGATGTCCTTAGTGTGGCTAATCCTTATGAAGATAGTTCATAATGACATCTTTACAACTTTTATATCAAACTGACTTGACCTAATTAGGGTTTACATTAGCTTAGAAAACCTAATATCAACAGTGTAAGAAAATAACCTAGATCTAACATTACATAGGAATCATCACCAAATTAATGATTAGATTCATATTAAATATGTATCAATCTTGGTAAATCATTTCCCTAATTGGTGTGAACCATTTGCATAGATGTTTGTGCCATTTTAGATTACTATGTTGTTTCCTACTTTACTTGATAATTATTGCATTCTCCTTTCGTTAATTACTGATGCTCGGTGATCACTAGCTTGGTACTCGGTAATTGTCTATTTCTCGGTGAGTGTGCTCGGTCAAACCTGTATTCGGTTATCTTAGATTTCTACCTTGTAACTTGCTCAGTGTGTTGGCTTGATGTGATTGACCGACTGTTCAGTTTGTCTCTTTTATCAACTGAATAACTGATTGATACTAATGACAATCCTTTAATTCTCAAATAGGAGTAATAGGTTTCTCTTTATAAATCCCTTAATTAGGTGAGCTCTAAATAGAGTCTTGAAATCCTCTTGTGAGGTAGACCTTTGTAGATTTGATTTTACTTCTAATAAGGAACTAGGCATTCCTAACATGGTGAACACTCTGAAAGGGTAATTATAAGCTCCTAACAAGGAAAACTCATTTTACTGTAGTAGTGAGCTTGTGAGTGTCATCCCCGCCATGGTTTTTCCCTCTAACCAAGGGTTTCCATGCAAAAATCATTATGTTATGTGTTGTGATTTTGTGGTTTCTTGATATTTTTATTTTCTATTTTCTTATATTAGTTATATGCTTTGTACTTTAGAAGTATTGTTGAAGTTGTTTGGACCAGTGGTTGAATTATTTTTTAATCTCTTGTATAGATTCACCCCCCCTCTTAATACCTATTAATTCTAACACAAATTACCAATATTTATTCAAAAATTAAGGCTAGCCCTTATTTCTAAGTGGGCTCCTCCATTTTCCCTCCAATCAGATAATTTATTTCCTTATCTAGGACCTATTCATTTATTTTTGGCTTTGAAGATGCTTTTCAACTTCACAACCTACATTTTATCCTCTCACTTATTTTCACCTTCCCCAACATCCCTATGAAATTTGAGCTCATTTTCCTAGGACATGTCAACTGAATGACTTGTCCCTAGGACAAGTCAACTAGCCAACTTGTCCCTCAATTTTTGGGCCCAAATTTTGCTCGAGGCTCGATGGTAGGGTTTCCTTCCAAGATTTTGATTTACAATCGGCCTTGATCAAATTTGAGACCTAAAATAAAAGGAGCTTATTATAAAAGGAAATCCTCATCCCTCATTTGGTATCCATGAATCAAGTGCAAGCTATCCACAATCTCACACAATCAATCAAGTAATCAGTAAAATCTTCAAGATATTCAAGGCATTCTTCTTCCTCTTCATCAAGCATTGTGGGAAAATATAACATCCATCATTCAAGGATTTCAATTCATGATTTTCTATCAATTTTTTATGGATTTCAAGATATTGCATCAACACTTGTGATTACATTGAAAGAGGCATTGCGCCATCAAGGTATAAGGCAATTTATGTTTCAAATCTAGTTTCTATTTCATCTTTCCTTATGCAATTTCTATTCAATTTCAAATTTGATTCCTAAATAGGGGGTTGACCAAGGCAGACCCCTTTCCATAGCCTTTTTCCCCATTTTTTGTCTATAGGAACAAGTTGTAGAGCTATAATTATGGATAAGAGAAGTACAGTTGTAGTTGCAGAATTTGGGAGATTTTCATTAGTTTTTTCCAAGAATAAGTTGGGTGCTCGACTTGTCCTCAAAAATTTGACATGTTCCAAAAAATTCAACTTGTGCTTTCCCTTTTTCAATGAATATTTTAAGATAGAATGATTCAGGTCCCTACCTTCTAGATCTAAAGTTACAATAAAATATGAGATTTTGGTGACAGTAAAATTTATATTTAAAGTCCTACCTTTTCCACCTCATTTCTAGGTGCACTTGTTCTTACTCTTTTTCCCTTTCACTTACTTTATTATATCATATTTGTTATTAAATAATATCTATTAGCAATCAAACCTCACAAAGCATATATGTTTCATTGGCACCCTTCCTCCTTTGGTTGTACTAATAAGATTCATTTTGTGGGAGGCTTTGTATTCCAATGTATGTAGGACTTGGTAATTAATCTACATCTTAGCATTTCCCACCATTTTCTATTATACATTTTGGTGAACCTGGCTCCTCTTACACACTTTTTATTTTGTTGGTTAGATCCTCCTTATCTAGATCTAATTTGTATGCATTGCATTGATCAATATTTGCATCATACCTTTACTACATTGCATGTATTTAGATCTTCTTTTCATACATTACATTGTTTCATGGATAATTGCATTTTTTCATTACAATAAAAAAGTGCAAAAATATTTCATGAATTTATTTGCATTTTCATTATATGAATGGAGTTGTTATCACTTTTTTCTCATTCAATTTTAGGTTTTCTACAAGAATTTCAAGATGTTTTTTATTATGGTAAAATCAAGTTTTGAAGGGGCCCCAAAACTATTTACATAAGGAAGATAGATGGGAAGTTAAAGAACAAAGCATAAAAGAATAGCTAGAGGGATGAGAGAACATAGGGAAACCTCCTACAAAGCTAACCAAAAAGATAAAGACAACAAAAAAATGCCCAACACAAAAAACCAGCACTAGCATACCTCTACCTAGATCTAATTATGTTGATTCATATAATCAACAATGTCATCCTTTAGTCTAATCATCTTCTGGATAGAATACTTTAGGTTTACAATCTCCTTGGGCTGAACACCCATTTTATTTTTGATGCTTGCACGGGTTCTAGATCTAGACCCTTTAGTAGGGGTAGCCACCTCTTCCATGTCTTCCACAATATTAACAACTGAACTGCCCTTATTGTCATCCAACAAGGTAGGTAGTGCCTTCAATTCTCTGTGGTAACCTTCATACCTTCGAATCTCTATTGCATTAGGTCATTAAGGGTCTCTTCAATTATATGAAGATGATTAGAGGTAGTCTTCATTCTAAAGTTAGCAAAAGAAAATTAATCCTATTCTCTAATTTCTCCAAAATATCCTGATCATCCCTAGGGACTCTATCACTACACCCTCCAACCTTCTATTTACCACCCTTATTTGGAAGCATAGAAACTTGATCAACCCTCTCCTCCAACTCAGCATACCTCAAATTAATTTCCTGAATCTCTTTGTAGACCCAAGTAACCATCTGGAGGTCTAGATCAGACCAAGCCCTAGAAGATGAAAGAAAATATTTCTCCTCTTCCTGGTTATCTAGATTATTATTCGCATTCTCCCCATCAATCCTCTCACCATCTTTAATGATCTCTTTGACCATAAATGATATATCCATATTAGCAAAATGTACAGGAGACGGGGGATTACCCATCAAAGCAGAGTCCTTGTAATCCACCAAGGCTTAAAAAATCTAATTAGCTAAGAAAACCCCCACCTTAGAATGCACATGGGGAGAGGCCTTTTCATCCTCTCTAGCATCTTCCTCAATATCATTCCTAGCCTAAAATTCTTGACCATGCCCCTCAGACTGAGGATCCCTACAGAGACCCAAATCTTTAATGTTCTCACTAGGAACCTGAACATGATCCTCCTATAGAGACATATTATCCTAATGCACAATATCAGTATCATCACTAGCACTAGCATTTTCAACATCGCCACCAATGCTAGTATTTAATTTACCATCTAACCCATCAATATCCATTTCCCTAGACTTAGAACTTAGGGTCTCTTCACTATCAGCATCAGACAACTAGACTGCTAAAGAAAATAGTATCGACATGTCCTTGACAATAGGTATATCAGCCTTCCCATCAATCTCATAAATGGTTTCCATGCCCTTTTCCTCTATTAAAAGAAAAGAAACTTTGTTCTTGTCTAATTTAGGAACTTTATCTAGCCTATGCTTCTTCTTCTTGGTAAGATTAGACTAAAGCTCTCTTACCTTTGACATCCTACAAAGACTTGGGGATTTTCTTTGGAAGCTTAAATTTAGCATAATCAAGGATAAGTAAAATTAAACCATCATGAAGTATAGGTTTAGTATCAGGGAAATTCCTATTATCTAGAATACTAGTGCTCAAATATTTGAGGAGAAGGTAAGGGAATGAAACCTTTTGATGGTACTAAAAGTGGTTGACAAGAATAAAGTGAAATTTAAACCCTAGTGAAATGACCCTCAAGCATGAAATACTGCATTATGGCTTTAAGAAATTTTTCCCAGAGAAACTTAACATTCTTAATGTTATAGAAATCCCCTTTCTCTTTAACAAGGAGAGCTTTCTCTTCATGCGTTTTGGGGAAACAAAGGGAAGCAACTTGGGCCTCTTTGCGACCTCTATAATACTTCACACTAGACTTCTCAAGACTAGTAATAATTCTAAGATGTTTCCTTTCATGCATATGATGATATCTTAGTTCTTAATTTCATCCATAAGCATAATATTCCCACTCCCAAAACCAATCCCACCCATGAGAACATTTTAGCACAACAAGAGTCTATTAGCATTTCTTCAAAGAATCTTGCTCCTAAGGGTAAGATCTTAAAAGATGATTTTTATCCTTCTCCTAAAATGTATCTCCCTCATGAAGACATTTTGGTGCAAGAGAAGGGTACTTTACCTTTCTTCTCATCCCTTTCTTTTTAGGGATCAAGATTTAGTGATTCATGATTATTCCTCTCCTAAAGTGTGCTCACTAGTACATTTGAGACCTTTTTTCGATGGTTGATTGTCTAAATTCAGACAGTATACCGTCGATTAAACAACGCCATCTAACGTTGTAGTTTTTTAGTTGGAACACCGATAGTTATGATAGGCATCATACATGCAACATCTATAGTCTTCACAAAAGGGGGTTTCAACACAACGAATATACCCGTCGGGTTTACTTGTAGTTGTCCCATGTTTGACGGACTCTGTCAGACGTAGTTAGTTACCGAAAAAAAATTTGTACCTATGATGGGTAACTGCAATAATCTTCCAATGCCTATCTATCATTGGAAGATTATATATCAATGGAAATGCTATTGGTGCGATGGTTATCCGTCGGGACTTTCTGAAAAATTGTCATCGCTTCTCTGAGGCCATTGTAATTGTGATAGAAATCACAATTTTTTTTTAAAAATATATATATTTGTCGATCGAGTTTGACTTGATTGGTGTTCTTTCAGATTTGGTTGTCATTCGGAGATGACTTTACAGTAGATTTGGTAGTGGCTCGTACATTATTGAGACTTGGATTTGTAAATCACTATGGTGTCCGTGATGACTTGGGAGAAGTCTTTTTCTAGGTGAACCGAGCTGAGAGACTTGGATTATAGAAAGTGGGTCATTTGATGTGACTTATGAGACATGGGATGCTTGTTCATAGCGGGTTCATAGTGCGGTCTGTGGTGTTTCTTTGCAGCTTGGTTCTTGGTAGCCATTGAGATGAATCGATATGACTTGATCTTGGGTCAAGACTTATTGAGGTGAGCTAAAGTGATCAATGCTCCTTGAAGTGATTGATGTTTCCAATAGATAGTTGTCGCTTTTAGTTTTGTCATCAATTATTCTTTGGTTTCTATCATAATTGTGATGACTCACACTATTTTTTTAAAATAAATATATATTTGTCATACGTTGATTGAGATCTTAAATTATTGAGCTTCTCTTTGTTTTGATAATAGTTTAACATTCTCTACTTAACAGAGTGAATCGCGTGAAGGTGGAAGCTCATCTGGCCCCTCCTAGGATCCTCTTATGACCCTTTACAACACTTTAAGACCTCTAAGATGTGTATTCTTAGGGGTCATAAAGGGTCATAAAGGGTCATAAGGGGTCCTGGGACACAACAGCTGAGAACCATAAATGTAGGCATCATGGTCACAATTGTTTGGAGACACAACATAATTGAATGCTATACCCACACAATGCAACACAACCACTACTCCTGTAGTTCCAAGTTGACATTGCGGGATCCAAAAACCAAAGATAAGGAATCTATATATGGTTTTTGGATCCCATAGTGTTAACTTAGAACTACAAGAGTAGTGGTTGTGTTGCATTTTCTGGGTATAGTATTCAATTATGTTGTGTCTCCAAACAATTGGGACCATGATGCCTACATTTGTCTTTCTCAGCTATTTTGATACCTACATTTATGTTTTGTAGCTGTCATGTTTATTTGCATGTTCTTTATGTTTGGCTTCTCTCCCTCGCATCGAAAATAAAAGTTTCCTACTCTGAATCAAGAATGTGCATGAAATACAAGCAGATTATGCACGGATAGCAGGTGGAGCTAAGAAGACCCAGCACGTTTACATTTTTTTCTCCTTTTTTTTCTTGTACACCATCTCTATCAGCAAGTTTCTTCATGGATGGCCTCCACTATCTTCCCCACTACAACTGTAACCACTATTCATTCTCCTGCGGTCATTACTATCTTCTCTATTGATCAAACCTCCATTGCAATTTCTCTGATGAAAATTTCCAAATTCAATGTTTGGTATTCCTTCATCTCCCCTCAACTCCATCACTTATGTGTATGGCTTCTCTCCCTCGCATCAAAAATAAGATTTTTCCCACTCTGAATCAAGAATGTGCATGCAACACAAGCAGAATATGCATGGATAGCAGGTGGAGTTGAAAAAACACAACACTTTTGCATTTTTTTAATAGGTCAAAATTATAATGTTCACGATGGTCTATAACTTAAAATACACAATTAAAGACCTCTATAAAAAATGCAACCCTGTTGTTTTTTTCAGCTCCACCTGATATCCTATGTATATGAATTGAGATTGCATATTGAACTAGGTGTCTCCTTCTACATTCCATGAAACCAAGATACTATCACAGTTAACATCTAAATGGCACGTCGCATCATCACAACTAATCCACCTTAAACAATTGATTAACCATTCTAGACAAGATTATGATTTAAGTATTGTGTTTTAGAAAATAACCCATTGAACATTCTAATACTAATTTCTCACAAAATATGAAATCCACTAAAATTTAGCGAAAACCCCTCCAACATTACAACAGTGTATAAAAGGAAACTCAACGTCTAAACATGGAACTAATCTCAAACACATGTAAATAAACATCAGTCATTATCAAATAAGTTGCATAAATGAGAATCATTTTTTTTTTGGCTTTCTCTTTTTTTTTTGCTTCCTTATATTGTTGCAGAGGTGTATCCATGTCTAGAGTGTCATTTCTTCTCGGCTGTGCACGTGATCTCACTATCCTTTGCAAAGGAGGGTCCTCTGCAATAACAAATAAAAGGCTTCAATTAAAAATATATTATCATAATTGGGGTTAATTTAAAATATATTCATTATTGTTACAAGCATTTCAATACATTAAAAAACATAAACATGATGCTCTTTACCTTGTCCAACCACATCATCTTGCTCGGCGGCTTGAACCTCAACACGCTCATCAGGAACAACGTCCTCTACATCCCCTACAACTACAATATAAAATATTTTATTAATCCCAACACATTATAATTAAATTTTTATTACTACGCCAAATTCAGTTTAACATGTTTTCTTGTATTAAATATTCATTAATCAAAATTCGAGTAGAAAATGTATACCTTGAGTACTACAATTCACATTAGAATCGATGCCTCTATCGTGCTCGGCCAGTGTAGTATCAATATTGGCAGGTTGCATTCCAATGTAAATAATTAGTGTATTTATTGACAATATATACATATAAATACAAGACAAATACTGAGAAATGTTAATCATTTAGTTTACTACATATAAATATATTCACTTTAAAGTTTTAAACAAATATATAATTAGTGTTACCTTACTTAAAAAAAATATATTCACTTTATGTTGGAACTTAACATCAAATATGGTAATTGGTAAAGTTTTCAACTTGAAATAAAATCAATTGGCTTATTTACCTAATCAACAGATCTAGTAGAAGAACCTTCTGCACTCATTGCTTGGTATCGTTCAGCCGTGACTTTATAGCCTTGTTTGAAGCCTATTTTTTTGTCCCCTTCTATAATCAGTTTTTTGAACTCCAAGGCTTGCATTTTTTATTGGTATCATGAATTTTTATTGTAGTGAATTTCATCAAAACTAAATTGATTGAAATTTAATTATAAATATTTGCATACAATTTTTCATTTACTAATACTTACAACTCGTGCAGCAAGTTTTGAATATCCACCTGAGCCAAGCCTATGTTGCTCGTGCTTTTGTTTTCTTGTTTTTGTTTCCTTTGTTGTGTCAGGCAACCTATGTGATTTTTGAAGTATGTTAGATCACATAAGTACAAAGAGTAAATAGTACATAATTTCATTATTAACATTATCACGTACCTTCTTTCCTCGGGTGATACTAATCATCCACTATGTCTTGCACTTCTCTCAAGTGCATTCTTTTTAAGATCCTCCCACTCATTAATAGGAATATAGGGAGGCCGCTCATAATAAGGGTTGTGTTCCATTTGTCTCATGTAGTTGTCCCTAATATACTTCAAAATAGTGCCCTCTTTGTCAAGAAGTCTAAGTCTATGAAAGACTTCAGGTCCAAAAAGTATTGTCATAGAGTCAATGAGCTTATTCTTTAACCCTTTATCTTGTACTGACCACCTTTTAAGAAAAAAAATTGTTAGATTCATAAATGAAGTGAAGCTACCTTTTAATATATTTGAAGAAAGGGATGAAACAAAATCTAATCTTGCAATGAAATCAAAATATGATACCATGTGCATATGGTTAGCCCGAAAATGTGCAAACATTCATCATTAAGTTTCTCATAAAATAGATTATTCCCTGCAAGATAATTATGAGATTATTATAATTAGTTATTGCAAGGGACCACACAGGGGGTTAGTACATTACGTTATGAGTATTATATTGTATAGTAAAAGAAAGGATTAGTCTTTAAAGTACCTGGAAGTTGGGCCACTCTCAAGGGAAGTCCATCTTCATTGCTCACGAGCAATTGATCACACTATATTGTTCTCGTACATTTAACATGAGTACATCCAGGAATTGCGTCATCACCTCCTACATAAAATGAATCTAATATTAAAAAATGCCCCCTAAGAAAGAATATATAGTTCAAGTGAAATAAACATATGATAAATAAGAGAGAAAAAGAGGAGTCTACTTACCAATAGTAGGTGTACTTTCTAACATTTCAGGTGGAACTACCTCTATGGATCTGATCCTCATACCAAGCATCGTACTCAACATAGGTTCAATACCAGGTGCTGAACAAAAATATTTTTAGAGCATAAAAAAATATGGATAACCATGGACAAGATGGAGGATAAAACATGCGGTGTACCATCCAAAGTATTTGCATCTAAGGTAATGCCCTTTAATCTATTTAGCATCCCCTGTAAAGAGAACACTTATATATTTTAGTTAATGACATAAATAAAATAGTATACTATAAAAATCATTATTGAACTTTTGTTATAATAAAAAACTACATTAATACTTACTCTATAGTTCTGAACACGGCCAATCAACATATCCATTGCCCTTTGTATTTTAGGAGTGTGAGGTTGAATATTTGTCATTCAAGCTAACTCTTTTGATATTGCATGAAGGACCCTTTCCAGTGCAACCACGGGATCAACCTCTGATAAAAAATCAACATCAAATGGATCATGCTCATTCTGTTTCTCCTCATGGACTACTTGTTCCTTTCCCTTTCTTTGATCAACACTTGTTTGTGAGAACAATAGTATTGGCCCTTTATTTAAAAGCAATCCAAAATAGTAGAACAACAAAATATATGCATTAACATAACAAAAATACGCATTAACATTTTTCTTGTATGTGCATTTGTACAACAATAATGAGTTTTACCTTTCGGGAAGAAGTCCCATGAGAACTATCACTGCCATGCGTATCCTGTGGTTGTTGATTCATAATATAGCTCTGTATTTCAAAAAAAATCATTCAGACATGTTAAAACATGTGTTCTTATTCTAAGTTACATTGAATAATAGACAATTATCAAAATGTGTACCACATTTTCCATGATAGTGATGGGGTTTTTTGTATCTGTGTGATTCAAATTGTAATCGATAAGCAACTCCTCGCCTCCACGTATTGATTTGATCACACATACAAATACGTGATTTCCCTCGCACGCCTCAAATATGCAATTGGGTTGCTTCTTAGTTGACACAGGTTGTGTACTATTTATAAAACCTGCAATATTCCCTGATGCTTTTGGTCTTCTGTCAACATATATAGCTACTTTTTTACTTTGTTCATTAACTTTTTGTTGTATATAATTTTCTATGAGTGCATACCTACACATAATTTTTTTATATTTAACAATCTGCATCCAAGTACTATAATCATAACAAGGTCCGACATACTCCATCAATTCGACAACTTTGTTGTAAGAGACCTTTATGCCATCCATGGAAAATAGGCCCAAACCATGTAATGAAGATGGTGCTATGCGATATATCCTCTCTTGAACACAAAAATCAGTGTTTATTGGAGGAATTTCATCGGGGACCCATTGTTTCTATAGATGTTTGTAACTAAATGGTAGCTCAGAGTCACCTTTTCTCTCATCATCATAAGAACATGACCCCCCTTGAGCAAGGAAAAATTTCATGCATTTATTGAATTTCTTTCTGATCTTTTGACCTCAAGTCGATCTCATTGAATTACACGTACTAAATGTCTCACTTTCTTCTTCCATTCCTATATTTTCCTCACTCGAAGAAGACAATTCTGACAAATACCTTTTCGCTAGTACCTGCACCTCATGCAATGAGAAAGATAGGTGGCAATGAGAGATATTTTACATATGGTAAAAGACATTAATCTCTATGGGGTGTATTGACTTGTACCTGACAATCCATGAGACTGTGTGGGATACCTGACATAAGATAATAATTATATAATCAAATAAACATAGTTCACTCCATAGTTTTCATTATATCTTGTGAAGGACATTATTCATTGTTAAAATTATCTATTTATCCAACAATATTTTGAATATCTTAGCATTGCATTTAACTAAACATCTCATCATTGCTTGGGACACCACTATTTTGGCATTTTGTCAAACAATTCTCGTGCCTTGCCACTAGTGTTTTTATTACATCTTGTGAAGGACTTTATACATTGTTAAAATTATCTATTTATACTTTCAGAATTAGCTCACTCCATTGCAGGTAACAAAGAGAATCCCCTGTGATTTAACATCATTGAGATGCCTCCCTTCATTAGCTTCATGTCACCTTCTCATAGCTTCTCATAGCTTCCTATGTGTTTCATCCTTCATTTATAAACTTACTTCCTAAGGGGTATTCTTGAGTTAAAACACATTGAGATGCTACAACTAAATTATAAATCATGAATTCACTATAAATCAAGGGGCATTATAAATCATGAATTCGCTATAAAATTAATGTATTGCTCTAGATTTCATATGGACATTTTGTCAAATGATTTGCATGTATGTTTATTCAAATGGAGTTATATCATTTGGAATGGATATATGATCAGTTAATATCAAATTCTATGTCAAGATTTACAGCATTAAATTGATCATAGTTAGAAGACTCAGGCAGAAGAAGAATATGAGTATAGCCAATTTTCAGAAGAATATGAATGAATGCAAACATACATAAGTGGATGAACATAAATAATGAAGGTACCTGATACTACTTGAAGTAATGAAGTGTTGACCCTGGGATCAATCCAGTATGCTCATGTATGATCCAGAAACTGCAAGGAAAAAAAGGATGGGGTTAGATCCAAAGGATCTAAGAAATGCCTGACACCCTATTATTGATCCTCATCTACAATTATGCATGTGCATATTTAAGCCATACACTTCTAAAAGGAACTATGCTACAAAACATGTGAACTCAAGAACATGTGTAGTGTATAGGCATTGGAATCCAAATGAAGCCCTACATTTATGTCTCTGTGAACACCTGGTGAATCACTGTTGTGGTTGCATTTATGTCTCTATGAACACCTGTTGAATCACTATTGTGACTGCATCATCCAAATAGTGCAACAACACCAGATGTTGTTGTTCCATTTGGTGTTGCTATGGCATCATTTCCAAATGTTGCATCCACAATAATAACCCACCATGCCCATCAACACAAGGCAGACATGATCAAACATAAGCAATGGAGGGGGCATTATCAAGGTCAAATTAGAGGTCAAATTTCATTCCTTGAAATTTTATATTTGTATAGTTATAAAATTTCATGCCTTGAAATTTTTTAACATAGTTCCTTAGCATTTGATCTTCATATTGCAGCCATGACTTGAGGTAGGCATTCAAGCTTTGTCTTCTCATTAACTCAATTTCATTTTGATGGCATTTGTTGATTTAATTGTGACACCAACTTGGTTATAAAAAAAAGAAAAAAGAAAAAGAAATTGTCATTTGTAATTTTTGTGAATTCGAAGAGCTGCCACAAAGATGGCACTGCACTTTTGTGTGGCGCGAAGAGGGCATTCGATTTTGGCTCGCGGGTTGCAAGCTAGGGCATCATGCATTGTTTATGAGCTCACTGTTTGAGCACCTTATGTCCCTATTTGATTGGTCGGTGCTCTGTTTTTATATTGAGTTTACATCATATATTTAGTCTTAATAAATATCTTATAAAACTAACTCAAAATACTTTGTCTTAATAAAACAATATATTTAGTCTTAATAAAATCTTATAAAACAACATATATTTTGTGAAGTGTTTGATCTCTCTTTATTTGTTTTGTTGTTGATATTCACTATGTGGTACTCCCCGCTTATGATCATTTCATGAGGAAATGTCTTGATGGCTTGTGGGCTACAAGCTAGGGCACCATACATTGTTCATGAGGTCACTATTTAATACTGACATTGTTTACATCTTTTCATTTGGAATGCTTGATGACCTGCGAGCTTTGAGAACTAGGGCATCATTTCTATTACCTTCAAGGCATTGTGTGAAGTGTTTGATCTCTCTTTATTTGTTTTGTTGTTGATATTCACTATGTGGTACTCCCCATTTATGATCATTTCATGAGGAAATGTCTTGATGGTTCATGGGCCGCAAGCTAGGGCATCATGCATTGTTTATGAGCTCACTGTTTGAGCATCGACCAATCAAATAAGGACATGAGGTGCTCAAACAGTGAGCTCATAATGACATAAATAATGCATGATGCCCTAGAAAAACAACAAAACAAATAAAGAGAGATCAAACACTTCACACAATATATGTTGTTCTATAAGATTTTATTAAGACTAAATATATTGTTTTATTAAGATTTTATTAAGACAAAGTATTTTGGGTTAGTTTTATGTTGTTTTATAAGATTTTATTAAGACTAAATATATGATATATCATACATTAATACACTTACTATTTTGAATTTGAGCTCAGACATCATGCAATGTTATTGTTGTCATTGCATGCTTGTTGTTGTTGTGCACCATATATTATTTTATACACTGTTTATTTCATTAAGACCGTGAGCTTGGCATTTGTAATATATTTTATGTTATTGGATCAATGCTACCATTTTTTTGAGGATGTAGATGCATTGAATCATTGTTGGCATTCTATTTTGATAGCAACGATATAACAAACAAAGCACCGGCCAATCAAATAGGGACATCAGTAAGACATTTAATGCATTATTACTTCATCATGATGATAAAAATTTCATTGGCTCAAAACACATAGAATGTGGGTAGATGCATTGAATCACCACTTCCATTCTATTTTGATGAAGATGAACTATGTTATAAAATTTTAAGGCATGAAATTTTATAACTGTACATATATTTTATGAGTATAACTGTAAAACAGAAGAGCACCCACATGCCTTGGTTGTTATTGGTCTATGAAAGGTTTTGGTTTTCCTTTCCCAATTGAGATGTCATCCTAAGATTCAAAAGGACTACAATACTGGTGAGGGCACCTAGGTGGGGCTATTTGGTACCTAGTGTTCCTAAATTTTGGCTTGTAGTGGCCTTAGCCAAGCCACTAGATTAGGGAGAAGCCTATTTGGTCTCTCTAGGTGTGCTAGCTAGTGTTTTTTCTTCTTTGTTCTTTTGAGTCCTTGGTGTGTCTTTTGGAGCTTGGTTGCAATAGTCTTAGCCAACTTTGCTAGGTTGTCTGTCATAGGATAGTGTTCTAAAGTTGAACAAATGGCCTCATTAATGTTTTAGAGGTTTGAAAATGGCCTTTATGACCATTAATCAATCAAGGATTGAGTAATTTTGAGGTGTGTGTAGGTGGTTTATCTATCCACCAAAAGTTTCTTGACAACTTTAAAATTTGTCATGACAACTTTCAAAGTTGTCATGACAGTTTTTCTTGCAAGAGCATGTAACTGACTCAAGAGATAGCTAGCCCGATCCATGGGCCCTAAAACTAAGGAGGGAGCTATTTAAGCTTTTAAAACCATAATTCAAGGCATAGGGAAGAGTGCATTAAGGAGAGAAAACTTTTGGTTGTAGTTAGACTGTGTAACTAGTTTTCCTTTAACATAGATATACATTTTTGTGTTGACAGAGAAGAAATAGATTGAATATCAGACTGTAATGTTTGCATGTGATTATTGTTAATGTTTTTGAATTCCTAGGATAGTTATTTATCATTTCATTTCAGTTTTGAGTTAGTCTTCATAGTTTTCTTTATTTTGGCCTATCTCAGGTTACTACTGACAAAGCTTTGAATAATGGAGTGCTAGAGCACTCTCCCACTGTGCAATCTATATGGGTCTATGGTATTTTTTTCTACACTCCTTGTAATCTATATTTTGCAAAGGAGGGGTCCTAGAAAGTTCAAGATGTATCTATAAACTGATGCCCTAGGCAAGCTATAAGTGTTTGGTTAGGGGTCAGTGTGTTGTTGCAGAGCAGATGGAGTGATTGAGGGTGCTCAAAGCCTGGTTCAAATGATGTGGAGGGGAGGTTAGATGCATGATCAAGAATCTCCAATGTAGAGAGAGATCAGGGGATTATAGATACAAGGGAAAATACTAAACCCTCACTATTACAGACAGTGAGTTACCAAACCCTCATTTATAGCCCCATTTTCAGTAGGCCCTGTACAGACAGTATGGGAAAAGGAGACCAACAGAATCTTAAAGCCCTCCCAAAAGGGTATTCAAATCCATAGTTAGTTGGATGCTTTTCTCAGATAAGTTTGACATTATTAGCAGAAAAAGGTCAATTAGGCCTACTAAACCTAGTAGCCTTTTTAGGCCAAACAATAGACAAAACTTTTTAGAAGGGACAGAGAGGTTCCTAGAATAGTGAAATTTATCATATTCTTGGTGTCATAGACTGAATGGAGAAAGGAGGAGTTTGAAACTTCTTATAAGGGGACTAGGATAGCACTCTTAAGGCTAGGAGATTAGTCTCTTTGATTCTAGGAGGGCCTAGGACAAAGTTATAGCAAGGTCTATGTAACATCAAGTACCCTAGTTTGCATTATTAGATGATCTTGTTAAATTTATGTTTATTTCATACAAAGATACATGTAAAGGAAAAAAAAATTGCATCTAAAGATTACATGTATATATATGAAAAATAACTTGTATATACTATACAAGGAAAATAACTTTCAAAAGAAAATGCAAGAGTATAGACATACATAAGAGGATGAACATAAATAATAAGGGTACCAAACATTGCCTAAAGTAATGAATTTTTGACCTAGGTATGAATCTAGTGTGCCTCCGTGTGATCCAGAACCTACAAAGAAAAGAGAGATGGGGGTTAGATAAAAAATATCTAAGAAATGAATGGCATCCTATTGCTGATCCTCATCTACAATTATGCATGTGCATAGTCAAGCCATACACTTCTGAAAGAAAAACCATGCTACAGGACATGTGCACTCAGAAGAATGTTGTAGAGAGTAAATTATTGCATTTATGTCTACATGAACACCTGGTGAGTCACTATTGTGATTTCAAGTAAAGATCATAACATCACAACATGGTTGGCAGCCCCAAGGAGGCCCCATTGCATGCAGTGAGTAAGCTACATCAAAACAAAGAGGTACACAAATCTGCATCATCTATACTGATGTCCATATTTGATTGGATGGTGCTCTATTTGTTATATTTTTGCTATCAAAATAGAATGGTAGTGGTGATTCAATGCATCTACAGCCTCAACAACATGGTGACATCGATCCAATAATAGAAAATACATTACAAATGCCAAGCTCACAGTCTCAATGAAATAAATAGTGTATAAAACAATATATGGTGCACAACAGTAGCAAGCATGCAATGGCAAAAATAACATTGCATGATGCTCGAGCGTAAATTCAAAACAGTAAGTGTATTAATGTATGATCTAATAGTAGCAACCTCATTGATCATTACCTTTAACTCCTCCATCATTATAGAAGAGATAACTACCTACAACTATATTTCATAATTCCTCCTTTGAAGTATATATATATCAAGTATAATTATGAGTTTACATCATATATTTAGTCTTAATAAAATCTTATAAAACAACATAAAACTAACCCAAAATACTTTGTCTTAATAAAATCTTAATAAAATAATATATTTAGTCTTAATAAAATCTTATAGAACAACATATATTGTGTGAAGTGTTTGATCTCTCTTTATTTGTTTTGCTAGGGCATCATGCATTGTTTATGTCATTATGAGCTCACTGTTTGAGCACCTCATGTCCCTATTTGATTGGCTGATGCTCAAACAGTGAGCTAATAAGCAATGCATGATGCCTTAGCTTGTAGCCCATGAACAATCAAGACATTTCCTCATGAAATGATCATAAACAAAGAGTACCACATAGTGAATATCAATAGCAAAACAAATAAAGAGAGATCAAACACTTCACACAATGCCTTGAAGGTAATAGCAATGATGCCCTAGCTCTCAAAGCTCATGGATCATCAAGCATTTGATGAAGGGTGCTCCCCTTAATACCATAAACACATAATAGAAACAGAGAAACAACAACAATATGCAAAAACAAAAAATTGGCTTCTTATTATCTCCACAAATGTAGAATTAAAAAATTTCAGAATTACAATATGCAAAGCCACATGGGCATTCCCTTACAATATTCTGTAGGAAAAAACCTCGAATCAATACCCAGATCTACTACCAGAACTTCCCTAGACAACACTATGGGCCTTCTTTATATAGGCATTTTCCACCGCTCGAGAAGGTTCCAAAAATTTAGCCCCTTCGGGCTGACCAAACTTAGAATTAATTTATTTTACAATTTATTACATCAAAGTCGGCTCAAAATAAGTTTTGAAACCCGAACAAAAATTTTGAAGGAAAATTATTTTCCACCATTTTAGGTGACCCAACTTCCAGAGACCATAAATCATCACTAGTTGACACGATGGACTATTATAACTCCATTTCAAAAAGGCCATGAAACACTCTATAGGCTTGACTCATGCAAGTGCCTACCACCCAAATTTTTGACCTCATCTGGGGCCTCTAAAGCCTTCAAAACTAAGTTCAAAGTTTTTGTACCCTGCTGCCAATACCAAAAATCTTCAATATCTTCAAAACTAGATCTGATCTAGCCATGAAACTTTACTGGTAGGCTGATATGACTGAGATGAACCTCCACATGTAAAATCAAAATATTCTGAGATCATATGACCAACTTAATAAAAATAGAAAGTTTCCAAAAATAGCAGCTCTACATAAGATAGCCCTTATTAAATACAAAAAAAAAAATATTTTTGGGTGATGCAAGATTTCTCTTACACCCAAGAGGCTACTGCATCAAACACCCGGGGTAATTTGAGAAGTGACCCTGTCATGACTTAGGTGTGCAGAGGAAAACCAAGAAGGTTAACCTCCTCCTTTGTTAGCCATGATGAATCTTCAATAGGTCATCCTTTCCATTTGACTAAATACTCTTCATATGTCCTGTTCCTTGTGCTTCTGCCAACACAACTATCCAGTATGTCTTCAATCTCCTTGATATCTGAACTGGTTGCTGGAATACTCGACTGTGTTGTTGTAACCTCATCTTCAACACATCCTTCATGATACTCTGTCAAATCTAAAATGTTAAACACTGGTGAAATATTCAGCTCAGTAGGCAATTCTACCTTATATGCATTTCTTGAATCATGCTTCTTCAATATCTTACATGGCTCAAACTTGTTCATTTTCAACTTGTTATATGTACGAACTGAAAATCGCTCCTTTCCCAAATAAACAATGACTTCATCTCCAACTTGAAATTCCTTATGCCTCCTTTTCTCATCTACCTTAGCCTTATATTGTGCATTCATCTTGGTAATATGCTTCCTCACCTCCTCATGGATGTTCTTCAAGTGTTCTACAAAATTTTCAGCTTCAGCACTACTTATTTCTCCTTTATCTATCTTTCTCAACTCAGATGCATTTTTGGGACTACTCCCATATACAATCTAGAATGGTGATTTACCAGTGCTCCTGTTGATAGAATTATTGTATGCAAATTCTGCCTGTGGTAAAATCAAATCCCATCCTGTTGGCTTATCTCCAACCAAACATCTCAACAAATTTCCCAAACTCTTATTCACCACCTTTGTCTATCCATCAGTCTATGGATGATGTGATGAACTGAACTTCAAATCTATCTTCAATTTCTTCCACAATGTATGCCAAAAATATCTAATGAACTTTGTGTCCCTATTTGAAACTATAATTTTTGGCAAACCATGTAGTCTAACTACTTCTCTGAAAAACAATTCTGCTACATGAACAACATCATTAGTCTTCTTGCAGGGAATAAAATGTGCCATCTTTCAAAATCTGTTAACCACCACAAAAATTGAATCATGTCCCCATTGTGTCCTTGGTAAACCAAGAACAAAGTCCATACTGATATACTCCCAAGGCTTCTCTGGTACAGGTAATGGCTGATACAACCTTGTATTCTACTTCACTCCTTTCACCATCTGACATACTCTGCAACTCTATACAAACTTCTTGACATCTTGCTACAACTGTGGCCAATAATAATTCTCACTAACCAAAGCAAGGGTTTTATCATGACCAAAATATCCATCCAATCCTCTGCTATGCTTCTCCTTGATGAGATTATCCCTCATAGAACTTCATGGAATGTACAACTGACTCCCTCTGAATAGCATATCATCCTGGATGATAAACTCTAGCCACTTCGTTCTATCTAGAGTAACAGGTTCTTTACAAGCTTTCCAAGCTTCACCAAAATCAAGATCCTCTGGATAAAATTTTTTGAGTTCCTTGAACCCAACCACTTTAATCTGCATTTCTATCAGCAATAAATGCCTTCTGCTAAGAGCATCCGCAACCCTATTAGACTTTCAACTCCTGTGTTTCAAAACAAATGTGTAACTCTGCAAAAACTCAACCCATTTCAAATGCCTTTGATTCAACTTTCCTTGACTATTCAAATATTGCAAAGCTTGATGATCAGTATAAAAAACAAACTCCTTAGGAAGTAGATAGTGTCTCCACTTTTTCAATGCTTGAACTATAGCATAAAATTCCTAATCATAAACAGAATACTTTCTCTTGGCATCATTTAACTTCTCACTAAAATAAGCAATAGGTTTACCTTCTTGGCTCATAACAACTCCTATTGCAATACCACTAGCATCATAGTCTACTTGAAACACCTTATTAAAATCTTTAAGTGCTAAAACAGGTTGTTCTGTAACTTTCTATTTCAACGGTTTAAAACTCTTATGTACCCCTTCAGTCCACTTGAACTCTTTTCTATCCCCTCTCATTGTTTCAGTCAAGGGTCCACAAATACTGCTAAAATTTTTAATAAGCTTTTAGTAAAAACTAGCCAAACCATGAAAAGATCTTACCTCAATAGCACTCCTTGGAGTAGGCCATTCAAGGATAGCCAGTACTTTCTCTAGGTCCATTTTGAGACCTACTACTGAAACAACAAATCCCAAATATACTAACTCCTTCTTGACAAAACTGCACTTCTTCAAATTAGTCAACAATTTCTCATCTCTCAGCTTCTCAAACACCATACGAATATGCATCATATGCTCTTCCAATGTCTTACTAAAGATCAAAATATCATCTAGGTACACAATGACAAACTTACCCAGAAATTCTTTCAGAACCTCATTCATGAGCCACATGAAAGTGCTCGTTGCATTGGTTAGCTTAAAAGGCATGACTAACCACTCATAAAGTCCTTCCTTTATCTTGAAGGTAGTCTTTCATTCATCTCCTTCTCTGCTGTGAATCTGGTGATATCCACTCTTCAGATCTATCTTTGAGAAATACACAACTCCACTCAAACAATCCATAATATCATCCATTCATGGCAATGGAAACCTATACTTGATTGTGATCTTGTTGATTGCTCTGAAATTTGTACACATCCTCCATTCTCCATTCTTCTTTGGTGCTAATACTGCTTGTATAGCATATGGACTTAGGCTCTCCCGAATCAATCCTTTCTGTAGAAACTCATGTACTTATCTATTCAACTCTTCACTTTTTGTTGTTGTCATTCTGTGTGCTGCCTTGTTTGGAAAACTGGCTCTTGGAATCAAATCCAGCTGATGACTGTTAATTTATCCACCATTCGATCCCATCTCTTGATTTTATCTTTCCCTCTTCTATTTCCCTCCAACTGAATCTCTTGCCACCAGATCTTCGCATCACCTTTCAGTCTGGCCTTCATGAATTTGACCCTATCAGGATCCTCAATATCTTCATACTCAAAATATTCTTCATATTCATTGATCTAGTCGATCAATTCTTCTGGGTTAAGATTTCTTGAAAATATAGGAACCTCGATCTTAGGTCTTTTTCTGATCTTGGAAATGGCCCGAAAAAGTCTTTCTTCTTCTCGATTCAAAATTTTGCCTTCTTCTTTTTCTTGATCATCATTTCCTTCTTTGGCTTCATCCTCACTTTCATCTTTGACATTAAGATTCATTCCTCTACGAATCTCTTCTCTCAATACTTTCACTTGTCTCTAGAGCGCTCTAACCTTAGGTGTTACAACACCAGCTCTTCCGCCACATTCCCTTCGTGGAGGCATTTTTGTGATGCATGGTGAAACCCTAACCGTAGTGCTAGTGCAAACTATCTCACAGTCGGCGATCTATTTACACACTTAGGAACTCCTACTCTGATACCACTTGATGAAGGGTGCTCTCTTTAATACTACAAACACATAACAGAAATAGAGAAACAACAACAATATGCAAGAATAGAAAATTGGCTTTTTATTATCTCCACAAATGTGGAATTAAAAACTTTTAGAATTACAATATGCAAAGCCACATGAGCATTCCCTTACAATATTCTGTAGGAAAAAGTCTCGAATCAATACCCTGATCCACTACCAGAACTACCCTAGACAACACTATGGGCCTTCTTTATATAGGCATTTTCCACCGCCTGAGAAGGTTCCAAAAATTTAGCCCCTTCGGGCCGACCAAACTTACAATTTTTTTATTTTTCAGTTTAGTACATCAAAGTCAGCTCAAAATAAGTTTTGAAACCCAAACAAAAATTTTGAAGGAAAATTATTTTCTTCCATTTCAGGTGACCTGACTTTCGGAGACCATAAGTCATCACCAATTGAACCGATGGACTATTATAACCCCATTTCTGAAAGGCCACGAAGCACTCTATAGGCTTGACTCATGCAAGTGCCTATCACCCAAATTTTTGACCTCATCTGGGGCTTCTAAAGCCTTCAAAACTAAGTTCAAAGTTTTTGTACCTTGCTGCCAATACCAAAAATCTTCAATATCTTCAAAACTAGACCTGATCTAGCCATGAAACTTTACTAGTAGGCTGATATGACTAAGATGAACCTCCACATGTAAAATCAAAACATTCTAAGATCGTATGACCAACTTACTAAAAACAACAATTTTCCAAAAATAGCAAGTCTGCACAAGATAGCCCTTATTGAATACAAAAACAGAAATATTTTTGGGTGATGGAAGATTGCTCTTACACCCAGGATGCTCCTGCATCAGACACCTAGGGTAATTTGAGAAGTGACCTTGTCATGACTCAAGTGTGCAGAGGAAAAACAAGACGGTTAACCTCCTCCTTTGTTAGCCATGATGAATCTTCAATAGGTCATCCTTTCCATTTGACCAAATACTCTTCATATATCTTATTCCTTGTGCTTCTACCAACATGACTATCTAGTATGTCTTCAATCTCCTTGATATCTGAACTGGTTGCTGGAATATTCTACTGTGCTACTGTAACCTCATCTTCAACACCTCCTTCATGATACTCTATCAAATCTGAAATGTTAAACACTGGTGAAATATCCAGCTCAGTAGGCAATTCTACCTCATATGCATTTCCTGAATCATGTTTCTTCAATATCTTACATGGCCCAAACTTCTTCATTTTCAACTTGTTATATGTACCAACTAGAAATCGCTCCTTCCGCAATTGAACCATGACTTCATCTCCAACCTGAAATTCATTATGCCTCTTTTTCTCATCTACCTTAGCCTTATACTGTGCATTCATCTTTGTAATATGCTTCCTCACCTCCTCATGGATGTTCTTCAAGTGGTCTGCAAAATCCTCAGCTTCAGCACTACTTATTTCTCCTTTATCTATCATTCTCAACTTAGATGCATTTCTGAGACTACTCCCATATACAATTTGGAATGGTGATTTACCAATGCTCCTACTGATAGAATTATTGTATGCACATTTTACTTGTGGTAAAATCAAATCCCATCCTATTCGCTTATATCCAACCAAACATCTCAACAAATTTTTCAAACTCCTATTCACCACCTCTATCTGTCCATCAGTCTGTGGATGATGTGATGAACTGAACTTCAAATCTATCTTCAACTTCTTCCACAATGTACGACAAAAATATCCAATGAAATTAGTGTCCCTATCTAAAACTATACTTTTTGGCAAACCATGTAGTCTCACTACTTCTCTGAAAAACAATTTCGCTACATGAACAACGTCATTAGTCTTCTTGCAAAGAATGAAATGTGTCATCTTCAAAAATTTGTCAACCACCACAAAAATTGAATCATGTCCCCATTTTGTCCTTGATAAACCAAGAACAAAGTCCATACTGATATCCTCCCAAGGCTTCTTTAGTACAGGTAATGGCTAATACAACCCTGTATTCTGCTTCACTCCTTTCGCCATCTGACATACTCTGCAACTCTGTACAAACTTCTTGACATCTTGCTACAATTATGGCCAATAAGAATTTTCACTAACCGAAACAAGGGTTTTATCATGACCAAAATGTCCATCCAATCCTTCGCTATGCTTCTCCTTGATGAGATTCTCCCTCATAGAACTTTGTGGAATGCACAACTGACTCCCTCTAAATAGCATATCATCCTGGATGATATAATCCAGCCACTTTATTCTACCTAGAGTAGCAGGTTCTTTACAAGCTTTCCAAGCTTCACCAAAATCAGGATCCTCTGGATACAAATTCTTGAGTTCCTTGAATGCAACCACTTCAATCTGCATTTTTGTCAGCAATAGTTGCCTTCTGCTAAGAGCATCTACAACCTTGTTAGACTTTGCACTCCTGTGTTTCAAAACAAATGTGTAACTATGCAAAAACTCAACCCATTTCAAATGCCTTTGATTCGACTTTCCTTGACTATTAAAATATTACAAAGCTTGATGATCAGTATACAAAAAAAACTTCTTAGGAAGTAGATAGTGTCTCCACTTCTTCAATGCCTGAACTATAGCATAAAATTCTTGATCATAAACAGAATACTTTCTCTAGGCATCATTTAACTTCTCACTAAAATAAGAAATACGTTTACCTTCTTGGCTCATAACACCTCCTATTGCAGTACCACTGGCATCACAATCTACTTGAAACACCTTATTAAAATCTGGAAGTGCTAAAACAGGTTGTTCTGTAACTTTCTGTTTCAACAATTTAAAACTCTTATCTACCCCATTAGTCCACTTGAACTCTTTTCTATTCCATCTCATTGTTTTAGTCAAGGGTCCACAAATACTGCTAAAATTTATGATAAACTTTCTGTAAAAACTAGCCAAACCATGAAAATATCTTACTTTAGTAGCACTCCTTGGAGTAGGCCATTCAAGGATAGCCTGTACTTTCTCTGGGTACATTTTTAGACCTACTACTAAAACTACAAATCCCAAATACACTAACTCCTTCTTGACAAAACTATACTTCTCAAATTAATCAACAATTTTTCATCTCTCAGCTTCTCAAACACCATACGAATATGCATCATATGCTCTTCCAATAACTTACTAAAGATTAAAGTATCATCTAGGTACACAATGACAAACTTACCTAGAAATTCTTTCAGAACCTCATTCATGAGCTACATGAAAGTGCTCGGTGCATTGGTTAGCCCAAAAGGCATGACTAACCACTCATAAAGTCCTTCCTTTGTCTTGAAGGCAGTCTTCCATTCATCTCCTTCTCTAATCTGAATCTGGTGATATCCACTCTTCAGATCTATCTTTGAGAAATACATAACTCCACTCAAACAATCCATAATATCATCCATTCATGGCAATGGAAACCTATACTTGATTGTGATCTTGTTTATTGCTTTGGAATCTGTACACATCCTCCATTATCCATTCTTCTTTGGTGCTAATACTGCTTGTACACCACATGGAATTAGGCTCTCCCAAATCAATCCCTTCTGTAACAACTCATGTACTTGTCTGTTCAACTCTTCACTTTCTACTAGTGTCATTCTGTGTGTTGCCTTGGTTGAAAAACTAGCTCCTTGAATCAAATCCATCTAATGACTGATCTTCCTTACCAGTGGTAATCCATTAGGTACATTATTAGATACAATATCTTGAAACTTATTTAAGAAATCTATAACCTCTATAGGTACATCCTCTACTTCTTCTTTACCAGCTTTTGGAATTAAAGAAAAACAAACATGCTCATGCCTCATACCATCTAGGAATTTTCTTCCATCAAAAAATTTTATTCTTGCATTACCACATACCTTTTTTTTGGTCTCCTTCAATGGCTTTAGCATATGTCGCACTCCATCCTTTGTCAGGGAATAGGTATTTATACGACCATCGTGTATAGCACATCTATCAAACTACCATGGTCTACCCAACAACAGATGACATTCATCCATAGATATGATATCACATAGTACCTCATCTTGGTACCCACCGATCTTGAACTTTTCCAGGCATTGTTCATTGACCATGACCTTGTGGTCATCCTGCACCCAGGCAATCCGATAGGGATGTGGGTGTTTCTATCTCTTGAGCTTCATCTTTGTCACCATCTCTTATGATAACAAATTGTCAGTGCTTCCACTATCAATAATTACATCACAATATTTTCCCTCACACTTGCATCTAGTGCAAAATAGGCTCATCCTTTGTTCAGGTTCATTCTCACCACTTAGCAGGACTCTTCTGTTAATCAGCGTTTCTCCTCTTTCAACATCTTCTAAATTCGATGATCTAGCATCTTCATCTACATGTGCAACTCTGGCATAGCCTTCATTCCTCTTATCTGTCCTTCCTTGGTGTTGAGGACATTCAAATGCCCTATGACCTTCTTGACAGTGAAAACATGTTCCACGGAAGCCTCCTCTTCCTGAACCTTGTCCTCTTCCTCTTTCTCTTTGATCTCTATTATTCTGATCTTGGAAATGATTGTAATTATTTCCTCTCTAATTTTGACTACTACTAGCCTCATCCTTCTTTTTCGGATCTTCATTTTGGCCTCCATATGACTGTCCATCAGATCATCCACCGTGACCTTTTCCATTTTGTATTCTCTCAAACTTCTTGTTCAGCATTTCATCTACTTTTATGGCAAACTGGTATGCCTCTTCAATACTATTCATTCGAACCAGATTCAGCTCCTCCTGAATGCTTGGCCTCAACCCATTAAGGTAACAAGCAAATTTCTCCTTATCAGCTTCCACATGGCCTATTCTGATGAAGATTCTATAGAACTCCTCTGTATACACCTGAATAGATCTTCCTGCTTGCTTCAAACTTTGCATCTTCTTTAGTAGGTCAAATTCATAATCAAAAGGAATAAACTATCTTTTCAATTCATCCACCATTCAATCCCATCTTGTGATTTTATCTTTCCCTCTTCTATTTTGCTCCAACAGAATCTCTTGCCACCAGATCTTCGCATGACCTTTTAGTCTGGCCTTCATGAATTTGACCCTATCAGGATCCTCAATATCTTCATACACAAAATATTCTTCACATTCATTGATCCAGTCGATCAATTCTTCTGGGTTAATATTTCTTGAAAATGCAGGAACCTCGATCTTAGGTCTTTTTCTGATCTTGGAAATGGCCTGGAAAAGCCTTTCTTCTTCTCGATTCAAAATTTTGCCTTCTTCTTCTTCTTGATCATCATTTCCTTCGTTGGCTTCATCCTCACTTTCATCTCTGACATTAAGATTCATTCTTCTGTGAATCTCTTCTTGCAATGCTCGCACTTGTCTCTGGAGCGCTCTAACCTCAGGTGTTACAACACCATCTCTTCCACCACGTTCTTTTCATGGAGGCATTTTCGTGATGCGCACTGAAACCCTAACCATGGTCCTGGTGCAAACTAACTCAGAGTCAGTGATCTGTTTACACACTTAGGAACTCCTGCTCTGATACCACTTGATGAAGGGTGCTCCCCTTAATACCACAAACACATAACAGAAACAGAGAAACAACAATAATATGCAAGAATAGAAAATTGGCTTCTTATTATCTCCACAAATGTGGAATTACAAAATTTTAGAATTACAATATGCAAAGGTACATGGACATTCCCTTACAATATTCTATAGGACAAAGCCTTGAATCAATACCTAGATCTACTACCAGAACTGCCCTAGACAACACTATGGGCCTTCTTTATATAGGCATTTTCCACCGCCCGAGAAGGTTCCAGAAATTTAGCCCCTTCGGGCCGACCAAACTTAGAATTATTTTATTTTTAATTTATTACATCAAAGTCGGCTCAAAATCACTTTTGAAACCTGAACAAAAATTTTGAAGGAAAATTATTTTCTGCCATTTCAAGTGACCTGACTTCCGGAGACCATAAGTCATCACCAATTGACCCGATGGACTATTATAACTCTATTTCAGAAAAGCCACAAAGCTCTCTAAAGGCTTGACTCATGCAAGTGCTTGTCACCCAAATTTTTGACCTCAACCAGGGCCTCTAAAGCCTTCAAAACTGAGTTCAAAGTTTCTGTACCCTGCTGCCAATACCAAAAATCTTCAATATCTTCAAAACTAGACCTGATCTAACCATGAAACTTTATTGGTAGGCTGATATGACTGAGATGAACCTCCACATGTAAAATTAGAACATTCTGAGATCATATGACCAAGTTACTAAAAATACCAAGTTTCCAAAAATAGCAGCTCTACACAAGATAGCCCTTATTGAATACAAAAATAGAAATATTTTTGGGTGATGCAAGATTTCTCTTACACCTAGGGTAATTTGAGAAGTGACCCTGTCACAACTCAAGTGTGTAGAGGAAAACCAAAATGGTTAACCTCCTCCTTTGTTAGCCATGATGAATCATGAATAGGTCATCCTTTCCATTTGACCAAATACTCTTCATATATCTTGTTCCTTCTGCTTCTGCCAACATGACTATCTAGTATTTCTTCAATCTCTTTGATATCTGAATCGGTTACTGGAATACTCCACTGTGCTGCTGTAACATCATCTTCAACACCTCCTTCATGATACTCTATCAAATCTAAAATGTTAAACACTGGTGAAATATTCAGCTCAGTAGGAAATTCTACCCCATATGCATTTCCTGAATCATGCTTCTTTAGTATCTTACATGGCTCAAGCTTCTTCATTTTCAACTTGTTATATGTACCAATCAGAAATTGCTCCTTCTGCAAATGAACCATGAATTCATCTCCAACCTAAAATTTTTTATCCCTCCTTTTCTCATCTTCCTTAGCCTTATACTACACATTCATCTTGGTAATATTCTTCCTCACCTCCTCATGGATGTTCTTCAAGTGGTCTGCAAAATTCTCAGCTTTAGCACTACTTATTTCTCCTTTATCTATCATTCTCAACTCAGATGCATTTCTGGGACTAATCCCATATACAATCTAGAATGGTGATTTAACAGTGCTCCTGCTGACAAAATTATTGTATGCAAATTTTACCTATGATAAAATCAAATCCCATCTTATTGGCTTATCTCCAACCAAACATCTCAACAAATTTCTCAAACTCCTATTCACCACCTCTGTCTATCCATCAGTCTGTGGGTGATGTGATGAATTGAACTTCAAATCTATCTTCAACTTCTTCCACAATGTACACCAGAAATATCCAACGAACTTAGTGTCCTTATCTGAAACTATACTTTTTGGAAAACCATGTAGTTTCACTACTTTTTTGAAAAACAATTCTGCTACTTGAACAGCATCATTAGTCTTCTTGTAGGGAATAAAGTGTGTCATCTTTGAAAATTTGTCAACCACCACAAAAATTGAATCATGTCCCCATTGTGTCCTTGGTAAACCAAGAACAAAGTCCATACTGATATCCTCTCAAGGCTTCTCTAGTACAGGTAATGACTGATACAACCCTGTATTGTGCTTCACTCATTTTTCCATCTGACATACTCTACAACTCTGTACAAAATTCTTGATATCTTGCTACAACTATGGCCAATAATAATTTTCACTAACCAAAGCAAGGGTTTTATCATGACCAAAATGTCTAGCCAATCCTTCGCTATCCTTCTCCTTGATTAGATTCTCCCTCATAGAACTTCATGGAATGCACAACTAACTCCCTCTGAATAGCATATCATCCTGGATGATAAAATCCAGCCACTTCGTTCTATCTAGAGTAACAGGTTCTTTACAAGCTTTCCAAGCTTCACCAAAATCAGGATCCTCTAGATACAAATTCTTGAGTTCCTTGAACCTAACCACTTCAATCTGCATTTCTGTCATTAATAGTTGCCTTCTGCTAAGAGCATCTGCAACCCTATTAGACTTTCCACTCTTGTGTTTCAAAACAAATGTGTTACTCTACAAAAACTCAACCCATTTCAAATGCCTTTGATTCAACTTTTCTTGACTATTCAAATATTGTAAAGCTTGATGATCAGTATACAAACCAAACTCCTTAGGAAGTAGATAGTGTCTCCACTTCTTCAATGCTTGAACTATAGCATAAAATTCTTGATCATAAATAGAATACTTTCTCTTGGCATCATTTAACTTCTCACTGAAATAAGTAATAAGTTTACCTTCTTGGCTCATAACAACTCCTATTGCAGTACCACTAGCATCACAGTCTACTTGAAACACCTTATTAAAATTTGGAAGTGGTAAAATAGGTTGTTCTGTAACTTTCTGTTTCAACAGTTTAAAACTCTTATCTACCCCATTAGTCCACTTGAACTCTTTTCTATCCCCTCTCATTGTTTCTGTCAAGGGTCCACAAATACTGCTAAATTTTTTTATAAACTTACCGTAAAAACTAGCCAAATCATGAAAAGATCTTACCTCAGTAGCACTCCTTGGAGTAGGCCATTCAAGGATAGCCTGTACTTTCTCTGGGTCCATTTTCAGACCTACTGCTGAAACTAAAAATCTCAAATATACTAACTCCTTCACAAAATTGCACTTATTCAAATTAATCAACAATTTCTCATCTCTCAGCTTAACAAACACCATACGAATATGCATCATATGATCTTCCAATGTCTTATTAAAGATCAAAATATCATCTAGGTACACAATGACAAACTTACCCAAAAATTATTTCAGAACCTCATTCATGAGCCGCATGAAAGTGCTCAGTGCATTGGTTATCCAAAAGGCATGACTAACCACTCATAAAGTCCTTCCTTTGTCTTGAAGGCAGTCTTCCTTTCATCTCCTTCTCTAATCCAAATCTGGTGATATCCACTCTTCAGATCTATTTTTGAGAAATACACAGCTCCACTCAAACAATTCACAATATCATCCATTTGTGACAATGGAAACATATACTTGATTGCGATCTTGTTTATTTCTCTGGAATCTGTACACATCCTCCATTCTCTATCTTTCTTTGGTGCTAATACTATTGGTACAGCACATGGACTCAGGCTCTCCTAAATCAATCCCTTCTGTAACAACTCATGTACTTATTTGTTTAGCTCTTCACTTTCTACTGGAGTCATTCTATGTGCTGCCTTGTTTGGAAATCTGGCTCCTGGAATCAAATCCATCTGATGACTGATCTTCCTTACCAATAGTAATCCGTTAGGTACATTATCAGATACAATATCTTGAAACTCATTCAACAAATCTGCAACCTCTATAGGTACATCCTCTACTTCTTCTTTACCAGCTTTTGAAATTAAAGAAAAACACACATGCTCATGCCTCATACCATCTAGAAATTTTCTTCCATCAACAAATGTTATTTTTGCATTACCACATAATTTTTCTTTGGTCTCCTTCAATGGCTTTAGCTTATGTCGCACTCCATCCTTTGTCAGGGAATAGGTATTCGCATGAACATCGTGTACAACACATATGTCAAACTGCCATGGTCTACCCAACAACATATGACATGCATCCATAGATATGATATCACATAGTACCTCATCTTGGTACCCACTGATCCTGAACTTTACCAGACACTGTTCACTGACCATGACCTTGTGGTCATCCCGCACCCAAGTAATCCAATATGGATGTGGATATTTCTATCTCTTGAGCTTCAACTTTATCACCATCTCTTTTGATACCAAATAGTCAGTGCTTCCACTATCAATAATCACATCACAGCATTTTCCCCCACACTTGCATCTATTGCAAAATAGGCTCCTCCTTTGTTCAGGTTTATTCTCACCACTGAGCAGGACTCTTCTGTTAATCAACATTTCTCCTCTTTCAGCATCTTCTGAATTCAATGATCTAACATCTTCATCTACATGTGCAACTCTGGCCTGGCCTTCATTCCTCCTATTTGTCCTTCCTTGGTGTTGAGGACATTCAAATGCCCTATGACCTTCTTCTCCACAGTGAAAACATGTTCCATGGAAGCCTCCTTTTCTTGAACCTTGTTCTCTTCCTCTTCCTCTCTGATCTCTATTATTTTGATCTTGGAAATGATTGGAATTGTTTCCTCTTTAATTTTGACTGCTACTAGCCTCATCCTTCTTTTTCAAATCTTCATTTCGGCATTCATATGACCATCCACCAGATCATCCATCGTGACCTCTTCCATTTTGTTTGCTCTTGAACTTCTTGTTCAGCTTTTCCTCCACTTATAGGGCAAACTGGTATGCCTCTTCAATACTATTCATTCAAACCAGTTTCAGCTCCTCTTAAATGCTTGGCCTCAACCCATTAAGGTAACGAGAAATTTTCTCCTTATCAGCTTTCGCATGGCCTGTTCTGATGAGGATTCGATAGAACTCTTCTGTATACTCCTGAATAGATCTTCCTGCTTTCTTCAAACTTTGCATCTTCTTTAGTAGGTCAAGCTCATAATCAATAGGAATGAACTGTTGCTTTAATTTATCCACCATTCAATCCCATCTTGTGATTTTATCTTTCCTTCTTCTATTTTCCTCCAATTGAATCTCTTGCCACCAGATCTTCGCATCACCTTTCAGTCTGGCCTTCGCAAATTTGACCCTATCAGGATCCTCAATATCTTCATACTCAAAATATTCTTCACATTCTTTGATCTAGTCAATCAATTCTTCTGGGTTAAGATTTCTTGAAAATGCAGGAACCTCGCTCTTAGGTCTTTTTTTGATCTTGGAAATGGCCTGGAAAAGCCTTTCTTCTTCTTGATTCAAAATTTCTCCTTCTTCTTCTTGATCATCATTTCCTTCTTCAGCTTCATCCTCACTTTCATCTCTAATATTAATATTCATTCCTCTATGAATCTCTTCTTAGAATCCTTGCACTTGTCTCTCGAGTGCTCTAACCTTATGTGTTACAACACCAACTCTTCCACCATGTTCCCTTCATGGAGGCATTTTCATGATGCGCACTCAAACCCTAACCATGGTCCTAGTGCAAACTGCCTCATAGTCGATGATCTATTTACACACTCAAGAACTCCTACTCTGATACCACTTGATGAAAGGTGCTCACCTTAATACCAAAAACACATAATAGAAATAGAGAAACAACAACAATATGCAAGAACAAAAAATTGGCTTCTTATTATCTCCACAAATGTGAAATTACAAACTTTTAGAATTACAATATGCAAAGCCACATGGACATTCCCTTACAATATTCTGTAGGATAAAACCTCAAATCAATACCCAGATCTACTACCAAAACTACCCTAGACAACACTACGAGCCTTCTTTATATAGGCATTTTCCACCACCTGAGAAGGTTCCAAAAATTTAGCCCCTTCAGGCTGACCAAACTTAGAATTATTTTATTTTTCAATTTATTACATCAAAGTCGGCTCAAAATAAGTTTTGAAACTCAAACAAAAATTTTGAAGGAAAATTATTTTCCACCATTTCAGGTGACCTGACTTTCGGAGATCATAGGTCATCACTAGTTGACCCGATGGACTACTATAACCCCATTTCAAAAAGGTCACGAAGTGCTCTACAGGCTTGACTCACGCAAGTGCCTGTCACCCAAATTTGTGACCTCATTTGGGGCCTCTAAAGCCTTCAAAACTAAGTTCAAAGTTTTTGTACCCTGCTACCAATACCAAAATCTTCAATATCTTCAAAACTAGACCCGATCTAGCCATGAAATTTTACTGGCAGGCTGATATGACTGAGATGAAACTCCACATGTAAAATCAAAACATTCTGAGATCGTATGACCAACTTAATAAAAATAGCAAGTTTCCAAAAATAGCAGCTCTGCAAAAGATAGCCCTTATTGAATAAAAAAATATAAATACTTTTGGGTGATGCAAGATTTCTCTTACACCTAGGATGCTCATGCATCAAACACCTGGGTTAATTTGAGAAGTGACCCTATCATGACTCATTTGTGTAGAGAAAAAGAAAGATGGTTAACCTCCTCCTTTGTTAGCCATGATGAATCTTCAACAGGTCATCCTTTTCATTTGACCAAATACTCTTCATAAGTCTTGTTCCTTGTGCTTCTGCCAACATGACTATCTAGTATCTCTTCAATCTCCTTGATATCTAAATTAGTTGTTGGAATACTCCACTATGCTACTGTAACCTCATCTTCAACACTTCCTTCATGATACTTTGTCAAATCTAACATGTTAAACACTGGTGAAATATTCAGCTCAGTAGGAAATTCCACCTCATATGCATTTCTTGAATCATGCTTCTTCAGTATCCTACATGGCCCAAACTTCTTCATTTTCAACTTGTTATATGTACCAACCAGAAATCGCTCCTTTCGCAAATGAACCATAACTTCATCTCCAACCTGAAATTTCTTATGCCTCATTTTCTCAACTGCCTTAGCCTTATACTATGTATTCATCTTGGTAATATACTTCCTCACCTCCTCATGGATGTTCTTCAAGTGTTCTACAAAATCTTCAGCTTCAGCACTACTTATTTTTCTTTTATCTATCTTTCTCAACTCAGATGCATTTCTGAGACTACTCCCATATACAATCTGGAATGGTGATTTACCAGTGATCCTACTGATAGTATTATTGTATGCAAATTCTGTCTGTGGTAAAATCAAATCCCATCTTGTTGGCTTATCTCCAACCAAACATCTCAACAATTTTTTCAAACTCTTATTCACCACCTCTGTCTGTCCATCAGTCTGTGGATGTTGTGATGAACTGAACTTTAAATCTATCTTCAACTTCTTCCACAATGTATGCCAGAAATATCTAATGAACTTAGTGTCCCTATCTGAAACTATAATTTTTGGCAAACCATGTAGTCTCACTACTTTGAAAAATAATTCTGCTTCATGAACATCATCATTAGTCTTCTTGCAAGGAATAAAATGTGCCATCTTTGAAAATCTGTCAACCACCACAAAAATTGAATCATGTCCCCATTGTGTCCTTGGTAAACCAAGAACAAAGTCCATAATGATATCCTCCCAAGGCATCTCTGGTACAGGTAATGACTGATACAACCCTGTATTCTGCTTCACTCCTTTTGCCATCTGAAATACTATGCAACTCTGTACAAACTTCTTGACATCTTGCTGCAACTGTGGCCAATAATAATTCTCACTAGCAAAAGCAAGGGTTTTATCATGACCAAAATGTCCAGCCAATCCTCCGCTATGCTTCTCCTTGATGAGATTCTCCCTCATAGAACTTTATGGAATGCACAACTGACTCCCTCTAAATAATATATCGTCTTGGATGATAAAATTCACCCACTTCATTTTGTCTAGAGTAACAGGTTCTTTACAAGCTTTCCAAGCTTCACCAAAATCAAGATCCTCTAGATACAAATTCTTGAGTTCTTTGAACCCAACCACTTCAATCTACATTTCTGTCAGCAATAGTTTCCTTCTGCTAAGAGCATCTGCAACCCTATTAGACTTTCCACTCCTGTGTTTTAAAACAAATGTGTAACTCTACAAAAACTCAACCCATTTCAAATGCCTTTGATTTAACTTTCATTGACTATTCAAATATTGCAAAGCTTGATGATCAGTATACAAAACAAACTCCTTAGCAAGTAGATAGTGTCTCCACTTCTTCAATACCTGAACTATAGCATAAAATTCCTGATCATAAATAGAATACTTTCTCTTGGCATCATTTAACTTCTCACTGAAATAAGCAATAGGTTTACCTTCTTGGCTCATAATAGCTCCTATTGCAGTAGCACTAGCATCATAGTCTACTTGAAACACCTTATTAAAATTTGAAAGTGCTAAAATAGGTTGTTTTGTAACTTTCTATTTCAACAGTTTAAAACTCTTATCTGCCCCATTAGTCCACTTGAAATCTTTTCTATACCCTCTCATTGTTTCAGTCAAGGGTCCACAAATACTGCTAAAATTTCTGATAAACTTTTTATAAAAACTAGGCAAACCATGAAAAGATCTTACCTCGGTAGCACTCCTTGGAGTAGGCCATTCAAGGATAGCTAGTACTTTCTTTGGGTCCATTTTCAGACCTACTGCTGAAACTACAAATCCCAAATATACTAACTCCTTCACAAAACTACACTTCTTCAAATTAATCAATAATTTCTCATCTCTCAGCTTCTCAAACACCATACGAATATGCATCATATGCTCTTCCAATGTCTTACTAAAGATCAAAATATCATCTAGGTACACAATGACAAACTTACCCAAAAATTCTTTCAGATCCTTGTTCATGACCCGCATGAAAGTGCTAGGTGCATTGGTTAGCCCAAAAGGCATGACTAACCACTCTTAAAGTCCTTCCTTTGTCTTGAAGGTAGTCTTCCATTCATCTCATTCTCTGATCTAAATCTGGTGATATCCACTCTTCAGATCTATCTTTGAGAAATACACAACTCCACTCAAACAATCTATAATATCATCCATTCGTGGCAATGGAAACCTATACTTGATTGCGATCTTGTTTATTGCTCTAGAATCTATACACATCCTCCATTCTCTATTTTTCTTTGGTGCTAATACTGCTGGTACAGCACATGGATTCAGGCTCTCCCCAATCAATCCCTTCTATAACAACTCATATACTTGTCTGTTCAACTCTTCACTTTTTGCTGGTGTCATTCTGTGTGCTACCTTGTTTGAAAAACTGGCTCCTAGAATCAAATCCATCTGATGAATGATCTTCCTTACTAGTGGTAATCCATCAAGTACATTATCAGATACAATATCCTAAAACTCATTCAACAAATCTGCAACCTCTACAGGTACATCCTCTACTTCTTCTTTACCATCTTTTGGAATTAAAACAAAACACACATGCTCATGCCTTATACCATCTAGAAATTTTCTTCCATCAAAAAATGTTATTCTTACATTACCACATACCTTTTCTTCAGTTTCCTTCAATGGCTTTAGCTTATGTCACACTCCATCCTTTGTCAGGGAAGAGGTATTCGCATGACCATCATGTACAACACATGAGTCAAACTACCACGGTCTACCTAACAACATATGACATTCATCGATAAATATGATATCACATAGTACCTCATCTTGGTACCCACTGATCTTGAACTTTACCAGGCACTGTTCACTGACCATGATGGTGTGGTCATCCTGCACTTAGGCAATTCGATATGGATGTGGGTGTTTCTATCTTTTGAGCTTCAACTTTGTCAACATCTCTTCTGATACCAAATTATCATTGCTTCCACTATCAATAATGACATCATAGGATTTTCCCTCACACTTACATCTAGTGCGAAACAGGCTCCTCCTTTATTTAGGTTCATTCTCACCACTGAACATGACTCTTCTGTTAATCAGCGTTTCTCCTCTTTCAGCATCTTTTGAATTCAATGATCTAGCATCTTCATCTACATGTGCAACTCTGGCTTGGCCTTCATTCTTCCTATCTATCCTTCCTTGGTGTTGAGGACATTCAAATGCCTTATGACCTTCTTCTCCACATTGAAAACATGTTCCACGGAAGCCTCCTCTTCTTGAACCTTGTCCTCTTCCTCTTCCTCTTTGATCTCTATTATTCTGATCTTGGAAATGATTGGAATTGTTTCCTCTCTAATTTTGACTACTACTGGCCTCATCCTTCTTTTTTAGATTTTCTTTTCGGCCTCTATATGACCGTCCACGAGATCATCCACTGCGACCTCTTCCATTTTGTTTGCTCTTGAAATTCTTGTTTAGCTTTTCCTCCACTTTTAGGGCAAATTGGTATGCCTCTTCAATACTATTCATTCAAACCAGATTCAGCTCCTCCTAAATGCTTGGCCTAAACCCATTAAGATAATGAGCAACTTTCTTCTTATTAGCTTCCGCATGGCCTATTTTGATGAGGATTCGATAGAACTCCTTTGTATACTCCTGAACAGATCTTCTTACTTGCTTCAAACTTTGCATCTTCTTCAGTAGGTCAAGTTCATAATCAATAGGAATGAACTGTCGCTTCAATTTATCCACCATTCGATCCCATCTTGTGATTTTATCTTTCCCTCTTCTATTTACCTCCAACAGAATCTCTTGCCACTAGATCTTCGCATGACCTTTCAGTCTGGCCTTCACGAATTTGACCCTATCAGGATCCTCAATATCTTCATACTCAAAATATTCTTTACATTCATTGATCTAGTCAATCAATTCTTCTGGATTAAGATTTCCTGAAAATGCAGGAACCTTGATTTTAGGTATTTTTCCGATCTTGGAAATGGCCTGAAAAAGCCTTTCTTCTTCTCGATTCAAAATTTTGCCTTCTTCTTCATCTTGATCATCATTTCCTTCTTCGGCTTCATCCTCACTTTCATCTTTGACATTAAGATTTATTCCTCTGTGAATCTCTTCTTGCAATGCTCGCACTTGTCTCTGGAGTGCTCTAACCTCAGGTATTACAACACCAGCTCTTTCGCCACATTCCCTTCGTGGAGGCATTTTTGCAATGCATGCTGAAACCCTAACCACGGTCCTAGTGCAAATTGTGTCACATTCGGAGATCTATTTACACACTCAGGAACTCCTACTCTGATACCACTTGATGAAGGGTGCTCCCCTTAATACCACAAACACATAATAGAAATAGAGAAACAACAATAATATGCAAGAATAAAAAATTGGCTTCTTATTATCTCCACAAATGTGGAATTACAAACTTTTAGAATTACAATATGCAAAGTGACATGGGCATTCCCTTACAATATTTTGTAGGACAAAGCCTTGAATCAATACCCAAATCTACTACCAGAACTGCCCTAGACAACACTACGGGCCTTCTTTATATAGACATTTTCCACCGCCTGAGAAGGTTCCAGAAATTTAGCCCGTTCAGGCTGAACAAACTTAAAATTATTTTATTTTTCAATTTATTACATCAAAGTCGGCTCAAAATAACTTTTGAAACCCCAACAAAAATTTTGAAGGAAAATTATTTTCTGCCATTTCAGGTGACCTGAGTTTTGGAGACCATAAGTCATCACCAGTTCACCTGATGGACTATTATAACCCCATTTCGGGAAGGCCACGAAGAGCTCTATAGGCTTGAGTTGTGCAAGTGCCTGTCACCCAAATTTTTTACCTCATCCGAGGCCTCTAAAGCCTTCAAAACTGAATTCAAAGTTTTTATACCCTGTTGCCAATACCGAAAATTTTCAATATCTTCAAAACTAGACTTGATCTAGCCATGAAACTTTACTGGTAGGCTAATATGACTGAGATGAACCTCCACATGTAAAATCAAAACATTTTGAGATTGTATGACCAACTTACTAAAAATAGCAAGTTTCTAAAAATAGCAGCTCTGCACAAGATAGCCCTTATTGAATACAAAAATAGAAATATTTTTGAGTGATGCAAGATTACTCTTACACCTAGGATGCTCCTGCATCAGCATTCCAAATGAAAAGATGTAAACAATGTCAGTATTAAACAGTGAGCTCATGAACAATGTATGATGCCCTAGCTTGCAGCCTGCGAGCCATCAAGACATTTCCTCATGAAATGATCATAAACAGGGAGTACCACATAGCTAGTGAATATCAATAGAAAAACAAATAAAGAGAGATCAAACACTTTACACAATATATGTTGTTTTATAAGATTTTATTGAGACTAAATATATTTTTTTATTAAGATTTTATTAAGACAAAGTATTTTGGGTTAGTTTTATGTTGTTTTATAAGATATTTATTAAGACTAAATATATGATGTAAAATCAATATAACAAATAGAGCACCAGCCAATCAAATAGGGACATGAGTTACTCAAATAGTGAGCTCATAAACAATGCATGATGCCCTAGCTTGCAGCCCGCGAGCCATCAAGACATTTCCTCATGAAATGATCATAAACAAGGAGTACCACATAGTGAATATCAATAGCAAAACAAATAAAGAGAGATCAAACACTTCACACTTCACATCAGTCATACACTTCTAAAATGAACTATGCTACAGAACATGGGTGTGTGTTAATGTGATTCAAAAGCTATTATGGAAGATTGTTTTATTATTGAGATAAGGATATCTTAATTCTACAAGAATAAATGTTTTGAGAAATATTTGAATTTAATTTTTACAATAACATGAGGAGTGGATATATTTCAAGCTTCAACGAGACTTCATACCACACACTATCTGTAGATTATGTTCAATGCATTATTTATGTTTGTATTGGTGGGAAAAATCTTGAAAACGTGCAAAAGAAATTGCATTCAACCATGTTGTTTACATGACACATGTAGTTTACCTCTAGTCTAAATCAGCATTGTGTACAAATCTACGAATGGTGTGTGGTACGAAGCTTCACTCAAGCTTGAAAATGATAAGAATTATGATGTTGAGGTATGGTGTGGTAAGCACAAGTATAGTTTCTCGTAAGCTACTATTGGTATAGTTTTGTTTTTTTTCACTAGTTGCAGAATCCAGCTTCTATACTTACACGTATGTATACATTTTGGGCTTGATTTTAATGTCATGTAAATTTGAGTGAAATGGTAATAATATTTAAGAGCAACAAGTATGGCATTTTAAACAAGTACGCATATACATTATATAACAAGAGTGATATATTTTAATGGAAACACTTAATGAGAAGGATGCCTATATAACAGGAGGAGTGATATATTTTAATGGCAGTGGACATAGAAATTGAGCGAAACTCTTTAATTTATTATGGTTTAGCATTGTATATCCATAGTCAATGTCTATTTAAACTTTAGGATGATACTTATATGATGGCTTAAGTAAATTGTTCTTACCTTGAGACTAGTACACCATGGGATTAGAGGATGGTTGTTATAATAGAAATTGTGTGTGTTTGGGATACTTTTATATTTTTTATTAAATGATGATAGATACATATGGGTTTCTTCTTTTTTCAATAGTTTATATTCTGATACTTATATCTTGAATTGTCAAATGACCAATGAGTGATAATTTCAAAAGTGTATCATAATTAAAGGCATGTTAATTCATATTGTACTTAATCTAAATGCCACTGTGTAATGTTTTTACTTATGATATTAATCTTAATATATCCCTATGAAGATATCCCTATTTTATTATTGATGTCCCTATTTACATCTTTTCATCAAATGACCCAAAAACATCAAGAATGGTCCTATATGGTCACTAATAGCCAACTTTCAGAAGAATATGAATGAATGGAAACATACATAAGTGGATGAACATAAAATATGAAGGTACCAGACATTGCCTGAAGTAATGAAGTGTTGACCCGGGGTTCAATCCAGTATGCTCTTGTATGATCCAAAACCTGCAAGGAAGGAAAAGATGGGTTTAGATCTAAAGGATCTAAGCAATGCCTGGCACCATATTACTGATCCTCATCTACAATTATGCATGTGCATAGTCAAGCTATACACAGACTCAACAACATGGTAGCATTGATCCAATAATAGGAAATACATTACAAATGCCAAGCTCACAGTTTCAATGAAATAAATAGTGTATAAAACAATATATGGTGCACAACAGCATCAAGCATGCAATAAAATCAATAACATTGCATGATGCCTGAGCTCAAATTCAAAATAGTAAGTGTATTAATGTATGTTTGCATGATGCCAGATATTAAATAGTGAGCTCATGAAAAATGCCAGTATTAAACAGTGAGCTCATGAACAATGTATGATGCCCTAGCTTGCAGCCCGTGAGCCATCAAGATATTTCCTCATGAAATGATCATAAACGGGGAGTACCACATAGTGAATTTCAACAACAAAACAAATAAAGAGAGATCAAACACTTCACACAATGCCTTGAAGGTAATAGAAATGATGCCCTAGCTCTCAAAGCTCGCAGGTCATCAAGCATTCCAAATGAAAAGATGTAAACAATGCTAGTATTAAACAGTGAGCTCATGAACAATGTATGATGCCCTAGCTTGCAGCCCATGATCCATCAAGGCATTTCCTCGTGAAATGATCATAAGCAAGGAGTACCACATAGTGAATATCAATAGCAAAACAAATAAAAAGAGATCAAACACTTCACACAATGCCTTGAAGTTAATAGAAGCGATGCCCTATCTCTCAAAGCTCGTAGGTCATCAGGCATTCCAAATGATAAGATGTAAACAATGCAAGTATTAAACAGTGAGCTCATAAATAATGTATGATGCCCTAGCTTGCAGCCCACGAGCCATCAAGATATTTCCTCATGAAATGATCACAAATAGGGAGTACCACATAGTGAATATCAACAACAAAACAAATAAAGAGAGATCAAACACTTCACACAATGCCTTGAAGGTAATAGCAATGATGCCCTAGCTCTCAAAGCTCACAGGTCATCGAACATTCCAAATGCTAATTAAGATGTAAACAATGCCACTATTAACAATGCTAAGATGTAAACAATGCCACTGAAATTGAGTTAATGAGAAGACAAAGCTCGAATTCCTACCTCAAGTGCTAGTGCCCTCTTCCCAAACAGTGTCGGCCTCTTTGCACACGCCAAACTTGGATGCCCTCTTTGCGCCATGCAAAAATGCAGTGTTGTCTTCATGACAGCTCTTCGAATTCACAAATTACAAATGACACTTCCTTTTTCTTTTTTTTGTTTATAACCAAATAAGTGTCACAATTATGACAATAGTGTTTCTATTATGACACCATTGGGGGCACTTGCAAAAAAAACACAAAAAACATACACAAATTGTAGTGGCATCACAAATTGGCATCGAAATTCGACCCCAAATGTTGTAGTGGCTTATTTATAGAGATGTCCCTACCCTTGATGATTCTCCTATTTGGGATGAACCCTTGGAAAATGACATTGATTATTATCTTCCTCGTGAAACAACCTTTATCAAAAAAATATTATATAATGGTTGACATTTCTTATACTCCCTCTAGATATGACACATTCATATTTGATGGTGACCCTTCTCCCAAGATGTACTCCTTCTATGAGGACATTTTGGAGCAAGAGGAAATTATAAATACCTTTCTTAATATCACCTTACTTTCATTTGACATCCCTTCTAGAGATAAGTCATTAATGGGAGTTCCTATTCCCTATTATAATGGTTCTCTTACTCAATAGGACACCTTTCAAGAAGAGGATAATATCATGAATATGTTCCTTGATGCTCTCCCTTCTAGTGATAAACCCATAAATAATCAAGAGCTTGATCAATTCAATGTTGTTAATATTTTGGGTAGTGAAAATCATAAGGTGGTTGTCCATCTTTGTCAAAATAATCCTCTACCTCAAAACAAATCAATTATTATTGTAAAAGGTACTACACAACCTAATTATCATATAGTACCATACATATATAACAAAAATCCTCAAGAGGATAATATCCTTGATGTTCTCCCTTGTATAAATCCAATATTAGAACATAAGGATCCTAATCAAGTAAACTCTATTCAATCTCCATTTCCTTCTTCAATTATTTCTCTAATAAAAATAGGTGGACCATCAAATCCTAAAGATGATGATTGGGGAAGCTTAGACTTGACACCAAAATTCTATAGCAAGGACAAAATCCTTGTATTTGAGAACCAAATACCTTAATCTAATGAGTGGATGGATATTTCTTCAACCTCTTTAAATCTCAATCTCATACTGTATGCAAATTAGATGTCTAATAACTAGAGATGATAAATTAACTATTAAAATCCAATAAATCAATCTAATGCAACACAATGAAGAATACAAAGTAACTATAAAATGATGAAACTAAATTATACCTTCACCTACCATGCAGCTTGTCTCCATTGTCCTCCTAGCCTTGATTTCTTGTAGAGGTTGAGCTCTCAGATTTCCAAATGAAGCCTTCTCCCAAGAATAGGGATGATGTTCCTCAAAATATTGGGTATCTGAAAAAGTGATTTGGAAAATTGCAAAGTTGGTGGAAATGCTCACTGTTGTAAATGCACAGCAACAAATACGTAGGACAGATTTATCAATGTGCAACAAAATGAGATATATGCATAGAAAAATTTGATAGATGCGAACTGGTAAAATCAAAAGCGCAGACAGTCTGAACAGATGCACAATAAATTTGATCAAATGCACAGCAAGATGTGATATATGTGCAAGTTCTGAGGTTCTGATCTGAATTGAAATTTTTTGGATGTTTCTTATGTAAATATTCTTCCTCTCATATATTTATGTTAATATCTATATATTTTGATACACATGGCACCTGTTTCCAGTGTTTTACCACATGCTTTTATTGCAGTTTTCTTTTGATTTTTTTTTTTTTTTTGTATTTTTATGATTTTTTGTATTTACAAAATATATACATAGCCCTTGCATTGAGATTTCAAGGAAAGAACTTCTTGATATGGATACTATTAAGAGGTTCATCCAAGGGATCTCCCTTAGGTGTTGACAACTAATAAGCCCCAGAACCATAGACTACTATAATCACAAAAGGACCTAACCAATTGGGTTCAAACTTGCCCTTCTTTTCACAGTGCTATTGATTCTTTGGATTTTTGCGAAGGACTAAGTCACCAAACTGAAAGTCTCTGATCTTTACCTTGCTATTATAATAATGAGACATACGCTACTGATAGACTTTCAAATGATCATAAGCTCTCTGACGGCATTCATCCAGCAGTTCTAGTTCAGTCAACCGTGCAACTCTATAGTCTTCATTAGGAATCAAATCTTTGAGAGTGACACAAAGTGAAGGCAACTCGACCTCGAGGGGCAGGACTACTTCAAATCCATAAACAAGGGAGTATGGGGTGGCTCTAGTAGGAGTACAGATGGAGGTATGGTAAGCCTATAAGGCTAGATTTAGTTGGATATGCCAGTCACGGCCAGTGTCATTGACAATCTTTTGTAGGATTTTAACAATAGTTTTATTTGACGCCTCAACTTGGCCGTTCCCTTGGGGATACTATATGGTAGAATAGTTATGGGTAATATGGAATTTTGCATATAGTTCATCCATGTCTTAATTTTGAAATTGTTTCCCATGATCAGTAATGAGATACATAGGTATACCATATCTACAAATGATATAATTTAAGATAAACATGGATATTTGTTTCCCTGTGGTGGTAATTAATGGAACGGCCTCAATCCATTTAGTAAAGTATTCCATGGCAATGAGAATCCATTTGTGACCATTGGAAGATGGAGGGTTGATAGCGCCTATGAGGTCAAGCCCCCACCGACTAAATGGCAAGGTAGTTGTAAAAGGATGTAACTCTTGTGCTGGAGCATGAATAAGGTTTCCATGTATTTGACATTTCTTACATGCTCTAGTAAAATGAAAGGAATATGTTTCCATGGTAGGCCAATAATAACCCATATGCATGAGTTTCTTAGCCAAAGAGGGACCACTTGAATGTGTCCCACAAATACCCTCATGTACATCTTGCAAGGCAGTTTGAGCTTCATCATGCTCGAGACATCAAAGAGAGTACCATCAAGACCTCACCGATAAAGGGTATCAGATATTAGGACATAGTGGGAGGCTTGGCGGAGGAAGGTTCATTTTTTATTGTAGGATAAGTCAGGGGGTAGGATGTCATTTTTCAAATAGGAATAAATGTTTCCATAGATTGGGGAGTCATGTCTAATTAGATGACATATAATACTCGTATCAGGATCATCATATGTAGGACAAGTCAGGGATTCCACCAAGAACTCAAAATGGACCTTGGTATCTTCTGTATCAAACAAAGAAGCAATCATTGCCATGGCATCGACAGCCTTGTTATCATGCTGAGGAATCTACTCAAAAGTGATGACTGAGAAATATTGTTTGAACTCATCAACCATACATTTATATGGTAATAACTTATCATCTTTAGTCTGATAATCATCATTAACCTGGTTTATAATCAACTGAGAATCCCCATAGACATTTATTTTAGTTACTTTCCATTGTAAAGCCATCTTTAACCCAATCAGCAAGGCTTCATACTCTGCTACATTATTGGTGCAAGGAAAGAGCAGCTTGTAAGATTTCAGAATGGTGTATCCTTGTGGTGTGACAAAAAGAATACCAGCTCCTGAACCCTGTTGAGTATATGATCCATCAAAATATAGTTTCCAAGTTTTTGTAGATAAAGCCAAAATGTGTGCATTAGGAAACTCTATATGGATAGGTTGGTCATCCATTAATGGAGCATCTGCTATCACTTGACCTTTAATAGCCTTCCTATCTACATATTCAATATCAAATTCACTAAGTAGCATGACCCACTTAGCCAATCTTCCTGTCAGTGTTGTTTTGCTTAATAGATACTTTAAAGGATCAATCTTTGTGATGAGTTGGATTGAGTGTGACAACATGTAATGTTTCCATTTATATGATGCAAAAATAATGGCCAGACATGCTCTTTCTATAGGAGAATAATTTAGCTCATATCCCACTAGGGTGCGACTGATATAATAGATGGATTTTTCTTTTCCTTCATGATCTTAATGAGCCAATAGAGCACCTACTGAAACTGTTGTAGCTGAAATGTAGAGCAAGAGTGGCTTGCCTAGAATTGGTGACATCAGAGTTGGAGGATTCACTAGATATTGCTTAATTTTATTGAAAGCTGCTTCACATTGATCATCCCATTGGAATAAGATATTTTAATGCAACAAATGTTGAAAGGGATGACTTCGATCTGCTAGTTGAGAAACAAATCTTCAGATGGATTGGAGACATCCCTGTAAGGATCTTAACTGACTGATATTAGTGGGGGAAGCCATCTCCAATATTGCTTTAACTTTTTCTGGATCCACTTTGATTCCTTTGGATGAGACAGTGTACCCTAACAGTTTACCGAATGTAACTCTAAATGCACATTTCTTCAGATTGAGTCGAATCTGATACTTTTCCATCCGGGTGAATATTCTATCCAACACTCTCAAATGACCAGCTCTATCTTTAGATTATTCTAAAATGTCGTCAACATAATCTTCCATAATGGTGTGCATCATATCATGAAAGATTGTGGTCATTTCTCTTTGGTAAGTTGCTCTAGCATTTTTGAGGCCAAAAGGCATCACATTCTAGCAGTATGTACCCCATGGACAAGTAAAAGTAGTCTTTTCTTGGTCTTCTAGCTCAATCTTGATTTGGTTATAGCCAGAAAATCCATCCATTAATGATAACATCTCATGCCCAGCTGTCAAGTCAACAATAATGTCAATATTTGGCAGAGGAAAGTCATCTTTCAGACAAGCTTTATTAAGATCTTGAAAATCAATACAAATCCTAATAGATTTGTCTGGTTTTGAGATGGGGACAATATTTGAAATCCACTCGGCATAATCAATAGCCCAAATGAATCCAACATCTAGGAGCTTCTTCAATTCCACTTTAACCATTAGTGCAATATGGGGATGCATTTTGCAGAGCTTCTGCTTAATTGGTTTTACACCTGGTCTAATAGATAAATGATGCATAATGAGATTTGGATCTAGGCTAGGCATATCAGCATAGGACCAAGCAAAGTTGATTTGTCTTTCTCTAAAAAATTTATCAAAAGCTTCTTTCTCTGATTCAATCAAGGATGTTGCTACTTTGAGGATGCGTGGAGACTCTTCTGTGCCAATGTTAAGAGGTACTGTTGGTTCTATAAGAATAGTAGATTGCTCGATACAAATAGTTGGGAAGAGTGTCAATCCTTCCATCATCAGGCACCTCGGAGAGGTTTTCACCATTAGATGCGTCATTTCTTTTTACTATTTTTGGATCTAATACTGCCACTGAGTGGTTTTCACCATTAGATCTGTTGATTATTTTTATATTTTTATGACTGATAGGATTGGCATTCTCACCAAAGTAGGCCATGTCATTGAGTTCTATCAAAAATCTTGACTTGTGATCTCCTGGTGGTAAATGATCTCTGATTCCAAGATAGTCAATGATTGCATCATCATTATGGAATACATCAAGTTCTGGATGATCAAGAGAATCCCAGTTGATAAGTTCAGGATGTACAAGGGGCATTGGATCATTCAGGTCAGTTTCAAAGGCAGAGATGGTATTGATGGAAAAGTTGTCAAGGTTTATGATGGTATTAGCGAGGTCTATTTCCATACTCTCATCCAATTTGTCTATTGCAAAATAACACTCACTTCCCTCATGATTGACAAGAGTAGTATTACGTGGGACCAATCCTAGTGAGTCACTCCTTGAACTCTCTCCCTCATGGTAATCATTACTATAGTGATGGACAACATCAACTCCTATTTCTGTAGTACAATTAGATAATGAATCCCATTCATAATCATTTGAGTCAGAATCATCATTATCCCCAAGTCTATCAATGATTCTCTGTGCTATCCTTTGTTTCTTTGGATCTACATACATACCATTCTTTCTGAATTGCAAAGCAGGAGCTTTAGATATTTCATGAAAAGGTGTGATCTTTGCTTTTCCTTTTGGTTCTTTTGGTCCTTCTCCTTTGTATCCTAATCCTGTAGTGTCTCTTTGATAGTTTGGATTTTGCAAGATCGGTTTGATAACACCTTCTCTTTGTAACCTTATAGGTCCAGCACCTTGGTATCCCATCTTTTGTAACAAAGTATACCCTTTTCCATAGACATTAGGTGATATATATTCATGTTTGATATCCTCATCATTCTTCTATGATTTAAGAAAATGAGTAGCATTACGCTTAGCTACCTCTTTGGATATTGTGCCCCTACTTATAAATGTGTCATAAAAAAGTGTGGAGGGGGGTTCTGATTGTTGTTTAGTGATCAAAGATCTACCATATGATCGAGGAGATAAAGGCAACTCTATGATACAAAGAGCTTGACCTAAAGTGTATTCTCCCATACTTCTTTCTTTTATGTCTATCTTGATCCCATTTGATTTTGATGTTGATGCTATATTACTAGGATCAATGGGTGTAGTTGTAGAAGATCCAGTATGGTTATAAGGTATCAAAGAATTAGATGTCTTCACAGAACTAAAATACTAGAATGGATTAGTGTCTCCCTTGATAGTGACTTCCTGACCATTATGAGGGAATTTCAAGCATTGATGATAGGTTGATGGTATAGCTTGCATGGAATGAATCCATGGTCTTCCCAAGAGAATGTTATAAGCAAGATCCATGTCTAGGACTTGGCAAGGTACATCTTTGATTATAGGACCTACTCTGATTGGTAAAACAATAGACCCCTTGGATGACCGTTCTTCCTCATCATAAGCTTTTATCATGATTTTCTTCTTGGGATCAATAGCATTTTTAGAGAATCCCAATGCAAGGACTAGTTTCAATGTACATATATTTAAGCCAGCTCCTCCATCTATTAGTACTCATTTGATTTTGTGACTCTGCACAAGGACTTCGATATGTAGGGGAGCATTATGAGGTTGGGTAATAGCTAAGTCATCATTCTCAGTGAAGGATAGGCAATGTGGGGTTGTTAAATGGCCCACCATATCTTCAAATTGATCATGATCTAGATTTGTGGGGACTTGGGTTTCTAAAAGATCTTTTTCAAGGATATATTTGTGAGATGGGGATAGACGCAAAAGCTCTAAGATGGATATCTGGGCAGGTGTTTTCTTGAGTTGTTCCAAAAGGTTGTATTGGTTGGAAATATTCATTGTAGACTTTGGGACATAAACAGACTTGTTGTGAGGTGCATTTTCTTTAGACTGGATGCCTTGGAGAGTAACTTTGGATTGAGCATGAGTAGTAACATGGACTGGGTGACTGTCTGATTTTCCTTTGATGGTAATGACATTGGCATAATACATAGAAGGATGACATTCAGAAATGTTACCAACATATCGATAAGGAGTGGAATTATAATTGGCTTGATTATCACTCTTAGTAGTGGAAGAACCTCCTTTTTCATGCTCAGGAAGTGGATATTTGAAAGCTGTATGTGATTCATTTGAGGTATGTCCGTCAACACTAATTTCACCGCTTTCAATTAGATCTTGAATTACATTTTTGAGCCTTTTGCAATCATTGGTTTTATGTCCTTTGCCTCTGTGAAATTCACAATAATCATGCTCATCCCACCAAGAAGGTTTAACTCTAGGTTTGAAATCTTTCATTTCAGGAAGCGTGATGAGTTTCTTTGTGATTAACTTTCATAAGGCTGATTCGAGAGATTCCCCTAAAGGAGTAAAGTTTCTTCGAGGTGACTAGTGAGATTGAGAAGGGGTTGTGTTGATTTGACATTACGATTATCAACAATCCCATCATTGACAACGTTTTTGTTTTTATTCCAAAATTTTGATTTGTCATTGTTATAGTTGTTGGAATTGGAGTTTGAGGATCCAGCATTGTCTTTAGAATAAAGTTTGATCTCACCTTTTTGGACCATGGCTTCCTCAATCTTGATACCATTTTCTATGAGCTTATTGAAGTTTGGTGGACATTACAATTGTAACCTATAACTCATTTCTGGTGTAAGGTTATGCACAAAAATATCCATCTTTTCTTGTTCAGGAATCATTTGTGGATATTTGGCAAACAATTGATGCCATCTTTGCAAAAAAGTAAGGAAGGGTTCTCCATTCTTTTGATGTGCATTGCAAAGATCAAGCATAGTGACTTCATGTTTGATGTTATATGAATAATGAGTCACAAATTTGTCAAGAAGCTCATTGAAAGATTTGATGCCTAGGGGTAGTTTGGAGAACCGTTCCATGGCTTGTCCTCCTAAACTTCATGGAAATAGTTGCATAAGATAAGTGTCATTGTGAGCGACTTTGATACAAGCATCACAAAACTCACAAATGTGGTCTTGTGGATCCGAATTCCCTTTGTATTTGTCAAATTTTAGAACCTCAAAATGATGAGGGAATGGAATCATTGCTAAGTTCTTATCAAAAGGATAAGGACATATATCATCCAAGGAATACTTCTTTGTTGATGATCTAGTTTGGATGTCACAGATTTGTTGTTCACGCATCTGGATTTGTTGTCGAACAGGATCCAAAGATAACGTGTTTCCTTGAGAATTTTGGGAAACATTTTTGTGGGAAGCATTGTTTTGTGAAGCATGATTTTGGGAAGCACGGTTTTGCTGATCATTTTGAGAAATAGTGTGTTGTTCATGACTATGAGAAGCATTGGATTGCTGATTGGTTTCCTTTGCTCCATGAGTATCTTGAGAACCTTTAGGAATTTCTTGATTGTTTGTGTGAGCTGGTTCTCTAAGATAGGAAACATCAAAATCACTTGGTAACTTAGCTCCTTGTTGAGCAAGCATGAGGAAATACATCTCTCTATCCAAGCCTAAGAGTCTTTCCATAACATGATAAAATTGAGGATCTTGTGAAGCTTCCCTAAGTTCGTCATCGGTGGGTTCGTCAGTGGATGTAAAAAGTGAAGTTTTCTTAGGAGCTTCGGGCCAAGGATTTTCTTCGTTGCTGGTATTTCCTTCCATGTTGTCTAGGGATTCTAGATTAATGGCTTGTTTAAGTTTCTGAGATCGAGTTTGAACCATAAAATTGAGAAAATTAATTGTGGGATGAAAGATTCTTGATGAGAAGATATGGAAAGTGATTGATAGAAAAGATATTGAAACATGTTGAAAAATGATAAGACAACTAGATAAAATCTAAGTCAATAGGAGGTATAGATCTCACTATGATATGATAAAGGGAAATCAAGAGATAATAACCTAAGTAAGTTTGGTGGTTAAGGATGATATATCCTAATATGGTAAACTCACAAAGATTAGAATCTGATAGATAAGGTAATGTTTCAACACTAAATTGAGAATTTCAAAGATTGGAAGAAAATGATTTGATGAGTTCTTAATGAAGGAATGGTGAAAAATGATGAAAATGGTCAAACTAAAAATTAGAGGTCTGTGCAACTCGACTATTTTTCCAAAATCTTACTAAGGACGAAAATGGGTATCTGAAAAAGTGATTTGGAAAATTGCAAAGTTGGTGGAAATGCTCACTATTGTAAATGTGCAACAACAAATACACAGGACAGATTTATCAATGCACAACAAAATGAGATATATACGCAACAAAATTTGATAGATGCGAACTAGTAAAATCAAAAGCGCAGACATTCTGAATAGATGTGCAACAAATTTGATCAAATGCGCAACAAGATGTGATATATGCGCAAGTTTTAAGGTTCTGATCTGAATTGAAATTTTTTGGATGTTTCTGATGTTTTCTTTTTTTTGGCAAAGTGAAAAATGCATAAACACATGCACACAAGACAGGAATGATTTTAATCTAACTATGTTAATATGAATGGACAAACACACTTACAATCCTATGGTAGGCAAGGATGATATCTGTTGAATCCCCACTAGGATAATAAAATCCAGCCACGCAAATCCATAGCGGACAGTATAGGAACTTGGAGGCACGGGCTCCTCCTTACAGTGCACTCACTTCTCAGGCACACCAAGTTCCGAATTCAGTGGGTCATTACTTCCCAAAGAACTACTATCTCTACTATGAACCGTGAGTAATGTGGGGTGTCTTCACGAGCTTGGGTGACTCCTTCAGCCAACAAATAAAAGGTTTTTGGCCACTAAACAAAAGCTTTTAGTAAGGACATCCGTTCATGTGGTTGTGATCAAGTCATTTTCTCAATTAAGGGGGCTCTCCCAATCTTTTCAAAGGCTTTCACCTCTACTAAGTAAGAATTTAACGCACCACTAGGGTACTGGAGGAGATTTTGGTTGCCACAACAAATTCACACTTGTCTAATGTGAGACTAATCACACTAGCATTTTTTTATATACCGGTTTGGAAGGGCTTTGCTTTAGCGTGTTACCGGTTGGGTCGTTCCTTGGGGTGAGTACCTCTTTTCCCACCAAAGACCGCCCTCTAAAAATTATAATAGTTTCTCTTACACCCAAGATCCATGAATGGCGAGAGGAGAGGATACGTTGTTATAATTTTAGGATTACAGATATGCTATTAAGCAAGACACAACAAACACTTGAGCTATTCTAAAGAAAACACACAAAGCAAAAACATGTCTTTTTTTAAGCCCAAATGAGATTATGGTCTATTTTGCAAACCCCTTGGCGATCTGCAATCAAACCATTAGAAAATTTGTTTAGCAATGGGGTCTTCAAAAACAACATCCTGCAAAACAACCTAAAAGCTACCAGAGCAAACAAAAATTTGTCAAAGGTTAGCTAAAATCAAAATAAATTAGAAATTTAAACCTAACTACTATAAATAATAGATGCGCGATAACAGTGGATAAATGCACAGACTAATTAAACAGATGCATAGAATAGAATGATGGATGCGCAGAAAAGTGATATGGATGCGCAGGAAATCTTAACGGATGCGCAGATGTTAATTAAAAACTGAAAATGAAAAAGATAGCAAATGATAGATTTGATCGGAAATGCATGCGTAGAATAGATGAATGAATGTGTAGTATTCATGAACGAATGCGCAGTAAAAACCTGGACACATCTGCACACGAAAAACTAAAAAAATAGAATGTTAAAAATGGAGGATGGCCCTCCTAGTGCCAAAAATGTATGCAAATTAGATGTCTAATAACTAGAGATGATAAATTAACTATTAAAAGCCAATAAATCAATCTAATGCAACACAATGAAGAATACAAAGTAACTATAAAATGATGAAACTAAATTATTTACCTTCACCTACCATGCAGCTTGTCTCCATTGTCCTCCTAGCCTTGATTTCTTGTAGAGGTTGAGCTCTCAGATTTCCAAATGAAGCCTTCTCCCAAGATGCTAGCAAAGTGTGGAGATTTTATGAAATGAGTGCACAATAGCTTATGCAATCTAATGGATGGAATGCAAATGAAATGATGATAATATGAATTGATTGCTCTTAGAATGCTTGGATGCTTGGATGCTTGAATGCTTGAATTGCTTGAATGCTTGAATGCCTATTACAAAAATACCCATTAGCTCACAAAGGGGAAATGTGGCTCCTTTTATAGAGTTTTGGAGGATCTAGGCCTAGGTGGCACAATCCTACGGTTGAGAATGAAAGGTGGAAGATCCTAAGGCTGGGATTGACTTGGTTGAAGGAGTTGAGAGAAAGGGGGATGTAGTTGGAATGTGAGAGGAAGAATAGGGATGATGTTCCTCTCACATTGACATGGAGGAGAAGAAGGTGGAAGGGAAAGACACATGTCAAGTGTCTTACAAAGACCAAAGAGAGAAAGAGAGAGAGACCTTTTCCTCATGAGGACTCTTTGCACAAGTGTCATATGAGTCACCTTTGACCCTTAGAGGTGGCTTGAGAAGCCCCTTAGGAATAGGGAATGTCTCTTGACTTGGTTGTTGAGAGGACATGTGGTCATGAGACCAAGTCCTATGAGGCCTCATAGCCCTTAAGAATAGGACATGTGTGGGTGAGGATAATTACTAATAAATAATTAATCATAATTATTTATTTTGGCCAAGATGATGTGTCAAGTGAATGGGTAGATGAGGTGGACTAGGGGTCTTAGTCATATTTAGGTGATTGTATATTTATTTAAATCACTTTAATAAAACTAATTAGAAGACTTAGGATATAGGAATAGACTATAGCGAATTCACTAAATAAATTGAATAATTTATTTAATAAATAGAGGAATAATTATTAATTAAATAATAAATATTTAATTAATTAATGAAGTCATTTTTAGGTGTATACACATACCACCTAAAAGATACCCTTATCTAATTGATATATCAAACCTTCCTAATGGACATGATATAGGATGTGTGAAACAACACATTAAAAATCATGAGAAATCTACATCACATTTTTTAAAAGAAACTCCAGGTTTCCAGTCTCCCCATTTATCCAATCAATCTATAAATTCTTCTTTGAATTTCTCATCACAACATGAGAATATTTTTTTTGAGCTTCTTAAGGCCAACATAATTACTCTTCCTTTGAAAAATGAACAAAAAAATAGAAAACACAAAGAAGAAAATTATTCCATTTGCATGTATCATCAAGTTCATGGCCATAAGACTAATTAATGTTATTATTTGTAGTGTAAATTTCAAGAATTCATTGATTGTGGTATGATTCAAATTACATGTAATAATGAATGGCACTTTTTTAATGATCATTCTAGATAACATCTATGTCCCTATTATGTTTCTCCTCATTATGCAACATTGCTAGCCTATCCTTTGTGGGCTCATTGTCTTTTATGGTCATGCAATTTTAGGTGTAATTATACTTTGTGTGAAACATAATATTCCTTATTCCCTACATCCTCACTTGAAGGGCAAGGGTACTATTAAAATCTCTCATTTATCTCAGGGGCCCATCTTCTTCCTTTGTCCACTTGTTTCTTTTATAACATGATGTCCTTTATTGCATGAATTTGTTATTTTACATAAGGATATTCTCTTTTTAGGGAGATTGATATCCCGAGTTGCAATCTTATTCTTTCTTGAAAGTGTACATCTATTATAAATGAAAATCGCTTAGGAAGCATAATGTATCATCCTTTGTCAAGTATCCCTTACCTATTAGTGGGGAAGGTGTGTGTACTTGATCCGCATTCCTCTTTTTCTCTTCCCTTTCAATAGATCCAATATCCCTTCTACACTTTCTTGGTTTATAATATTATATCCTTTCTTGCATGGATTTTTTAGTTTATGTAAGGATCTTCTCTTTTTGAGGAGATTTACATCCTGAGTTATAACTTTGTTCTTTCTTGGAAGTGCATGTCTATTATAAAATATCTATCACATAGGGTATATGTTGGGTTATCTTTTACCTTTCCTTAATCCTTGTGGGGAAAGGTTTCATTTATCAATCTCTCATTCCATTCTAAGGATTTACTTTCTCTAGGTTATATGGTCTTTGTTTATCACATGATATCCTTTCTAGCATGGAGATGTTTTTTTACACAAGGATCTTCCCTTTTGTAGGATATTCACATCATGAGTTACAATATTTTCCTTACTTGCAAAGTGTGTGTCTATCCTAAAAAAATTACCTAACTTGGGGACTTACGGTGTTTTATCATTCATCAAGAATATGTTTTCCCCTAGCAATAGGGGAGCTACAAGAGTGCATTATTTTTCTCCTCCCCTCTTTTTCTTGAAGATGTTATCTTTGTTCAAGAACTCCTCTTGGAGGTAGATGTATGGTAACCAAGATCTTTTCCTTTCAAGGGTCTCTTCCCTCTTGTGGATATCCTTTCACAATTATCAATTTTATTGGCCAAAAATAGTTTTCGCTCTTTTCTAAGTGTATAAGAATACATTGTTGATTTAAGGATATCTCCTAGTTGTTGGAAATAGGTATCATTTTTCTCTTTTCCTTATGATTTTACCATAGTTCTATATGATCATCATAAGGATGGGGGCATATATATGGCCTCCTTTATATATTATGCATCTTTTTGTTTATTGATCCCTAAGGAGATAATGTTTTCCTTAGGACCGATCATCCTTTTTGGATATATATGGAGGCAATCCTTTCTGTAGGATTGATCCCCATAAGTCACCCCTAAGTGAATTTTTTTAAAGCTTCCTCTAAGCACAAAGTTTTTGAAGCCACCCTTGAGTGCAAATTTTTTCAAGCCACCTTGAGCGCAAATTTTTTCAAGCCACCCTGAGCACAAAGTTTTGCAAGCTTCCCCTGAGTGTAAAATTTTTCAAGCCACACTTGTGCACAAAATTTTTCAAGGTAGAATTGAATAGCATAATGAAACTTTCTATATCATAAATTCTCCTTCCCTTTCTCATTGGGATAAGTGAAACTAGACCACATCTTTCTATCCTTTCCTTCTCGTCCTCTTCTCCTATGAATCACCTAGCATATAACAACTTACTAGCCTACTCTCTCTCTCTCTCTCTCTCTCTCTCTCTAGTAGTGGGTTAGATCATGGAGTCTTATCTTATCTTTCATGTGTGCTCTTTCTATTTTCAAGTGACCACTTGTGCTTTTACAATAGCTTTCTTAGCATGATGCTAGAAGTTGAGACATTTTCTTTAGCAAGGTCTCTTCAATTAGTTGAATTGGAATCTTAGTAATCTTTAGAATTATTTTGATATTTTATGTGTCCTTTCATATGGATGTACAAGTTAAAATCCTTGGTTTTGAGGGCTAGTGTCCTTAAAATTAGTGATATCTTATCTCCTTGCAATTTTCCCATAATCTTCATATTTTTGTCTCTTTCTGCTACTTTAGTATGAACATGAGGTGGAATCATACTCTTGCTAAAGGAGGGACTAAATATATCATCCTAAAAAGTAATAACCCTTATTAGGTGGTCATTTTTATCCCCATTTTAGTATATATGGGTTCTCACATTGATTTCATGTTCTTCTAGAACTTATTGTACCTTCAAACTAATATTATTTGTTCAAAATTTGAGGTTAGCACTTATTTTTAAGTGTGTTCCTCCATTTTCCGTCCAATAAAATAATTCATTTCCTCACCTAGGACCTATTAATTTATTTTCATCTTTCAGGATCCTTTCTGACCTCACAACAACCTCCATTTTCTCCTCCTACTTGTTTTCATCTTCCCCGATCCCCATTGAATGTGAGCTCATTTTTCCAAGGACATGTCAACTAGCTGAATTGTCCCTAGGACAAGTCACCTAGCTAAATTTTCCCTCAATTTTTGGGCCCACATTTTTCCAAAGGGCCAATGGAAGGGTTTTCTTCTAAGATTTTGATTTATAGTCATCCTTGATCAATTTTGATCCCTGAAATGAAGGGATTTTATAATAAAAGGACACCATCTCCCCTTATTTGGAATCCATGAATCAATTGCAATCTATCCACAATCTCACACAATCAATCAACTAATCAAGCAATTCCTCAATATCGTCAAGGAATTCTTCTTCCTCTTCATGAAGAATTATGGAAAACTACATCATCCATCAATCAAGGATTTGGTTTCATGATTTCCTATTAGGTTTTTTTGAAGTTCAAGCTATTGCATCAACACTTGTGATCACATATAAAGAGGCATTGCACAATCAAGGTATAAGGTAATTTATGTTTCAGATCTAGTTTCCATTCCATCTTTCCATATGAAATTTTAATTCAATTTCAAGATTGATTCCTAAACAGGGGTTTGACCAAGGAAAACCCCTTTCCACAACCCTTTTCCCCATTTTTCTATGTGTAGGAACAAGTTACAGAGCTGTAATTTTGGATCTGAGAAGTCCAAGTGCAGTTGCAGAATCTAGGAAAGTTTCTTCAATTTTTAGAAGGAATAAGTCGGGTACTCAACTTATCCCCAAATAGTTGACATGTTCCCAAAAATTTGACTTTTCCCTGCCCTTTTTAGTGAAAATTTCAGGACAAAAAGATTCAAGTCCCTGCCTTGTAGATTTCAAGTTACAATAGAATCTGAGATTCCAGCAACAACCAAATTTAGATTAAAAGTCCTACATTTTCCATCTCATTTCCAGGTACACTTTTTCTTACATCTTTTCCCTTGTACTTACTTTATTATATTAGATATGTCATTAAACAAAGCATAGATCTTTCTTTGGCACCCTTCATCCTTTGGTTGTGCTAATCACATTCATTTTGTGGAAGGATTTATATTGCAATGTATGTAGGACTTGGTAAGTAATCTACAACTTATCATTTCTCACCATTCTTTATTATACATTTGGTTTTACATTGTATAAAGTAGAATATGTGGGCTTTTGTGTCTGACCCCCAACAAAAATCTAGGAAAAACTCTTTTGTTTCTCTATTTTCTTTTTTACCGTATAATGTTTATGGGTAGCATCCTTCCATAATGAATCTTCCTTTTTAAATCTCACTTTATCACATTTTGCAGCCATATGTCCTATTTGGAAGTGTTTCTTGCACCTAAAGAGGACCCCTTCATAGTATAAAGGTTGCACCCAATAGCCTTTGGAGGTTTTGATCTTCATTTTGTAGGAAACCCTTAGAAAATATCCATTTCCACCAATATACAGGAGGATGTAGAATGAAATAGATTTCAGGAACCCTCATCTACCAACAAAAAATTCTCTAGTGTGTCTCCAATTGCCTCAAGATATGAATCAAATCATAAATGCAAGAGAAAATTGGAAAGCCTTGCCTAAAGTGGGATTCTATCAAAAAATTGAGAATTTGGGAGTAAATCTCGGTGCCAAGGTTTCAAAATTAGTGTAAACATCTCTTTCCAACACCAAACATGATTAGAAAAAATCTTGTCTCTATCCTAAATCTTTGCAAAAATAATAAGAAAAAATACCTTTGTTGTCAGGTAGATCTAAACGTAACCATCCAACATGGGCTCCCATTTATTAGATATCCAAGTATGAAACTCCTATAGACTTGGACACATGCCCTTAAACCATCCAATTAACCCCAACTTGGAAAAAATAGAGACATTGTGGGTTGCTTCATCTTCAACCTTACCATCCAACACTATAGAAAAATCCTTTGTTGAAATAGGTAGAGACACACCCAATGAGATTTCTTCCTATTGAATAGAGCCTTGCCTCTTATAATAAATCCACAAGAGGGCCTATGATTGAGACCCTCCAAGTCCCATAGTTCTATGACCTCCATGTACATCATTAAGTGAAGGGCGACACCCACTAACATATGGGTCACTTTCAAAGCCACGTTTCTTTATGTTGTATGTCACTCACTCCCTAGTCAAGGGTTCCATCATAGTATCCTAGGGTATTCTTGTGAGGCCTCACCTCGTACTATCATTTCATAGAAGTCTATTTTCACCTTATGACTATCTTGATAATGCATTATTTGTCATGTTGGACTATCTAGACAGGGACTTTATATTTTTGATACTACGTGATGATCTATGATTATGCGGATGATGATTAGGACTTATTTCCATGCTTTGATTATTAGGTCTTGATTTATGGTATTTGATGAATCATTTAATTTAGAATATTATGCTTTAATTTTATGTTTATGCATGAAAAGTGTATGTGAGATGATCATGGTTAATGAGTTAGATTAATTGATAAATCATTGTATTCTTGGATTAACTTGCTTTGAATTTAGGAAGTGTATTATTGAAAATTACGTGATTATCTTGTAATAAAGTGTGGATGCAATTGAAATTTCATGATGTATTTGAGTGTGATTATTTATGATGTATTTGATATGTATATGTCATTTGATTTTTCATGAGCTACTGATATTTTATCTAGTGTGCAGGAAATGACCATGGATTAAATAAGGGGAAATTAAATATGGATGCATGTGTCAAATCTTGTAAAGCCAAGGTTATCTCCAAAGGGATAAATAACCTTGTTGTTATGTATAACGTTGTAAAGTAATGTTTGATTGTATTATTTAATTGTGTTTATTTTTATTTTAAATTAATGTCTACTTGGCATGCCATGTGTGTTGTGATGTGTTGTAACTTTATGTGGTGTCAATTGACATATGTGTTGTGAGTTGGCATGGTCAAGTGCATTATTTATTAGTTGTCTTCCATCTTTGAGTCACCTTATAGAATCCCAAGGTTAGATATCTTAATTATTGAGCTTTAGGAGGGAATCTTATTTCAATTTTTTGTGAGTCAACTCTTAGTGGACTTTTGAGAGGTTAAAAGTAGACCTAGGGGTTAGTTAGGGTTAAAATAAGATAACCCCATAGATGTATTTTGGTTTGGGGGTCAAATTTTGACCAATGGGATGTTTTTAGATTATTTTTGCCTCTTCTAAAAATGCCTTTTTGGAAGGTGACGAATTTGGGAAGTGTGTCATGTCTCCCTCTCTTTGCAATTTTGAATTTCCCTCTTGTTAGAGAGAGAACCCTTGGATAGTGTGCCCAATCATCTTTGAGGTTAGGTAGGGTTTTCCTTTTTAGTGGGATGGAGAGGAATTTGGTAGGTTGATTGCCCACTCTCCAATTTTGGATACTTCTAGTGGAGTTAGCAGGTTTTGGTGGACTTAGCAAGGAAGGATTATAGGAAAGGGATCTCTTCTCAAAACCTCATTGTCATAGCTTGGAGTAAGGTTTGTTGCCTTGACATGGAAGACTCATTCTTTTACTTTTTTTAATAATGCATATTTCTTTGGTGTGTTATTGTAATGGTTTGTGAAGCTTTATGCTTGCTTTCATGGCTTCTTGATTATGTATATTTCTAGTTTTAATATTTTTAGTGTTCATGTTTTATTGGGGTTTGCAAGGCCAAACTCACCCTTGCAAGGGAAGTGAGCCTTGATGGGTGAAGGGATTTAGTTGGGAATGCCCATTTTGTGTAGAGTCTTTCCTCAAGGAGGAAGGGGGTGAGGCATGGATGTAAAGGCTCCATGTTTCCATTTTTGTATATTCATATTTGGAGGTCATAAGGGTTATTATTTGTGTATGGAAATGGAAAGAATGGTACTTTTGGTTATGGCCTTGTGAAGGCATTGGTTATGGTTTTTGGGCCTTGTTGGAGGCATGGTTTCACATTTGAATGACTTCTCCTACTTGCGTACTTTACACCTTCACCCCTCTTATGGGTCCAAGGTGGTCCATTGTGTAAATATCCTTGGGATGGGAATTTTTATGTGTTTGTGTACTTGCTAGTTTTTATGTGTATGTGTATTGAAGCTTGTGTGTAACCCTCATCCATCTTTGTTTCCCCAAGCTCAAGGGTGGCCATCTAATGGCCTAGGTTGGGAGGTGAGCCTCTGTGGTCTTGTGGCTTCTTTTTGCAAATTTTCAAAGGAATAAGCTTCCTAGTTTTTTTTTATGAAAAAAATGAAGATTTAGTCTATTTCCTACCTGTAGTTTTTGTGTTAAAAAGGGCTAAAATGCCTTGTGTTGAAATTTGTACAAAAATACCATGTAAATGCCTATTAGCATGTGATATGCTTGTAAAAATTTGTATTCAAATGTATTATGTTTCTCCTACTATTTCTAAGTATTTTGAAGCAAGAAAATGTAAAGAAAAGTGTATTTCTATGGTTTATTTGCAAAAGTTAGTTTGCTGGCTTGTTTCACATTATGCATGGAAAAGTTAAATTTATCATTTGAAAGAAAATTTCTTCTTATGAATTCAAGTTTATTTCAAGCATGCTTTATAAAACAAAAGAAAATGTAGCATTTACTTGTCTATAGCCTATGAAGAAATAGTTTCATTATATGTTATGCTTAGTTTTAAAGAAAAATATGTATATACACCTATGCATATATACTTGGGTATATATACATAGATGTATACAACCTTTGTATAATATCTCCATGTTGTTATTTTAGCAAGAAATAGATTTCCATTTTTCTCTGTCTTAATTCAACCTCAAGGAGGCATATACATTCTAGTATATATATACACACACACACATGTATGTGTGTGTGTCTATATATATATATATATATATATATACACACACATATATGTATATAAAAAATATATATGTTTAATATGGATACCTATGTAATTCTCCATACTTTCCTTGTTCTACATATATATATATATATATATATATATATATATATATATATATATATATATATATATATATATATATATATATATATATATATATATATATATATATATATATATATATATATATATATATATATATATCTGTGTGTGTGTGTGTGTGTGTGTGTGTGTTAATATATAATATACATTATATTATACTTCCTATATATTATAAACCAAACTATATAACAAAAATTAAACAGTGAACGAAGGTAATAAAAAAACTAATTTAAAAAAAATTAAAACAAACTAAATCTCATGCTACATGGGGGTCCTAGCCCCTTTGGCGATGATAGGACTATGCCCACCGTAGCCCCATTGGGGTGCGGTGGCACATCCCACCGCATCCCCATTGGGGAGCATTGGTCCTACCCACCATCACCCTTTGGGTGGCGTCATACAAGGCCCCCGCTACCCAATGGTGTGCGGAGGGTTGTAAGCCCTCGCATACCCAATGGGTGTGGTGGGTAACACCCCCCCCCCTTTCTCTACAAAAAAATTAATCCACAACAGTCATGCGGAAAATCCCTGCGGGGGTTGTATTAATTTTTTTTACAAAAAATATAAAATATAAAAATGACATTTTAAAACTATAACAATAGTTTTAAATAAATCTACAGCAACAATCCAAAATTTTTAAATCGTGAAAACATATATTTCTTTGACTGTAAAAAAAAGGACTATGTATAACAAGGAATAACTCTGTGTTTTAAACAGAGACTTTAATTAGAGATTTTAAAAAATAAAGTAAACTATAGTATAGATTTATCATGAGATTTAAATCAAAATACTATCATTATACCTTGCTGGTTTTGATTTTGTAGACTTTTGTAGAGGCCTTGTAGAAACTTGGTTTTTGTCATTAGTTGAAAACCCTTAGCATATATACACAAGTATATATGTGGGTATACACACACACTTGTGTGTGTATATATACACTTCTCTATTTGTGTGTATATTTTCATGTCTTTCCTTCATCCATGCTTCAAGGTCAAACCCGCAAATACCAAATGGAGAAATTAGGGTTTTGGCCAAGTTTTATTTTAGGGCTAAATCCTAATTTTGAAATTAGGGTTAGGGTTGGTTTTGGAGCTAATTTTAATTTTGAAACTTTAATTATAGGTTATCATTTAATTCTGAGTTATCAATTTTAATTATTGGTTATTAGTAATTAATAACAGTTGACTTTTCTATGTCTCTTTTTGAAAGTTGATTTTTAAAAATATTATTTTATTTGTCTTGAGATTTCAAAAGATTCCATTATTTATTTTATTGGAATTTTAAAATATTTGGTCATTAGATGATCGATTTGATTTATTTTCAAAATTAAATAATGTTGGATTATTAATTAATGGACCTTTTAATATTTTTAATATTATTTCTTGAGATTTGATATTTCCAGTTTTATAATTTAATATTTAATTATTATTGATCTTTATTAATGTTTTATTTTAGATTTGGGGATTATTTTATTATTTACTATTTTTGTGACTTTATTATTTCAAATTAATTGGATTATTGGGGAGGTAAATTTAAATGCCCTAGGTGGGACCTAGGTAAATCATTTCTCCCTAGCAATAATGAATTATTTTACATTTATAATTTTATATAGTTTATTCAATCCCTTTTTAATGATTATTATAATTGAATAATGAACTTTGGAACTTTATATCTTAATTAACAATTATATTAATTTAATTTAAAATATTCATAATTTAGTATATTTTAATAAGAGGTAATTTGCTAACCCTAGATTTCACTTAGGGTTATTATCAAGATCATATTTTATCATTTTATCTCTTTATTGATATTCTGCATTTTGACCCAAATTGGTAATCTGGTTCTCGATAAGAACCATTAGGGTTATGATTTTCAATTGAATTATTCTTTATCTTGAATTGAACCTTTTGGGTGCATTGACCCAATCTTTGACTTTTCAATATTTGCTAGGATTGGATTTTTACCATGGGTTATCCCCTTTTATTAACTTATGTTTTAAACCCAGTTAGGGTTTCTTAGAGACCTACATAGGGTTTCATTTTGACTAATGCAGTTTGATGAACAAGGGATATTGGCAAGTCAGTGCATGCCATGATACCTCTTGTGAGTTGATATGTGTTGTTTGTTGTTTTTCATTTTGTGTTGAGTGTTCCTTAGTGTGTAACATAGTTGATTTAATGTGCTTAAAAAAAATTGGTGTGTGTTTTGCCCTAATTTTTGGGCATGACAATTCTTGCAGTAGTATCCCTACAAAATCCCTTTTTGCACCCACAACCTCATACTTATAGGGTGAGAACTTCCTACAAACTTGATAAGAAGAATCCCCCACCTCAAAAATGAAATTTTACCACTACATCCTTTGCAACAAATGCATGCCATTATCCATTGAAATCTCAAAGCATTTCCTAGATTCCATGATGGGATTGGGTGACCCAAACAAGAGGATCTAGAAAGGTCTTAATATTGTTCTTAGACAAGGGAAATAAAACCCTAGGCCCAACCCAATCAATTTGAAACAACATTATAGAGATATTACCAATGACACGTTGTCTTGGAAGTTACTATGCCTTTACGATTTAATTGATATACTAATACCCCTTCCATTAATTGTGATATGTGAGAGATAAATCAATTATTATTATATAAATATTTGATTTGTGTATGCATTCATATAGACAAATGCATGAGTGTAAATGTATGTATTCTTCAATATAATTGTAAAGGAAAGTAAGCTTCCCTTAGGTGCTAGTGAAGGTTAAGTAAAAAAATATAATTAGTAAAATACAAATTGGTCCAAATTAAATAGGATGAGTTAGGGTTGATAAATTGGATTATTTGTAGTTATTATTTTAGGGAAAAAAAACAATAATTGATGGCACTTAGCTCTATGATTAAAGAATGAAGGATCGGAATAAAAAATATTGAATATATGACACCTCGAGTTTATTAATAAGATGCGATAGTTTGATATTTACCTTGTAATAAGAATATATGTGTTTCTATATGTCTAGGGTCAAGTCTTTATTTAAAAAGTATTCAATAGTTTCATACTTGATCTAGTAATTTGTAGAAATATATTTTTTGTTTTACATAACTTTCCTACGTTTTTTAGCCTTTTTAGATATTTAAAGATTGGTTATATTTAAGAATCCTTAATGGAACACATTTTCATCGGTCAAACCTTATAAAATATTAGGAATTGATTGGAACCATGATTATTCATCCATTCAGATATTTGTGGGATGATTATGGAGATTTATATTTCTTTGAGCACTCCAAATCTAAATGTTCAACACCTTAGAATGGGAGAGGGCATATGAATTCCAAAAATTCCTAAATGGGATCAAATGATTATAATGAATGTTTGGATGCCTTTAAATACAAGGGAAAAAAAAGGTAAACTATATAAATTTATCTTTATCTAGCTCTAAGTAAGAATGATATATGTGAGAATTAGCTAATATTTAAATTTTAAAGGGTTAAGTCAGTTGTTATGAAGTTAACCTCGAGATTGTGGAAATGATATCAAACATAGAAAGGATAAAATTGGTGTAGATAAGGTGTATATTAAAATTTATACAAAAATAGGTGTAATAACATGGATATGGTGAAATTATATATTAGTGTAGGTTTTTTATTTATCTTATATTAGAATATATTTAATTTTTCCTACAAATATTATTAATCTTTTTTAGGTTATTTAGACTTGGAACTATAGTATGGGGAAACACGGCATAATCCATCAATTGCATGTGTTACTCTCACACACACTTGGATAGTTGAGTCTCATGCCCTCTTTTAGGTTTATAGGCACTTATCATAACCATTAACTTGCCTTCATAAAAGTAGGTGCAACCATGTAATTTGATATTTATCAAGTAGATAAAAATATAGCTTATTTTTTAAAATTGGAGTTATTACACCTCTTGAATGTATATGCCCCATTTTTTAGCTATATATACAATATTCACAACTTTTCTCTACTAGTAAAAAAGAGTAATGCGAGCACTTCTTATACTCTATTGCATTTTGTCTCTTGAGTTCTCTTTCTTCAATATTCTCTCTATGTTTTTCTATTTTGATATTCTTATTATAATCATACAATTTTATAGATTATCAATTCCATATAATGATGAGGAAACTAGTATATATCATGTTATTAGATCATCCATGGATTCATACTATATGTGATGAAATCTTACCTATTGGGAGCAAGCTTAAACATTCAAATGTTAGAAATAAACATGATATTCAAATATAAATATAACATTTATGAAACTTGCAAGAACCAAACAACAAAGCTTTCTCCACAACCTTTGATGAGCAATAAGAAAATGCAACCAATATTTTCTTGATTTTAGCTCTTAGAGATATTTGTGAGTGTGTTCTCCCAAAATAATAACTTAATCCCACTATGATTGAGAATCAATAAATGCAAGATAACAACTACAAACTAGAATGGAGATGGCATTGAATGAGCTCAAGAACTAGTTATGAAGAACTATCCTCAAGCATTCAATATGACTAAGGAAAGTAGATATGAAATAGCATGCAACTATTCTACCATTAATGTAAACAACTACCAAACTTGTTAGATAAAAATACTAAATGCAAAAAGCTCTAAAATGATACTAGCATGATAACTCTAATGCAAAATGATGGATGCATTACTCTTGGCAAGGCTCCTATTTATAGGATTTTGGAGGGCTGGGTTGAGGTGGATTGCATGTGGCATCCACATATGTGTCACATGAAGGATACATAAGCCATGCAAGAGTCCAAGTTTTCTCACACGTGTGAGAAACTTGAGATGTGATGGGTCAAAGTGTACTTCAAGTACACATGTGTAAGAAGGTGGAAGAGACAAAGTCTATTTTCATGTTTTTAGAATGTGTAAGAGGTGTCATCAAGGTTGTAAGAAACCTTGTTTGGGCTATTTTAGATTTTTTTTAAAGACAATTTTTGGAAATTTTCTCACACATGTGTGAGAAAATAATTAGGTCTAATGGGTGTAGGATTATAAAAATTACCTTAATTAACCTTAGTTAATTAAGAAGTAGGTCTATTTGTTGAGAGTGATGTGTGTACGGTAGGATCTAGGTTCATATTTCGGATTAATTTAATTAAAAATTAAATTAATCATGGTTTAGAATAATAATAGAATGTGAAGGGATTTAAATAAATTAGAATTTATTTAAACAAGGATTTATGTGGGGAAAAGGTATTAAATAAAATTTAATACACTTGCAGGAGGGGTATTTAAATTTAAATTTAAATGCTATAGAATAATGAGCCAAATTTAATTAAATAAATTCAATTAAATAAGCAAGAGGAATATAACTAAAATAACTAAATAATTATAGCGTTATGGGATGATTTTAAGCGACTACACATACTATTGAATTCACACCATATAATATTTTTTAAAGTTGTAAAGTTATTTATAATAATAAGCCATATCAAATGGATGTTGATCCTCATGGATATATTGTCAAATGGTTTATGAACAAACATTATTATTAAAACCAATCTACAAAGAGACACCTACACAAGGGGGAACACAACAAGAATAATAAACTTCAAGAATACATGGATTGGTGATCATTATGATACATTATGTATTAAACCTTGTATTATTGGATAAGGAACATGAATCTCATAGAAATTAAAATCAAGTATATGTAAGAGGAAAGGAAAGGTACTAACCCAACTCTTTAAATGAGGAAAAATCACATCTATGTTAGAAAAAAACCTCCATGGAAAAGAAATCCACATCCATATGATAAAGAAAAATGAGAATATACAGGATGGAAGAGATTTCTTGCTACAAAGCATATAGGGTAAGGATAATGAACAATGAGGATCCATGAGAAAATATGTATCCATGATGGACAAACAAAGGTCAATGGATAGGGATCAAAAGAGAGTGTGCACTAAGGAACCACGCCTCGATATAAAATAAATAAAGACACTAAATAAAGAGTTGATTAAAAATTATAATTGTAGTTAAGTTGAATGATAAGAAATGTAAAAAATTGAATCCCAAATGTAGAAGGGGTAAAACTTAAGGTCAAACATTATAAATTGTAAGTGTTGCTTTGTGTGGAGCTTGATCAATCCCCAAGTGGGAGATTTTCATATTGTGGTGATTGATCAAGGAAGTAATGTACACTTTTCCCCCATCCTCACTGGGGTTTGAGGCCAGGTCGGGCCCTGAGTGGGGGTTTGGGGGCGGAGCCACTGAGAATTTTTTTTTTTGGGGGGTGGGGGGGCCTATAAAGTGGAAAAATAAGCTTGTATAAAATGGCTTAGGGTTAGGGATTTCATTATGATGTATGCTTTAGTGGCTTCTTGCAGTGGTATTGAGTTGTAAGGGATTGTAGATTGTAATCAGGTTATAATCACTAGATAATAATAATATTGGACTCATTGTTTGTGGACGTAGACTAGGGATTGGGTGAACTAGTTTAAATCTTTGTGTCTTGTGTTCTCTTTCTATGTATTTTATCGTTGACTGATATTAGTTATATTTGCATGTAACTGTTATTTATATCTTGTTAATCCTAACAAGTGGTATCAGAGCGAGGTTATTTTTCAGTTATCCTCTATAGGAAGATCTCACAATTTAGTGGGAGTCTCACGGTTGAGTGAGAAAAATGGCAGATGAGAGTAAGCTAAAGGTTGAGAAGTTTAATGGGTAGAACTTTCAATTATGGAAAATGCAAATGGATGACTATCTCTATCAGAAGGATCTATGGTGGCCATTAGAAGGAAAATCCAAGAAACCATCAACAATGTCTGATGAGGACTAGGATATTCTTGACAGAAAGGCACTTGGAAGTATTTGATTGTGTCTGGCACAATTAGTGGTGTTTAATATTACAAAAGCAAATACGGCTGAAGAGTTGATGGAAACCCTAGCAAAGTTGTATGAAAAGCCCTCTACTTCAAACAAGGTATTTCTCATGAAGCATCTATTTAATATGAAGATGGAAAAAGGTGGATCTATTACTAATCATTTGAATGAGTTTAATATGGTTACCAGTCAATTATCTCCTATAAGTGTTACTTTTGATGAAGAAATTAGGGCTCTCTTGATTTTGTGGCCTTTGCCTAAAAGATAGAATGGTTTGGTAATGGCTATTAGTAACTCTATTTCTGGTTCTAATACCCTAAAATTTGATGATGTTATCAGTTTGATTCTTGGTGAGGAAACTTGTAGGAAAAGCTCAAGTGGATCTACATCTGGAAGTGTCTTGAATGCACAAAGAAGAGGAAAAATGAATGAGAGAGGAAATAATTTTAGAAATCATGGGAAATCAAGAGGAAAATCAAAGAGAAAGAGGTCTGAATCCAAAGGACCAAATGATTGCTGGTACTGTGGAAAACCAGGTCATATGAAGAAAGATTGCTAGTCTCGAAAGAATAAAGGAGACAAAGAAGAAGGTAACAAGGAGGCAAATGTGGTAAGTAATAAATTTGAAGAGGATGCTTTACTTCTTTCTTTAGAAAGTGTTGATGATTCATGGATTTTAGATTCTGGGGCTTCATTTCATGCTACACCCCATAGAGATTATTTTCTTGATTATGTCCAAGGGGATTTTGGGCTAGTTTATTTGGGAGATAATGAACTTTGTTAGATTTTTGGAAAGGGAAAAATTAAGATTAAGTTGCAGAATGGGAATCATTAGCTAGTACAAGAGGTAAGACATGTTCCAAGGTTGAGTAGGAATTTAATTTTGGAAGGGAAACTGGGTGATGAGGGTTGTATAGTTACTTTTAATGATAGAAATTGGAAGGTTTCAAAAGGTTCCTTAGTAGTAGAAAAAGGTGTGAAAGTAGGAACCTTATATCTTTGCATAGGTCATATTGTTCCTTCTACTTTAATTGTTTCAGATAAAAATGAATGTTCAGGAACAATTGCTGCAATTGACAAGGAAGAACATCAAACAGTTGTTGTAGATTCTAACACAACACTTTGGCAGAACATACTTGGGCACATGAGTGAAAAAGGTATGAAATTACTTCATTCAAAAAAATTTTTACCTGGTCTGAAATGTGTCGATATGGATTTATGTGAAAGTTGTATGTATGGAAAATAAAAGAGAGTTAGTTTTGTGAAGAGTGAGAAGGAAAAGAAAAATGAGAAATTAGAACTTGTGCATATAGATGTATGGGGACCAGCTCAGGTATCTTCCCTTGGTGGCTCTTTGTATTATGTTACATTTATAGATGATGCAACAAGAAAGTTATGAATTTATTTCCTTAGACAAAAATCTGATGTATTTCAAACTTTTAAGAAATGGAAATTCTTTGTTGAGAATGAGACTGGTAAAATGCTAAAATATCTTAGATCTGATAATGGTGGTGAGTATTGCAGCACAGAATTTGAAGATTATTATTCCTCTAATGGTATTTGTAGGCAGAAAACTGTACCAAGAACTCCACAAAAAAATGGAGTGGCTGAATGCATGAATAGGACAATAATGGAGCATGCAAGGAGTATAGGTTTCATGTTGGGATGCCCTTAAAAATGTGGCAGAGGCTATTGATACAGTAGTATATTTAATCAATAGAGGTCCCTCTAGTCCTTTGGGTTGTGGTATTCTAGAGAAAGCATGGATTGGTAAGAAAGCAAGTTATTCTTTTCTCAAAACCTTTGTTTGTGAAGCATTTGCACATATAGATTCTGAAAATAGAACCAAGATGGAAGCTAAGTAAAAAAAATATGTATTTATTAGGTATGGCATTGATGAATTTGGTTATAGGCTTTGGGATTTTAAAAATCATAAAATTGTAAGAAGCAGGGATGTCATATTCAATGAGAAAGTGTTGTACAAAGATCTGTTGTGCAACAACATGAGAAGAAAGAAAATGATAATGTGGTATTGGGTGATACTCCAAAAGATGATGTTTTAGTAGTTCCTTATGCTCCGCAACAACAACAACAACAATAACAAATACCAAAAACCCCAATGAATGTTAGACAGTCAACAAGGCTAATTAGACCTCCAGAAAGATTTTCTCCCTCTTTGTATTCTATTTTATTAACAGATGTTGGTGAACCTGAATGTGATAATGAAGTTGTGTAGGTAGATACAAATCTTTAGTGCGAGTCTGCCATGACATAAGAAATGGACTCCTTGCTGAAAAATCAAACTTGGGATTTATGTGAGTTACCTGCAGGTAAAAGGGCTTTACTGAATAAATGGGTTTACATGCTAAACGATGAGGATGGAGGTAAGAAAAGATTTAAAGCCAGATTATTCACAAAAGGGTTTGCACAGAAAAAAGGGTATTGATTTTGATGAGATATTTTCTCTAGTTGTTAAAATGACTTCTATTCATACTATTTTAAGTATTGTGGCTATTGAATATTTGCATTAATAGAGAAGCTTAATGTTAAAACAACTTTTCTTCATGGTGATTTGGATGAAGAAATATACATGGTATAGCCACAAGGATTTGAGGCCAAGGCTAAGGAGAATTTAGTGTGTAGAATGCAAAAATGTTTATATGGCTTGAAGCAAGCACCTCAACAATGGTATATTAAATTTGACATTTTTATGAATGAGCATGGATACACTTGGTGTAATTCTGACCATTGTGTTTATTTTAAGGGGTTGGATGATGATAGCTATAGTATTTTATGTTTATATGTTGATGATATGCTTGTAGCTGGGTCGAACATGGATCATATTAAAGGGTTGAAACAATAGTTAGCACATTCATTTTATATGAAGGATTTGGGGGCAACAAAACAAATCCTTGGTATGAAAATTTGCAGAGATAGGAAAAATAGGAAATTGACTTTATCTCAAGCTGATTATATTGAGAAGGTGTTGCAACTTTTCTCTATGGAGAATGTCAAAGCTGTCAGCACACCTTTGCCTAGTCATTTGAAATTGATTAAGGAGGTGTGTCCAAAGACACCAGAAGAGGAGGCTATAATGTCCAAGGTACCTTATGCTTTAGTTGTAGGGAGTTTAATGTATGCTATGGTATGTACTAGGCCAGATATTGCACATGCAGTGGGAGTTGTTAGCAGGTATATGAGTCACCCTGGGATTGAGCATTGGAATGCAGTCAAATGGATTCTCAAATATTTGAGAGGTACATCCAGTAAGTGTTTACACTTTGTGGGATCTACTACCACTGTACAAGGCTATGTTGACTCGGATTTGGCAGGAGATATAAATAGCAAGCAGAGTACTACATGTTATGTATTTACTATTGGTGGGATAACTGTGAGTTGGATTTATCGGTTACAAAAGGTGAATACTTTATGCACTACAGAGGCAGAGTATGTTGTTTCTATAGAGGTGGCCAAGGAGATGATATGGCTTCAATTCTTCATGGAAGAATTGGGACATGCACAGAGGGATCATTATCTGTATATAGACAACTAGAGTGACATTCTTCTTTGCACTCAAAGACAAAACACATACAATTGTCATACAATTCCATTTGGTCAGTTTTTGATGATGGGAAGTTAAAGCTGGAAAAGATACATACAAATGATAATCCAACCTATATGTTTACAAAGGTATTAACAAGGGAGAAGTTGAACTCCTATTCAACTTTGGTCAGTCTACTAGACTGAATAGAATAAAGGAACAACAGATTCTAGGGTGGTTGGATCCAGTGGGAGCTTCACAAGGTAGCGGTTGAGCTACAGGATCAGTCTCCAAGTGGGAGATTGTTGCTTTGTGTGGAGCCTGATCAATCCCCAAGTGAGAGATTGTTATATTGTGGTGATTGATTAGGGAAGTACTACACTTTTTGGGGGGCTATTTTTTGGCCATTTTTGGGCTGACATGTTGTAACCGATTATAACTCTAAAGTGGAAAAATAAGCTTGTATAAAATGGCTTAGTGTTAGGGATTTCATTATGATCTATGTTTTAGTAGCTTCTTGTGGTAGCATTGAGTTGTAAGGGATTGCAGATTGTAATCAAGTTGTAATCACTGGATAATAATAATATTGGACTCATTGTTGGTGGACGTAGCCCAAGGATTGGGCGAACCACGTTAAATCTTTGTGTCTTGTGTTCTCTTTTTGTGTAGTTTATCATTGACTGATATTAGTTATATTTGCTTGTAACTATTATTTGTCTTGTTAATCCTAATAGTAAGAAAAGTTGAGCTCGTCATTTTATGCAATTAAAATAAATTATACTTAAACAAATATAAACTAATAAAAAATTAACATCTATGTGTTGTGACAAGAAATAATAAAATACAAATTCTAATAATTAAATTGAATAAATTATGTGATGCTTCACTCAAGTTTTAGTGATGGAATATGTGGCAAATGATATAATTTTTTTTTAATATGGTAAAAATTAGGGCCCTGTCTTAACAACTACTTCATAATTTAATAATTGACAATGTCTTTCTTGGGTTTAAATATGCACTTATTGATTTGATCTCCACATCCACAAAAGTAATTTGTTGTACATAATCAAACATGGACTCGCATAATTAAACTTGGACCCATATAAGAAGAAAAATGTTGTCTACATAGGTTTGTCTTGCATGATATTTAAAATAGAGTAAGGATGCTAGCGATTATTATAAGTACCTTTAAGGAATATATTGACTTGCAAGGGTGTGTTCTTAATTAGGCCCCCACATAGATTGATTCAATGACTATGTATGTGTGTTAATGTATATATACATACACATACATACATATGTGTATGTGTGTCTATATGTATGCATGCATATATGTATGTATACATGTGTGTGTGTGTGTGTATGTATGTATGTATGTGTGTGTATGTACATACGTACGTATGCACATACATACATACATACATGCTCACATACATACATACTTTTTTATACATCATCTTAACACTATATACAATATAGTGAATATGATTCAATTATAATGGTCTCCTATGAATGTTCTTTTAATGTATTATAGGTAATTTCAAATAAATTAATGAATATTTTTAAATGCAACAATATAATATACATATATGTACTAAATCAAGATACAATGAATAATTAGAAAGTTAGCAAACTTTATGTTAAATTTAAATTCACGGCCATAAAAATGACCAAGGTCAATTCTACACGCATACATACTACCTAGTGTAATGAATAAACAATATAGAGAATAAGATCAATTTATCCAAATGAATAATGATAAAATCAAAATAGAAAACTACCATGAATATAATTCACAAAAGAATATACCACTTATGACTTGTTATTATATTTGTTAAAAAAAACATTCGGATTGAAATGGCCCCATTACATAAAGAAGAAAAAAGGACATGAATACCTAATTTTCACCATCACACTTTTAAAGTATGAAGTGGTCCCATGAATTGATTAATTTACAAATATGTTTGAGGTTGTTTTCATGAGGATCTCATGTTTACAAAGAATTTATAGCTGGTCGGCTATTAGACTTAATTAGTAAGGAAGTGTTTACCACGGTGTAAAGATGTTGACCTATTATAAACTTTTGTAGAAGTCATTTGAATTTAAGAGAGAAAGATCTCGCTGACACTAACTCAACTTTTATTACTTATTTTAAATGATTGACTTTAAGGATATTATATACATAAAGGTTAATTAAAAATACATTTGTCCTTATTACTTATTTTAAATTCCATGCAAATTTTGAGCTTATTTTGTTAGTAAATTTAGGGTTTTGATTTTAGATTTAATTTATTGTAATGTCATAGAGGTGTGGACTTTTTATGTGACCATACAAAGAGTATGGCTTGTACTATAGTGTGGGACCATTTGTACTCCCTTAAGCATTTGAATTCAACTTAGAATTCTATACAAAGGTACAACCATTTCAATGGACAAAGTGGTCTTAAAAAAGGACTAAAATATTAAGTGGGTCTTTGAGAGTTTAAGTGTGCATGGTTTTTAGTGGTCACTATTGAAAAAAATTATGCTTTTTATTAAAGTTTACATATTTGGATGGACAATTATTAGAAAGTGAATATAGGGTTTATGTTTTTTCTATTAAATAAATTAGTAATTGCATCTTAATGTGTAAGGGATTTATTGATGATGTATTTTATTATAATTTGTATACATGTGTATTATTTTTTGTTTTCTATATTCTTTTCTAGTTCTAAAGATAAAATTTGAGAAGAGTCTAAATGGATTTTCTCATTTTCAAAAATTGTCTTAAGTGTATGTATGTGTGAGTTGTCTAACTTTTGCACTTTTGTTTCTTTTACCTACATGCCTTTTATTTGAATCCAAAAATCCTAATTCTTTGGGCTTATCCTTACTTGAGTACTGGTATTTTGTTAGAACCTCCAAATTTTGAAACCCTAATCCATTGCATAGAATTCCATTATGTTTTATACTTTTGAACATTTCCTTATTGTTGGAGGATTCTTCCCTTCACACCACTAAACTTCAATTGCTAACTCTTTTTAATAATTAACTTATTAGTATTGTTAGTTTGAACTTGTAGTTATATAGTGACCTTATACCCTTATAGTTGTAAAGGTAGAAGACACGTGAGAAAATTAAGTGTGTTTTCCTTTTGTCAAAAATTGCTTAAGTATAAGTATAAGTCTTTGGGTTGTTGGAGTTTTGACTTTTGGTGTTTCTTTTGCCTACAAGCCTTTTTTTACCTCAAAACCTTAAATTTCTTCATTTTATCCCATTTTTTTGGAGTTCCAATAGTATCTTATTTGAGTACTATTTCCTCGTGTAGCATCATAAATTGCACCCCTATGTAATTAATTTCTCACCTGGGCCCCATTTTAGTGTTCCTGGCCTCCTATACTCAAAATGCTTGATCCAACTGAATGTTGATACATTTTTTGGCTTCCTCTTAGCATTCTAGACCTCATGTCCTAATGGGGCTAGGTTAGGGGACCAAGATCAGAGTGATCTTTAAGAAACCCCCCCTTTAAAAGGTTATAAAATCTTGGTGAATCTTTCATTTTCTTGAAAAAAATAATTAATTTTTATTGGCGAATCTCTCAAATTTTCTGAAAAAAAATATATTCTTATTGGTGATTATTTTTTAAGAACAATTTTTTATAGAAAATATTGGTGAATCTCAAAAAAATAATAATTAATTAATTAATTACCATAGTGAATACTTCTATTTAAAAAAATAGAATTCTTATAGAAAATTATTAGGCTTAATGTGGAAATCTTTGATGGGTTTAAGGAATAGACTCTCTAATAATGACTTGCTGCCATTTATTTAAAATATAATCTAATAACCTCATTATCATGTGAGACAAATGTATTGATATTTTTAAATACTAATGGGGCCCAAAATTTCTCCAAGACTATTAATTTATATTGAGATCAACAATCCGAAAGAAATTTTAGCTCCCATAAGCATCACAAACCAAATAGTAACATTTTTTCCTCATAGAATATAATGAGGGTCACTAGATTATACTTTAAGTCAGTAATGGAAACTAAAAGTTGGTGATAGATCCCTACAGTAACTAATAATCATGATATATTATTGGAGAATTAACTTAAATTTCTATAATAACTTATAAAATTTTGTGAATCAAATCTAATCATGTATCGAATATTGTGGCAAATTTTTAAGCTCAAGTTTTTTATAAAATAAATTATGTTGCGATTTAAATATTTCTAAATCAAAATTTTGTAAAAATGTGGCGATTTAGGTTGCCTTAAATCTTGAATTATTAGCCAAATTTGGATTCTCAAATTTCCAAAATTAGCCAATTGGCAAATATTAGCCACTAAAAATTACTATGACCAAGATGCATTGGACATTTAGGTCCCTACATCCAATCGCCCTAGTTGTCTAGGGCCCACCAATTAAGGCTCAAATTCAAACCATATAATGGTTAGCTTATGGAATCAGTACATGAAATCTCATGTCATCTTGCTTTGAAATTCACACCATGAAATACCTGGGAGAGGTATAAAAGAAAGTTGCCTCCCCTCATTTTCAAATCCACTCCCAATCACTTAATTGCATTCTACTCAAGTCCTAAAGAGAAAGTGATCAAGCATCCAAGTGGTTGAATATTCTCTTTTCTTGAACTTATTTCTAGTTTGTTTTCCCATCTGACACTCTTTGAACACAATGTTAGTAGGCTTAATAATTATGGGAATATTTCTTATATCCTTAGAAAAACTAATCTTCATCATTGTGATATTGCTATCAGGATTCAACTATGTAGTTTTTTGAGTCAAATTCATTGATCCATGTTTCATGAGTAGTGGTTCACACAAACCCATCTCTCATGAGAATGAATGGAATACTTAGCACTCATTTCATCTAGGTGATGCTCACAGAGATGAAGCACATGGACTTCCCAGGAGGTCAGCCATCCTAGTACTACTCTAGCTCGACCACACTTAACTAAAAATTTTCCTCCATGGTTAATGATTTTGTAAATGGGGTTGCAAGCATAGTGTGTTTAACCATGGAGGAAACTTCATATTTAAGCACACTCAAGATGGATTAATACTAGGATGGGTGACCTTCTGAGAAATCCTATTACTTCACCTCTTTGAGCATCACCTAGATGAAATGAGTGCTAAGTATTCCATTCATTCTCATCAGAGATGGGTTTGTGTGAACCACTACTCATGAAACATGGGTCAATGAGTTTGACTCAAAAAATTATACAATTGAATCCTAATAGAAATATCACAATTTAGCTTATTGTGTAAAATATCTTCTACTTATCAATTGATTAGCTTAAGGGGCTTTCTAATGAATGGTTTGTAAGGCACAACACTTACTGAAGGTTTTACAAATGGGGTTGCAAGTAGAGTGGGTTTAACCACAGTAGTTAAGAGAACTTAAGATGGAGTAGTACTTGGATGGGTGACCTCCCAGGAAGTCCTGGTGCTTCACCTCTATGACCATCACCTAGATGAAATGAGTTCTAAGTATTGCATTCACGAGTGATGGGTTTGTGTGAACCATTACTCATGAAACATGGGTTGATAAATTTGACTAAAAAAACTACAGACTTGAATCCTAATAGAAATATCAAAATTTGACTTATTATGGAAAATATCTCCTACTTATCAATTGATGAGATTAAGGGGATTTCTTATGAATGGTTCATAAGGCACAACACTTTCTGAAGGTTTTGCAAACAGGGTTGCAATTATAATGGGTTTAACCATGGAGGAAACTCTGTATTCAAGTGTGCTCAAGTTGGAGTAGTACTGGGATGGGTGACCTCCCAGGAAGTCTTGGTGCTTCACCTCTATGAGCATCACCTTGATGCAATGAGTGATAAGTGTTCTATTCATTATCATGAGAGAAAGGTTCATGTGAGCCACTACTCATGAAGCATGGGTCAATGAGTTTGACTAAAAAACCTACACAGTTGAATCTTGATAACAATATCACAAATTGACTTGTTGTGGAGAATATCTCCTACTTATCAATTGATGAGCTTAAGGGGATTTATAATGAATGTTTCATAAGGTACAACACATGCGGAAGGTTTTACAAATGAGGTTGCAAGCAGAGTGGGTTTAACCATGAATGAAACTTCATAGTTAAGTGTGCTTAAGATGGAGTAGTACTAGGATGAGTGACCTCCCAGGAAGTCCTAGTGTTTCATCTTTGTGAGAATCACCTAGATGAAATGAGTGCTAAGTTTTCCATTCATTCTTATGAGAGATTGGTTTGTGTTAACCACTACTCATGAAACATGGGTCAATGAGTTCGACTCAAATAACTACACATTTGAATCCTAATAACAATATCATAATTTGACTTTTCATGGAAAATATATCCTACTTATCAATTGATGATCTTAAGGGGATTTCTAATGAATGGTTAATAAGGAACAACACTTGCTTAAGGTTTTGCAAAATGGGTTACAAGAAGAGTGGGTTTAACCATAGAGGAAACTTCATAGTTAAGTGCACTTGACCTGGAGTAGTAATAGGATGGATGATCTCCCAGGAAGTCTTTTGCGGAGAAAAATAACACAAAATATCTAAATTGGTACATTGCAAAAACCATCTAAACATGTCCACCAAACCACACACCTAGAAACAACAATGTTAAGCAATGCAGAGCATTCTCAAAACTAAACCTGGCCAATCTTGATAGCCAACCTCACTGTCAACAAACAACCAAACATAACTCCAAACATAACTTCAACCTCTAAACTTTTGTGGACCTGAAAATAAGATAGAGAAACATTCATAGACCATCCATATTAATTTCATAATTGAAAATCACTTTCCTGTAAGGGCTTCAAATATTCTTTCCTACATATTTCAACATCACATACTTCCACCTTCCAAATACACCACATACTAACTAGATATCATCACTAGAAATTAGGGACACCATCTGCACACTCAATACCAAACCTCTATCAAATTCCACACATTATGAAACACAACACTATATCAAGTTGGCATAAATGTATGTAGCTAGTTGACATCAACGAAAATATTGGACTCATATTGCTAACAAAATATTGGCCATTTGACTACTTTTTGTATACCATATCCATGCACACGCCCCTTACACATTGCTTATAACAATTTTTATTACATATCACTATTCATGTCGTAATAAATCATACACACATGACATAACGACCAACTCGTAAATGGAAAACCCTTTCTCATGTGAGATCCACAAATTTTATTTAGGATCAAAATTACAAAATATATGATATGACTATCCTACTAAAATCATGTAGGCAGGGTCACAACCCTTTTGTTTCTAAAATTCAAAGCCCTAGTTTCCCAGGGTAACAATCTTAGGACCTAATCATTCTTCATTCAACTAGGACCCAAAAGATTAAATTATGAATCTAAGGTAGTGTATATAAATAAGTCATTCTAGGACACTTGAGCATAATAAATAACATCAAAAATATTTTGACAAATTGTCACAAAAATTTCCCTTTTTAAACCTAATCTAGTCATCACTCATCATTAATTAACATTAGGCATCACCACCCATTGATAATGTGAAATAAAGTAGCCAACATCCATAATCAAGACATACTCTAAGTAAATTTTTAATGCAATCACTCACCAATTTGCACTGGGATTCAAAATAATCAACAACCATTTCTATAATATACATTAATACATCATCTTGACATCCATTGATACCTCTTATATCTTTTCCTATTAGAATTAACTCTATCTTAGGTCTTGACTAGGCTACAAAGGACTCATGAACTTCAATATTTGGTAACAAGCTTCATTGAACTCCTTAGCACTATCATTTTTTTCTTTTCTATAATTGTTATAAAAAACATTCGCTACATGTGTTGAAGATCTAATTCTATTTAAGATGCAATTATATAAATTTTAAATAGATCAAATCTCCAAATTGTTGCATACTAAAATGTTTCCGTGATAGACCTTCGCTGATTGGTTTCTCACATAAACCCTACTTCAAAAAGAAAATTGTTGCCATACTTATGTCTCAAAAAAATTATAGTTTAATAATAATTAATAAAATATGACCTAATAATAAATAATAATTTTCAAGATCTTCTATTTATGTGATAGAATGCCATTAGACATTACCAACAATGATCTCAAACAACCCTAACCAATCTCATATACATGTTCCACACATATTTAATTATAATCTCAAGTACCTACTTTAATTTATAAATCACACACTTTTATATCTAATATTAGTTTAATATTTATTTGATTTATTAACATTGGTTTATTATCTCTGAATATTAAGTGGTATGTTTTTTATTTATTTCAATTTCGATCCAAAATAAGTGCTCATTCTCCCATTTTTTAATGAGGTGTTTGTGTTCATTTAAGTATCTTGGTATACAATTTTACACCTACGAGACAATGACGTGAGAAGTATCTTTTCAATTACGAGGGAATATAATGTTCATAGCTTCCGCCAAAAATCTCACAATGAAATAATGGCATACCCATCAATTATTAAATTGCTCTATTTTTATTATCTTAGCTGAACAAGAAAAAGATTGTTTAGTTAGATTTTATTTTTATTTTAATAATTATCATATTACTGGGTCAATGGTAAAGATAAAAAGTAGGATCTAGATATATTTTAAAATTTTGGGAAATGTATATATGTACATACGCACATATGTATGTATGTATATATGTATGTATGCTAAATTTTAAAATTTAAAATAGGAGAAGTTTATATGGAGTTAATAATGATTTAGGTTAAGAAGTAATTTCAAAATGTAGATAATATATTATAACAAGAGATAATGTACAATTTTTAAAGAATAGATAGTACTAATTTTACGAGCAAGGATATTTTGATTTTTGATAAAAATTGGTAACTAAAAACGAAGGTTGATTATCTAGCCTTCAATTCAACATTGCTTTTCAACATTTCCATCATTACTTTAATGAATACTAGCAATTATCGATTGTTTTTTAAAGTACATATTCATTGACTTATTATTTGATCAAATCATTACATGCAATAATAAAAAAGTCAAAAGGCTTTGGGTATGTATAGGGGATAAAACAATTATAACTTGTTTTTATGCCATCTAACATATGATCTTTCAAATTTGGGTGCAATGAGACTAGCCATTACTTAAGGATTATTTTTGTCAATGATATTTGAAAAATGATTACTTGTTGTTCAGACTCACATTTTGAAAATTTCCTTTAGCTCGACCCTACCTTGAAATACCATGTAGTTTGATTAGCCTTTCTCTTTCAGAGAAAAATCAAGAAGAATACTTATTTTTCTTATTGTTGTCATATCAATCTTATGATGTACATTTAAATGATATCATTGAAGTATATGTATCTCCCATCATATTGCATCAATGTATTATTTTATTATTATTGCTTATTTTTGTATGCATAAGCTTGTAAAATTGATATTGATATTGATATTGATATTTATTAACGATTGATTAAGATTTCTTTTAATTTTTTTTCAAAAGTATATCTTATTATTAATAAACGAATAATATAGAAATAAAATACAACTTAGATTATAAATGAAAAAAACAATTTTAAAAAGTAGATTATATATCTCAATAATAAATTATGTGTAGGTAGATTATATATCTCAATAGCATATTATGTGTAGTGGATGTCACTAGAATATACGTTTGTGTTAACTCTTTTTCTCTTTCTCTCTTTCTACACTATTGAATTGCTGAATATAAATAGTAAGAAAGTAAAAAATACTTTGAGTATTTAGAGGAAACAAAATGATATCATTGATTTTTACAATAAGAATAACTATTACTTAAAGTGTTAATTTTTTCAATAATATTTGATGATTGCTTTTTTCAAATATTTGAAATTTATATTTTATATTAAAATTTTTAAAATTTTCTATAAATTGTCTCCACCTTTGAATACTGTGTAGTTTGATTAGCCTTAATTTTTAGAATAGAAATCAAGTAGAATAGAAATCAAGTGGAAGGCCTCTTATTGCATTCTTATTACTTTTTGTGAAAAAGAAGTCAAATGAAATTATTAAAACATGTGTCTTTCATTGTCTTTCATTAATGGATTATTTTATTATTATTTTTATATGATTTGACATTGATTTTATATTGAACTTTATTTTTAGTTGATTTTATATTTAAAAGTAAATCTAAATTATAAAATAAATAGAATAGATTTATAAATAAGAGACTCATAGAATTTATAATAATTTGAAGTAAGAAAAAATATTGAAAGATAGATTATATATCATAATAATAAACAATAGGGTTTTTATGTCTATGTTTTTTTTTAAATCTTTGACAAAAACTATGAATTGAGATTGAATATTTATTTGTTAGTCTTCAACACTCGTATCATTATCTTAATTAATGATAACAATTATAAAAATGGTTTTGAAGTACATAATTACTTCAAATATTTATTAACTTATTTGATCAAATAATTATTTGTAAATAATAAGAAAATAATTTAAAGACTTTGGATATTTATTGGTCCTACTTTTAAAGACTATAGGAAGGCTTGTGTTCCTATTATAGTCTTCAATTTTGTGAAAAAATTAAATGAAAGTATTTGAACATGTATCTTATATTACATTTTATTAATAATTTTGTAAATTATTACTTTACTTAAATATTTATCATAAGTTTTTAGTATTAATATTCATTGAATATTAAAATTAAGATTTAAAATAAATAAATAAATTATTATATGGATTATATTAATTATTAAAGAATAACGTGATATATTTATTTGTTATGATCTACCTTAGATGTTTCATTTTCTATTTTATATATATACATGTATATAATCAATTAATCAATTTATACGCTTAATTAATAATTTTGTATTTGTTATTTATTAGTATTATTTATTATTTTATTATTTATATTCTTTAAAAAAATTCTAATAAAAATTATTTTTATAATCATTTGTTCATAGTAGATCTCTTATATCGTCTTTATCTTTGTGTAGATTTTTAATAAATTACAATATAAATCATTGTGCTATGTTAATAATTCTTAACATGTCACTCATATCATATAATGCAATTCAATGAACAAGTGATGATATATACATAGATCACCAATCAATATCAGCATGCAAGATCTTGAGAATCATTAAGCTCATACTAAGTCTAATAATTAAAGAGATTATGGACACCATCTTATACTCAAGGATAGATGTAAGAGGTACCTCATCACTATACAAAATGTAAATATTGTCTTTTTATAGTTGAAATTTCTTACATGTTTACTCTCATTCCAACTAAATAATAAATGTTTATATCATTTTTCTATATAAATATATAGCAATAATTTTAATAACAATGAATAATTATGTGGAGGCTTGAACCATCCTTATGGTTCTAGAGAGATCTTGTGAGTCAAGTTAGAAGAAGATAATATGTGAGATTGATTGCATGATTTTTTTTATCCCTTTTTAATAATGTGAGATACCATGGATCTCCTTGGAGGTTGGCATCTCTTATGGCATATATTATTTGCCTCTTTGAAAACTTTTCTTCCCTAGCTTAGATAATGGATTGATATTGTGAACTATTTGGCCAAAGGTGCCTCTAATGCTAATGACAACTACAATATTGCTATGGGATGTTCTTGCCTTCTAATACAATCTTTGTCATTTCTTCATTTCCTTTGAAATGATTTGATTTGATAATTGTAATTTCTTTTCATTTCTAACTAAATAAATTCTTTTGATTCTTTAAGATGATAAATTTGTGGAAAACTTCATTCAATTTTAATTCTTTGAACTTCAACAACAATGATTACTACTTAATTTATAAAAAGAAAAATTCTAAATTCTATATATATTATATCTATAATAAATCCAACTAAAAAACAAAAATTTATAAATTTACAATTATAATTACACTCCATTTAAAAATGAATAGAACCAAAAGCTTCTAGAACCCTACCATTATAAACTTGTAAACTTTTAACCTACTCCATAGAAATTGAATCTTAATGTCAATGATGATTTAAAACTTATAAACTACAGCAAAGATCTGCTGAAGTAATTAATGTATTACTTATTTTGTTAAGTTCAATTCAAACCAATTTCAAAGGGAAAAAGTGATTCAGATTAGAAACAGGTAAAGTGATTTGATAATTGACCATAACCCTTAAACCTAATGCATAAAACCAACTAAATTAATGACAAATATGACATTGACAAAAGAGTTTTTGTTTTCAATGTTATCTTATTTGGTTGATGTTCAGGATTTCATTACCTTTCTGCCATGCATGCTCAAAAGGAGTTGGTATTCCCTTTGTTGAGCGTAGAGTTTTGTTTGGTAGATCAGATAAAAAGAAAGTCAAAGGCGGCCATGTGAACTCTTTGGAAAGGTGTTATAACAGTCAAAAGTTCACTTGAATGTCACTATACAATACCTAAAACCAAAAGACTGCATGCGTTTGGTCTGACGGGGAGAAGGTGATAATAAGAATTAATACCAAGACCCCTTACCTCAAATTGGACCAAATATATACATACTTTGAATTGACTAAAGAAAGCAAAAAAACATATATATGCAGTGCACAGGAAAAGTTCTACGTGATAGTGGGCAAATGAATGTTCTCTACTTGAGCACGATAGGATAGTGGAAGAGCTGGATATTCTTCAAAAATCTATATGGTGCATTAAGAAGATCTATATAAGACTTATCTTTTGTTTTGTGGATATTAAGAATTGTGAAAATGGATCATGGAGATTGATCTGAAATATTGATGAAAAAAATCTAACATGATCTATAGAAAAATGATTAAATGATCTCTATGAATTGTGAGAATTTGATACCTTTGTCATTGGGCCTTTGGTTTGTTGGTGAAGTTGTTTGGTTTTGAATGAGCCCACCAAGGATCAAGTCTTGTTGAGTGCAAAGGCTCCGATACCATAAGGGATGAGGTCGGGATCATGCCCTGAATAGATTTTGGCAGAATGGATACACCTTAGTCCTTGGCTCTTAGCTAAAGAGGTTCTTTGAACTTTTATTTTATTCTATTTTATAGAATACCGTAAATAATTATTAGATTATTATTAGAATAATCTTACACAATGTTAGATTTGTGTACTAAAAAAGATTAAGACTATTTGAAATATATATCACCAAAATATATACATGAAAATATATTTAATTTGATTATAAAATGATAAAGTTGGGAAGGAGGTAACATTTGGGTTGTCTAATATGGTTATTTGTTTTATTTTTCTTTATTGTTTATGTAATTAAGCTTTTGATGTGATTGAGTTGTTTGAAATGAATTTTGAATATTGTGTATTTGATTATTGTTGAAATAATATATATAATTGATAAATTTTTATTTATTTATTATTTTAATTCAATTTGTAAGTGATCTGACTATTATATACTATGACATATTTGAATTGGTTTGATTTATGATCGAGTTATAAATGATTTGTTATTAATTTGACAATTTATTAATTATATCATTTGTTGTACTACGTTTGTCATGTATAATGTTGCTGACTAGAAAGAGAATATAATGGAGAAGAATTGGACATTATGCTTAAGCAATTCAAAGGAAAGAAAATGTGTTATTTTATTAGATTACATCCTTGTAGTTGTTAGTTGCTTAGTTGAAGGGTCATTGTTTTAGATCGATTTCATGATATTGTCTTGTTTAATTATTTTTATACTTATGTAATACTATACAATGTGTGTGTGTGTGTGTGTGATTCACTACTCAATTTATGTGTATATGTTTTATATACTACTAGGTACAACTTTTAGAAAGGATGTGTGTTGAAATAAGAAATAAAGCTAAACCTAAATCATGAATAATTCTTAACTTGATTTTCTACCACATAATCTATACTATGTTTGAAGCTTCTTATATATTTTAAACCCAATTCTTGATTTCTAATGATTGTGAACATCACAATTAAATGGAAGGGGAATAATCTCTCATCCCAAATATGTTATTACATTTTCTTTTAACACATGAAATCACCTCATGCAAGATCCTAGTATCACCAAAACACTTGTAACATCCTTTGTAACTAATATTGGCAATAAAATATTATTCTTTTAGATGAAAAATTCACATGCAAATTTCTCTTCCTTATCTAATACTTCCTATATCACAGAAAGAATTATATGCTCACTAGAATATGAGATTATTTGCAGTAAATGCAACCAATGTATAGAAACTTCAATAAAAATATAGTATTGACATGTCTACCTCATTAAAATTCCCATCAACCATATTCACCTATTAATCCTTCCAAAACCTGTACACTTACACCATTATCACTAGGACCAATCACTCTAGTTTTTTCATTATTTGTGTAAACACTAGTCCTTTTAATTTATCATCATGCCAATGCTTGCACCCTTGTGTGTGTTAATGAGTATCAATTGATGTTATTCCTATAGATGCATGTCATTTATTATAAGAAGATCATGTAAGTATGATAAAAATGTCATTTGTTGAGATTTTATAAAATATGACTAAGTATAGAAAATGTATATTTGATAAAGAATGAAAGAGAAATAATGGTACAATTATAATCAAAAATCAAAAATCAAAATCATAGATTTTCTTGTGAAAGGAATTCAAAACCATGCGAACATAATCTAAAGTAAAACCATTGAAAGAGCTATAAATATATCCGTGTGTAGATCATATGAAGGGTCTATAAAGGTTTGAACCATGTTTGTGTGTATTATTGTAGTAACATGGTAATTTTGACGACCTTTCTTATAATCCATAGTTGGTAAAGCATGTGGGGCTGTGTGTGGAATGAGTTTAGATTCCTTACCAACCTATTGTAAGCCTTGAAGGAAGATTTTAGATAATTAAATTAAGACACTAATTTCTTTTTATTAAAGGAAAATAGGTTTTGAAGGGACCCTAAAACCCTTTACAAAAAATAAACAACCAACAAACTAGAGAAAAGACACTAAATAGAAGCTAGGAAAACACTAACAAAATGTAAATCAAATATTGGTCTAGACATACCCTACATCACTACTAATTATTTGATATTTGGTCATTTTCTTAATAACATCAACTTTAATATTTAAAACCTTATGAATAGTGTTTTCCTTAGAGCCCTAACCTTCATCCCTACTATGAGTCCTAGAAGAAGGATTGAGAACAGGACATATACCCATGCCACAGTGTATCACCACATCTTTTTTTTCTTTCTTTTTTTCCTTCTAACACTCCTCATAGGAGAATCTAAATTACCTTTGGAGAGATCCTAAATAGATTGAGCTTGTTCATTTAACTTCCCAAGACCATCTGTGTTGTTCAACTAACTACCACTACAACATGAAAATTCTCCTCCTCCTTATCAAAAGAATATTCCAAATTTTTAAATCTCACTTCATGAACCTCCCTTATAAGCTTAAAATGTTTAGCTACATTTTGAATTAGGGGGAGCATTTTATCAACATTCTCAATAGAAAGAGTATTGTTCACAATTTTATCTATCTCTGATTTATCAATGATGGAATTAACACTCTCCTTCAAGACATAAACTTCCAAGACTAACCACATGGAAAGACCAAACTGGCCACCAGTAATATCTTTAACCATTTTTATATCCCCTATTTGTATAATAGAGGAACCCTTTTCTTTAGGGGTTTCTTTTGCATTCTCAATTGGGAGGTCAATACATAATTCCATACTCAGAGGGTCCATAGATAGGGGTTCAAAACCAAGGTCCTAATTATGTTCATTGTTAACATCCTCTAAGACAATTTTCTTTTTGGATTTCTTCACATGGGGAGGAATAGAGGACTTATTGTCACCACTAACTGAGTGGGACAAAAGAGGGATTTTTTTCTTCCCTTTAGTTGACAATTTTGAAGTCTCCCCCACCTTTTTATTGCCCTTAATATAAAAACTAGGGTTCAAAGAATTTATTACATATTTGTCAGAAGAAACATGTAATTAGAATCTCATCATTGGTATCAAATCCATGTGGCCAATTTAGGTTTGGAGTATCCTAATTAGGGTATTTTCCTTTTTTCCAAATGGACACATGCATCCTCACTTGAGAGTGAAATGGGTCATAAACTATGAGGATTTACCATATTATCTTAATGATCATGGATTCATATTAACATGCTAGTTCAAGTCCACACATATGGATCTAAACATTGATAGAAAGCAATCTAATTCTCTAGTCAATAACAAAAGACAAAACTCAATTTTACACACACACACACACATGTATATGTAGGGTATGTGCAGGATCATGGTATGCCAAAAAGTGGCGATGTGAAAAAGAAGTCCCGATTGATAGACTCTTTGAAAAATAACTATAACTTTCAAACAATATAACATTTTTGAAATCTGAAATATACATCACATTCTATGCTTTACCTAATACAATAATAATAAATAATTCATTCAATTTGATGAAGTTTAGACTAAGTTAAGGTGGTCAAACACGAGAGTTTTTATATTCTAGAAAATTTGTACCAGAAAAATCATAATTAATTATTTACTTGTAAACAAAATACAAAAAAATATACATCACATCCAGACATGAGTCTACTACTTTTATCTAGAATCTTATAAAAAATATTATCATTTGATTTTGTTTAATGTGGTCACACATACACCTACTTGTTATCTTTCTAGTCCCGATTAATAGACTTATTAAAAAATAGCTATAACTTTCAAACTGTATAACATTTTTGAAATCTAAAATATGTGTCACATTCTATATTTTTCCTACTACAAGAAAAATAAAAATAGTTCTCAATTTGATAAAGTTTAGACTAAGTTAACATGGTCAAACACGAGAATTTTTGTATTCTGGAAAAGTTGTAGAAGAAAAATCATAATTAATTATTTACTTGGAAAAAAATTACAAAAAAATATGTGTCACATCTGTACACGAGTCTACTACTTATATATATAATCTTGTAAAAAATAATTATCATTTAATTATGTTTAAGGTGGTCAGACATACACCTACTTCTTATTTTTTTCCTGAAATTTTCATACTACTACATTGAAATTTGAAATTTTCAACATATAGAATAATTATTTTTCAAAAAAGGCCTAGTATATTAGAAACTAAATTCAATTTTCTACAGATTCTCTTCTTCCATATTTTTGACATAATATTTATAACTTCTTCAAATTTTTATGTCAACTTGCCTAAACCTGATTTTCTGAATTTTCGTTGTCACTTAAAGGCTTAGTTTGGCATACCATGATCCTGCACATATCTTGTATGTACACACACACACACATATGTATGTATGTATGTCTGTATACACACATATATACACACACACATACATATACATATACATATACAATCATAACTTGATACTCATATAGTTAATCTACTTAGTTTTTGAATTTAATTTCTATAACTTTATTAAATTTAATCTAAACCTATAAAATAAATTTATTTAAATATTGATTAATTATTTTTATTTCATTGACATAAATCAATTAATATAGATCATGTGGGGTTGTGTGTGCAACAAATTTAGGTTTCTTACCAACCTATTGGAGGCCTTGAAGGTATATTTTAGATGATTAAATTCAGGTAGAGCATTGCTTATCTTTTTCTTAACATGTGATTTCATGGTTGATATTTGTGGTCACTAGGTTTAGGTGATTGTTTCGTTGATCCCTATCTAAACTACATCATTGATTGAAGAGAATGTGATCCTAACAATTTGATAAATTTCTCAATGTGTTTATAAACACCACTTATCCATATAAAATTTTGATTTCAAACATGATGGTGGAACATGTCATATACTATTAGGATTTATCATATACTACCATGCAAGTTCAAGTCTGCGTAGAAGGATATGAGCCTTCATAAAGTACAATCTAATTCTTAAGTCAATAATAGAGCACAAAGTTCTAAGATATTGATAAATGGATTCATTTTTCAAAAACTTTTGTAACCAAATTATAACTTTCCATCATGTAATCTCAAGTCCATGTTGATCATATAAGCCATCATATAGTACAATCTAATTCCTAAGTCAATAATAGATTACAGAGCTCTGAGTTATTGATAAATGGATTCATGATACATTTTTTCAAAAGCTTTTATAACTAAATTATATTAAAAAATTTGAATGTAGGAACTAAGTTAGCCCCCTATAACTTGCAATGCACTCGATAAACTTTTAATGTGATCACAATGCTGATGTGACACACCCTCCAATGCCATGCAAACAAGAGGACTAGACCTCATGACCTCTTTCCCACAACAAGATGCTTTAAACAATCAAATCAAAGCCCCCACCACTAACTAAATTATAACTTACTCCCCATACAATTAATCTATTTACTTTTTTAATTTAATTTTTATAAATTTTTACATTAATCCAACTTTATAACTTAAACTTTTTAAAATATTAATTAATTATAAGCTTGCATCATTTTATATAAATATGTTTGCATTTATAATTGCAATCATCTTATATTAATTGTAGAATACAATCTAATCCTCAATTCAATAATAGAATGTAAAGTTGTAAGATACTGATAAATAAATTCATGATAACTTTTTAAAAAACTTTTATAACTAAATTGTAACCTTTTATAAATATCAATTAATTCTAAACTTAAATCATTTTTTTAAATATTTATATTTATAATTACAATAATATAACATTAATATAAAAATTTATTTGAAAATTAAATTATAAGATAAAAGGTATTTGCCACATGACCTAGATTTAACTACATCATCCTTATCCTCTACTAAAATGAGACACAACAGTTTTGAAGATTATTCTTACCACTATAAACACTCTTCTCCCTTCTCAATTATCATTCATTTAATGATTTAACAAGATGTTATTAATCTTTTTGATTAATAGTTAAACTCAATTTATCATTCATTTAATGATTTAACAAGATGTTTTTGATTAATAGTTAAATGCATTGCTAACATGCAATAAACTTCTTGCCATTTACTATTTTGTGTAATAAACTCTTTATCTTCTTTACAATACCACCTTTCCACCTCTAGGGCTCATTGTTTATGAGTTTATGATCATATTACGTCAGTCATAAAGACAGATAAACCGAACTCATGTCATTGGTGGTCCATCTCTATCTCAACCTCATTCATCTTGATCTTATGACTTGCCATGTTTAGATCAAGGCACCCATGAATTTATTACCATATATATAAGTTTTAAATTTAGAGAGGATGGGAAACTTTGTCTCAGGATCACCATTTATATATTATTATCTTGGGAAGACATGGATCAGATGGAATTTAGAAATGCATAGTTTATGTTAGTTATAGTTTTCTCTCTGGTTTTCTATGTGAATTTGGTACGAGTGGGAGTTAGAATTTTCATTTTTTAATTTGTTTATCAATGAGATGTCGAGAAGGATGGTTTGTCCATATGTGAATAAAAGATATGATTATAGAGGAGGGAGAGGGTGAGGGCTACAGGTCGGTGGCCCCTCACAAAATGGCCCCATAGAGGCAGACAGCCTGCATGACAGGAGCAGCTGCAAGGATCATCAACAACACAGTGTTAGGATTGGATTTTGGAATAGGCCAAGTTTGGAAGAAGAATGATAGGAACAAGATATAGGGCATTAAAGAGGAAGAAGGGAAAAACAATACAGAAGAAAGTTGCAGGCTAATACAGGTAAGGACTGGAGGCCATAATCAGATTTTGGAGATTTTGATGATGCAGACCATGATGATGATGATGAATTGGGGGGTTAAGGAAGAGTTAGTTTTAATGATGATGGTGATGATAATGATTTTTGTCCAGTTTGGGTGAATAAGTGACAAAGAAGCAGCAGTTAACCAGATCCAAAAAGGGCTTCACTACAATGTCTTCTTCTTCTCCCAAGCTCTCTGTTGTCAGTAGTAGTAGCAGTAGAGACCGAGATCTTAACATGGTTCAGCAGCAGCAGCAAACAAGCACTACAACAACAATAGAAGCAGGAGGGGCAGGATCAAACACAGCTATAAACAGGAGCAGCAGTGCCATAGTAAAGAGAAAGAGAAATCTTCCTGGAACACCAGGCAAGCATGGATATGTTATGTATAGATAATTAGATATATGTATATGTATATCAGACCTTCCCCATGTGTTATTCTTTTCATGGATCTCCATTTGTTTAGTACTGAATCACAAGACAAGGAAGTAAACATATGTTTTTGAGTATTGGAATTCCAGATACTGATACCCTTCAAGGAATGATTGCGAGAACTGTAAAATCATAAAATCTTGTTGGGCCTTTGAGAAAGATTAGTATTAAAAGCTTTGCTTCCACACCAACAGATACCAAGATCCATGTTTTGTTAAAACCATCCATATTCATTGGCTTAATTTAGAAAGGTCGAGGGTGTTCGCTATAACAGAAAACTGATTCTACATGTTTTGTCAAAACCATCTATGTTCATTGGTTTAATAAAGAAAGGAGAGTGTTCTCTATAGAAGAAGACTGATTCTATATCCCCCCTTAATAGATAACAAAATTCATGTTTTGTTAAAACCATCCATGTTCATTGGTCTAATTTAGAAAGGAGAGTGGTCTCTATAGCGAAGAGTGATTCTATGTTTCCCCTTGAGTCCTGGCCTGTGGATATGTGAAGGATTGTTTAGAATAGTAGTTTTACAGTAATTATAGTCCATAGTCCATGGTAATATACTTGGTTAGATTGATTCATTGGTTTAATCTAGAAAGGATAGTAGAGCAAAATAGTCGATTGGATTGATTCTTAACTCAAGTTTTCTTTGATTACTTGTGTTTTTTCTTTGTGGTTTTGCAGACCCAGATGCAGAAATCATTGCCCTATCTCCCACTACTCTCATGGCTACAAACAGATTTGTTTGTGAGGTCTGCAACAAAGGATTCCAGAGAGAACAAAATCTGCAACTCCATAGAAGAGGACATAACCTTCCCTGGAAGTTGAGGCAAAGAACTACTAAAGAGATAAAGAGGAGGGTTTATCTCTGTCCAGAACCCACTTGTGTGCACCATGATCCATCTAGAGCTCTAGGAGACCTCACTGGTATCAAAAAACACTTTTGTAGAAAACATGGAGAAAAGAAATGGAAGTGCGATAAGTGTGCCAAGAGATATGCTGTTCAGTCGGATTGGAAAGCTCATTCTAAGACTTGTGGTACAAGAGAATATAGGTGTGACTGTGGGACTCTCTTTTCCAGGTATTGTCCCTTGATGCTATATAAATATGGAGAGGACAGTGGGTTTTAAGATTATTTAATAACTGTGATTGTTTCTATTATGTCTGGAATGAATGCCATCTTCTTGAAACTTGTGTCCAAACAGCAACCGAAAGGAAGTGTATTTATGGGATAAAAACCATCTAGACTGCATGGTGTTCAAAAAGCTAATTGAGCGCATATACATGCCTTCATAACCTTACACATTTTCCTTGAATCTGGATGCCAAATTGCAAAAGCAATCACCGAATCAAATGCAAACCAGCTTTAGTTGGATTGCCTAAATTGGCTTGAGTTGAAACTAGATATCACTGGACCACTGTTATAAATTCTTTGTTCACTAACTTCTGGAGCCCTCATGGCCTACTTGTTTCCCACATACTCTTTCCATCAATGTCATATTTGGATCAACCAATATACATATAACCAGAACATCAAACATTCTTTCTGCATTGATTCTAAACCTTAATCCCACTTGCTATTCTATTACTCAAGGTACCAAGACCCCACTACTACATGAGCTAGAAACAAGACCCCACTATTACATGAGCTAGAAACAGTTGAATATTATTGCACATAATTTCTGATATCAATTGCGTGAGTTTATTTCCTTGATGTTTCAGATCACACTACATATTCAATTATTAAAAAAAAGAGAACAAAACAAGAAAAAAAAGTAATGCAATTGATACCAAAAACTATGCTTAGAGAATATGTATACAAACAGTGGAACATAGAAAACCTACATAGAATATCACCCAACCAGCTGAAGACACCTAACAAATAACCCACAACAAAAGACTTCAGTATTCTAATTGATCTAAATCCAAGTCACTATTCTATACACATTCAAAAGCTATAGCCATGATGGTCTCCACTATCTTTTACTTAAAAAACTTTCTTGAACTATCCAACTCTTAGAGATACAGTACTTTCTAGGCCTGCCCAATAAATACGTTAGGCCTAATATTTCTCTTTAAGTAGTCCTATCCAATGCATAAAAACACTGCACTTAAGCAATTCACTTCACAACTCAAACACCCGAACCAAACATATCATGGTGAACCATCGTTTCAAATCTTTAGCATTTTTTTTTCCTTGAAAAACCAGAAAGCAGCTCAATTATAGAAAACGACTCCCTACGTGAAAACAGTTGCCATTCTTGGACAGATATTTCTGATGCACAAAAAGACACACAATAAGGTCTTGTTCTGCAACTGGTTCTGAGAATCCCGTGCTTGAACTGACCACATACATTGCATTGACACGTGATATTACTGGGAAACGCCAAAACAATATTCTGCAACCGAATTCAAAGCAAGCCCTTAAATTTGGAAGATGCCAAAAGTTCTGGCAATGATACCAACCCCTTTTTTTTCAAAGTTTGAGAAATGATGCCACTAAAACCCTAGCCATGCCTATTCACGTGTAAGCTCCATAATTTTTTCGTTACATCTACCCAACACGTGAGGCATGGATTCTATATTGTGTTACAGTGTATGTATGGTGTTTTGTTGCATTCTATGAGACACCATATTTGGATATATGAATTTTAAAACATATGAATATCAAATAGAGAAGCCAGACTTTTTGGGATTTGTATTCTGCATGTAGGGTATGGTCTTTCTCTTTTTATTGAAAGTACATACAAATTATATATGTAATCTTTTTATTAAAGAATAAAATTGAAGGGACCTCGAAAATTATATATATGTAATGTTATAGTTGTTAGAATTAATGAGTTTATATGTAGAATTTCAGATCATTTGTGTTTTCATACAGGAGGGACAGCTTTATTACCCACAGAGCATTTTGTGATGCACTGGCTGAAGAAAGTGCAAGGGTTCCTGGAGGATTAACTGTTACAGGTAGCCATTTGTATGGTAACAATGTTCTAGTTGGCTTGCAAGCTGCAGGCCAGTCAGGCTCTCCACTGTCTGTCATGGCAGCTCCATCTTCTTCTTCTTCTTTCAGGCCTTCAGCAAGCCTTAACCATGGAGGTGGCATGAATTCTGCCATGTTTTTTCAACAGCCATCCAGAGCCATGCAACAAGCAGCTGCAGCAGGTATGCTTCAGGATAGCAGTGGGTATGATGGTAGTGGTAGTAATTCACAGGGAATGATATATGAGAAGCCATTGTCAGGCTTGATGCAGCTGCCTGCAATGGGGTCCTCTAATAATCCTGGAAGTCAGATGGTTTATCCTGATCTTTTCTCTTCTTCTGATCTCCAACATAGTGGGGTTTCTGGATCAGCAATAGATTTTACAGGCAACAACAATGCACAATCACTCTTCAGTATCAGTAACAACAATAATAACAATAGCAATAGTAATGATAATGGTGGTGGTAGTAGTAGCAGCAGCATGGGTCCTCATGGGCACCACCATGGAGGTCTCAGCATGCCCAATCTATACAGCCAACAGCACCTCAGCCAAAGCACCACCACTCATGCTCAAATGTCAGCCACTGCATTGCTTCAGAAAGCTGCACAAATGGGTACTACTACAGCTAGCAGTAGCCCATTGCTAAGAGCCTTCACTGGAAATGCAATAAACAACAACAATACCAACAATATGGCTAGGTCTTTTAGTGGGAATGGTTCAAGATCATTAGAAAATGAAGGTCTACAAGACCTTATCATGAATTCTCTCGCAGCTGGATCCACAGGACCCATGTTTGGATTAAGCAACATGCATCACCATCAACCCATGTATGGTGGAAATTACAATGTTGTTGGTGAAAATGAGAGGAACCCACAACAACAACAACAAGCTTATCATGTCCACGGAATGCAACAAAAAATGCAAGGAGCTGGTGGAAGCAATCAGATATCATCAGTCTTATCAGGCATGGCAAGCAAAAATGAAGATCAAGCAGCAGGAGACAGATTAACCAGAGATTTTTTAGGTGTGGGAGGGGCCTCAAATGCAAGCTTGCTTATTAGAAACCATCATCCAGATAGTATCACCAACATGGACTCTCAAAGAAATGCTGCAGCTTCATATAACACCACCACCAACAACAGTAATCAATGGGAAAACTTGAGGTGAGTTTATTCTTTTGGGTGGCCAAACATGTTGAACTTGAGGGACTTTGGATTGCATCTAGCAATGCAAATTGCTAGAACCCAATGATGGTAAACCCCCATTTCTTTTCTTTTCTTGTTGTAGAAGAACCAAAAAAATTTAGGTTATTCTCTGTCCTTTTTTTGGTCGAGATTCAATAGTTTTGAGTGATAAAATGTTGTGGAGCGAGAGAAATGAAGATTTCCATTGCTTTTCTTCTGGTCTAGTTTTCTCTTCCTGAAAAAATTCTTCTCTATTTCTCATTTCACATGGAATACAAAAGATCTTAAGACCACCATGGCTTAGATTCAGTCCCTTGCACACTACATACAACTATTTTATCTTTGATTTTTCAATGGTGTATTAAAAGGAGGAGAAAGATCCACAATTAGTTACTGTTTCTGAATTTGATTGTGTGAGAATATTTTATCTATATTTTCAATCGTACTAACAATTCATTATTGGAATTTTAAATAGCTAAGAAAAAAGAAAAAGTGATTAGTTGCAAACTCACATAGACTAATGATATTTCTTTGTTATTTGTATGATATTTTAAGATGAAGGCTTAATATCCAAACATAAATATCTATGATAATCTAAATATAGATTGCCCATCTGCATTTACCACAAAGCTGTAAATACTTTCATGTATGTAAGATTTATCACATGCTTTTCAGAGCAATAGTCTGCATGTTATCAGCTGTGGAATAGGAATCCGCCCTTATACGACAACTGTGATTTTAGTGAATGATTTGAGTGTGTGTTTCGCTCGTACATCTTGTTTGAAATAAATGGCTTTTTTTGTACAAAGGAAGACAACTAGATACCGTCCTTCAACGGTGGAAGGACCTGTAACTATTTGTTCTTTCTATTCCATGACGTAAGTTTTCTATGAAATAATGAAGAGATTTGTTTATTTTACTGCCCATTCAGCAGATCTACCACCAGCACTTGAAGGGAAAAAATCATTTTCTATCAGCCTCAAGAATTTATTGGACAAGTACGTACATTTCATCGTGCTGGATGACAAGAATACGTGTAGAATTACAGTTGTACTTTTGGAAATAAGACTGCTACTTTGTCTTTCAATTGGTTACCCTTGTACAAGAAGCTTACTATTATGTTAGAATTATTTCCTCTAAACTTTCTAGTCATTCTCTCTATATTTACGTATCGAGTGGTGTTTTTACACAAAAGTTGGCAAGTTTACAAGAACGTTTTTCATAAAATGGTGTAGATTGCATGAAATTTTTGAAATTGTATCATGGAAATAGTTGAGAGTGTAGGAGAGAAGCTTAGAGTCAAAATTGTATGATAGAGAAAGGGAAGTTTACGAGTTGGAAAAGGATTAAAGGTGATTATTTGTGTTCTTTATTATGAGTCGTGTGAGAGTTACAAAAGAATTTGGAATTTGAATAGTTAATAGTTAGATAGGAAATAGATATTTATGATTATATTGTCGTTAAATGGAAGTATACTTATGTAGATATTTGAATACTTACATTAATGTTTCAGATGATGTCGCCAAAGCCTTAAAAGAATGAAAACAGGGTACTAAATGGACATTAGCAACACGTTCAAAATACATAAAGTGACCAACACATAAGTACAAAAGAGAATTTGGAAGTTGAATGGTTAATGTTTGGATAATCTTAATAGATATTGTATGATTATGTTATCGTCGAGTAGTTGCATACTTAAGTGGATATTTGCATACCCACACTATTGTTTGAGTATGATGCGGCCAAAGACTTATGGACATAAGAAACACGTAGACAATGAATAAAATAACTGTATGATAAGAATACGTGTAGAATTACAGTTGTACTTTTGGAAATAAGACTGCTAGTTTGTCTTTCAATTGGTTACCCTTGTACAAGAAGCTTATTATTATGTTAGAATTATTTCTTCTAAACTTTCTAGTTATTCTCTCTATATTTACGTATCAAGTGGTGTTTTTACACAAAATTTGGCAAGTTTACAAGAACGTTTTTCATATAATGGTGTAGATTGCATGAAATTTTTCAAATTGTATGATGGAAATAGTTGAGAGTGTAGGAGGGAAGCTTAGGAGTCAAAATTGTATGATAGAGAAAGGGAAGTTTAAGAGTTGGAAAAGATTATTGGGGTTCTTTATTATGAGTCATGTGAGAGTTACAAAAGAATTTGGAATTTGAATAGTTAATAGTTAGATAGGAAATATATATTTATGATTATATTGTCGTTAAATGGAAGTATACTTATGTAGATATTTGAATACCTACATAAATGTTTCCGACGATGTCGCCAAAGCCTAAAAAGAATGAAAACAAGGTTCTAAATGGACATTAGCAACACGTTCAAAATACATAAAGTGACCAACACATAAGTACAAAAGAAAATTTGGAAGTTGAATAGTTAATGTTTGGATAAGAAATAGATATTGTATGATTATGTTATCGTCGAGTAGTTGCATACTTATGTGGATATTTGCATATCCACATTATTGTTTGAGTATGATGTGGCCAAAGATTTATGGACATAAGGAACACTGAGAAAATGCATAAAATAACCAATACATAAGGAAAAAAAGAGAATTTGGAAAATGAATAGTTAATGGTTGGATAGGAAATAGTTATTATATGATTATATTATCACCGAATAGTAGCATACCTATGTAGATATTTGCACACCCACACAATTGTTTGAGTATGATGTGGCCAAAAACTTATGAACATAGGGAACACATAGAAAATACATAAAATCTCCCTCACATAAGGTACAAAAGAGAATTTGGAAGTTGAATAGTTAATGTATGGATATGAAATAGATATCTTATTATTATATTATCATCAAATAGTAGCATACCTAGAAAATACATGATATACGACTATCACTTAAGGTACACAAGAGAATTTGGAAGTTGAATAGTTAATGCTTGGATAGGAAATGGATATTGTATAATTATATTATCATGGAATAGTAACATACCGATGTAGATATTTGCAAACCCACACTAATGTTTGAGTGTGATAAATGACCAAAAACTTAAAAGAATGAAAATAAGACACTAAATGGATAAAAGGAACTTGTAGAAAATAAATAAAATGGCCAACACATAAGGTACAAAATAAAATATGGAAGCTAAATAGTTAATTTTTGGATAGGAAATGGATATTGTATGATTAAATAGTCATCAAATAGTAGCATAACTTTGTAGATATTTGCACATCCACACTAATGTTTGAGTATGGTGTGCAACTTAAAAGAGTGAAAACAATGTGCTAAATGGACATAAGGAACACATAGAAAATACATAAAATGACCAACACATAAGGTAAAAAAAATGAATTTAACTCTATAAGAGGACTTAAAATTCTGTTTGGGTGGTTTTGAATTTTTTATTAAGTGAAAAGAAGGTTTTGATGGGGCCCCAAAACCCATTACAAACATATTTTAAGGGGAATTTGAAACCCCACTCAGATGAGATGCCACAATAGAATCAAAAAATTATCAATTAGCAACCCGAAACCACCCAAAAGCCAATGTATAGACAACAACCAAGAGAAACAAGACCATCTGCCTAGGTTTTGAATTTTTTAACTCCTCCTAAGTAAGTGGTTTTTTAAAATTTTGTAGCATAGTTTAATTTTAAAGGAATCTCTAAAACTTATGAAATTCAATGGTTCACCAATTTTAATTAATGCTAAATAATTTAGCTAAACATACTTTAAAATTGCAATAATAAAACACCTTATAAATATATATAATTTTGTGTGTGTGTGCACGTGGATGTATAGGCTACACTATTAGATTCTCTTGCTAAATATTTAGTTTATCTTTGATATTTTGCTATTTATTATTCATTGTAAATCAAGCCTATCACATACATTTTATTATCTATTAATAAATAAGTAAAAATAAATATTGACTTGCAAGCTTAAAATGATTAAAATATATAAATAGATATAATTTTATCTTGAAGAAAAACCTCTCTACCCACTCAAAATCTACAAATTGAAAAGTACAATCCTAAATTAATCGAGAAAGGATTCTAATTGATTGTGTGACAATTTTTTTTTGCCTCATAAGTGCCCCCTCCATAAAATAGTTTGTGAAGCCCCTCCATAAGATTGGAGTCTTAATTATCTATTAGATAGATAGATTTTTTTTTGGAATTCATTTTTTTTTTCTAATTATTTACTAAAAGGTTGGTTTTATTTCACACCTTATATAATATAAGATGTTATATAATGGCACAAACCTTATCCATCAAACCACTTCATGTCTAAAACATAAATTATTAAAAATAGGATGACATTTTAAAATTTTTTTAAAAAAATGGATATGTGAACAACCCAAAAAAGCTAGAAATAAAAGATGTTTTGACAATCCAAAAAATAGAAAAAAGAACATGCCAAAATATATGATCTAGTGAAAATAAATTGAAAAAATATATGATTTTAAACTATATAGTTAAATTGTTTTCATATAAATGCGTATTTAACTCAAAGCATTATTATGTTAAGAAAGGTTTGATCATGTATGATAATGTTTATTTATGTTGATAAATCTATATAAATATGTTTTGAGTAAAAATATTAATGTTTTATGGTGTCTTAATTTTTTTAAAAAATTTCTATGGATTGTTGAAATGATATGGGAGCTCTAGTAAATTCCCTTAGATTCATTTGCACAACCATGCCTTCAAACTTCTTTAACCTTCACCATTTTTCCTTCCAATGCTAGACCTAAATATATAGATTCAATAAGTAGTTGATAGAAGAAGAATATAAAATTGTAATTTAAGCTAAAGGTTTTTATAAAATCTCCTCGCAGGTCAGCATAAACATGATGATTGAAAGAAAGAAGATGAAAAGATTCCTTCAAATGGGGCACTCCACCATGTTCATTTTTTAAATGAAGGATGGCTATGAGTGGAGAAGATACATGGACAACCTTGTTATCTTTGAGGAAACTCTGAAGAAGCTCAAACAAGAGATCAATAAGAACAATAACACGATGGATGACCAAATCAACATGTTGGCCTAAATCCAAGAAAAGAAGAGCATTGTCTGGATGGAAGGTCCATTGGCTTGGACTGCCTGGGTTGAGTCCCAGGAGATATTCTTCACTAAGTTTCATATCTCCTTTGTGCTATTCTTTTTTGAACATGTACTATCACTAAATTCTATGTTACTCTGATAAGGCTTGGTCTCTTTATGTACTAATCGTTATTTTTTTTTATCCCCTTATAGTTAATACAAAAAAGGTTTTTTATAAGACTTCATATAGTTTATATCTAAGATAGATAATGGTATTTATTGTGATTAGTAAATAAAAGCATGGTTATTAAAACAATTTAAAATAAATGAGATGAATTATAATAGTTTCAAAATAATTTAGATGAATAATAAAAAAATAAAATTGAAAATTTCAATGTAGAAAGATCAAAAGGATTTTCTATGTTTCTAATTTTAAACATAACAACATAATATAATTGAAATTTTCAATGTAGAAAGATCAAAAGGATTTTCTATGTTTCTAAATTTTAAACATAGCAATATAATATTTGTTAATTCAAAAGTCAAAATTATATGCATATACAAAAATTTTAAAAATAATAATATAATTTTTAATTCTCAATTAAGAAAGATGAAAAATAATTTTTAGATTTTTAAATTTCAAAAGAAAAATATAATATTTTTAAATTTGAAGAATCAACATTGCATACTTACACAAATATTTAAAGCTTAACATATAATTTTACATATATATTAAATTTTATATCTCTCAATATGTTTTAAATAAAAAATTTAAAATATAAATATACTAGTTATATACATTTCTTATATATATCTAATAAAAATAAATTGTGAATTTACCACTTATACGACATTTATTAAAGAGAAATAGATATATTCTATAATTTATAATTATATTTTTTTTATGTCTATTAAAATTTGTAAAGTCTATCCTATATTATAAATTTTAATTAATTATTAGCTCTTATACTAAACTCTTTTATATTATAATTTAGCTTTTTAATTAGAATTTTTTATAAAATAATTGCAGACTATTTTTTCCCCTTTCACATGAGTAACAATAATCAATGCTAAGACCATTCTATTTTATTTAGTGTTGAATTTTTAAATTAATTTTTAATATTTTTATGTTGGATTTTAATTATATTTTATTGTATAATAAATATTTTAAAGTGTTATAGTAGTAAGTATAATTTTTTTAATGAAAATAGCAATTGAGTTTGTGGATGAAATGGTTTTTCTCTCTCCCCTTCATCAAGCATTAGGTTTATTATTGAGTAGATATTATATTTGTAGAAAATTTAATGTATCATAGATATAAATTTAATAAAATAGAATGGAAAAATTAATAAAATAAAATAAATTAATATTCTTAATGAGAGTAAAAAAATTACTAATAAAGATGTATACATTAAAATTTATTTAAAAATATATAATTAAAATTAATTAACTTATCTTTATATTTAATATCACAACTCCTACCTTATTCCTTTGAAATTCAATATTTATATTTACATTTTAAATATTTTTTCACCTAGAAATTAATATTCCTTATTATATGCAAATTAAAAATATAAAGTCTAATCATAGTTATTTTTGTGAGCTTTTAGTATTCTCCCTATTGTTATTGTATCTAGATGAAATGATCTAATATTTTTTACTATATTTTTATTTCTTTTTAAGAAGTAACAAGCTCCATATCTTATATCTTTTTTGTATTAGATATAATAATTCTAAATCAATTTCATCTTTTTTTAATAAATTTATATAAAAAATTCTCTTGTTTTTAATAAAGTGGATGTATGAATGGTTTGATATGATTTGCTAAAATTTGATATCTAATATATATAATAGTGTGGAAATTATGGTGGTATTAATTTTGACATTGAATACTAGATGTAGCTTAACATAAGGTGGCAAGTTGAGTTCACATGTGTTGTCACCTAACTATTTGGGTCATGGTGTATGGCCCATTTTGTAAAGTTTTGATTTTCCTATTTAAACTTTGAATTTTAGTTTAAATTAAGATACATTACCTTTTCTCCCACTTAAAATAATGGACATAACTTTATTCATAGTATTTTTAAATTTTTTTAAAGTTTAGTTTATGATATCATAATTTTAAGAGACATGATTATTATTTTTTAAATACAAGTTTAATTTAAGATATCATAGTTAAATATTGTATGTGATGGATCCTTTTGATAATGTTGTTAGCCTTATCTAATTCATTTTCATACCCAAGGTGATTCTTTTATCAACATTATAGGAAATTCCATGTTAATGATAGTTGATGTTTATAAGTTAAATCTTTTAAAAATGTTATTTCTAATGGACCCATGAACAAAATGATTATAATTGTAATGGATATAGGGAAGATTTCATAATATTTCAAGGATTGTTCAAGCACGACACATCTATAGAATGTATACAATTACATGGTTCACAATCTACCCATTTCTTTATGGAGGCAAAGTCATTAAACTTTAAAACATCATGTCCATCATGAACCACATGAAAAATAAAAATTGAATAATAAATGTAGTATTCCAATCCATCAAAACAATCTATAATAGACCAAAATAGTTCCATACACACTACAAGATAATAATATAAATTTATTTTTTATAATCAACTTCTTTGTAGGGTATAAATAAATACATATTAGAAAAATTATCAACCACAACATATACACAATCATAACAATAAGATGAATCAACATGAAAACACTTGAAGAAGGTTGATATCAATTATGAAAAGATAAAAAGGGTGTGTAGACATCATATTTTCAATTGAGTGGAATTTGATATCAAATAATGTGTAATTATAATGTACTATATAACATATTTTTGCTATATAAATATTTCTACAAAGTATTGCCACTAATTTATCTACTCCAAAGTTACTCACTTCTCAAGTACATTGGGTTAAAGTATACTAATTTATCTCGTTATTGTGCTACAAGAAAACTAACATGTATAAATTTGAATCAATTACATGGAAATTTATTAAAAGTTTTTTAATTAGAACCCCCTTCCATCAAAGTCATTTCCCATGTTTATGTCAAGGGGAAACTAACTAAAGGATATTCATTTAAAGGAAAATCAATATTCATTATGATCAATTTGATTCTTTCAATTAGCTCATGTAATAACTTAGTCAAAGCATTTTTGAGTTATCTATGTAGTAGTCATTTTCCCTACTTTATGTCCTAATTTCATAGTTAAATGAAGTCATAATTAAAATATTGATATGGTTTTAAATAGTCTTTGTTTTTAGTTTTCTAAAAAAATATAAGTTTTGTTGTACATAAAATTTTGAAAAAAAAAAATATTTGTTATAAAATTGATGAAATTTTATCATCCAATTTGACAAATCACATTGAAATTATTTATCACCAATTAAAAATATCATTCAATTCAACTAATAATATTGAAATTGTTTATCACTAATTAAAGACACTAGCTTTGAAGAAGAAAATCTTGGTTTCTTCTACTTATTTTTAAGATTTTTAATAATGATGCTTCAAGCTAGATAACCTCAAAAAAATAAGATATCTATAGATGTATCTTATTTGTTTTAAAATTATTTTAAACGTCTATTTTAGCTTAATATCACAGATAGCATCAAATTATAATGATTTTATATAATATGATAGATAACATTTTTGAATTATAAAGATATATTAATTCAACCTCACTCGTCTATATAGAAGAATATAAATCTTGATGAGGCATTAAATATTATAAGTTTAATATCTTGATTATCTTGATATAAATTAAATTATTTTAACTTTAACTATCCATTAAGAAATTAGTGCATCCACATCTAAATAGATGGTAATGGCGCAACATATGGTTTTGAGAAATTTAATTAAATCACATTTACTTGTATTGAATATTTTTTTAGATGAAGATATAGAATTAAATTATAGATTTTGTAACTCTACCAATATATCAATATTGGTGTGATAGTTCCTTTAGTCATATCAAAATATCTTGTGTGTCTCGTGCAACATGCATCAACATATGCCTATTTTTTCTAGTAATTTTTTTGTGCCATTTTTCTTTGGTTTCTAATTTTTTAGTAAAGTATTTTATGTTTCTTTTATAAAACACAATTGCTCTATTCCTTTCAATTGAAACCTCTAAAAGAGTCATTGCTTCCTTTAGGATTAAATTTTATTTATTTACTATGAACATTTAGAAATTCACTATTCTACTATGAATGTTGGATTCACTTTGTCCTTATATACTTATTGAATGTACATTACTTGCTTATCTTATTTATGACATTACTACCTATGGTCTCAATTATTCTACTTTACATGATGGTTTTCTTGACTTGGATATATTGCTCTTAGATTTTTGAGCTCTCAACATGCCTTTTAGCCATTACCTAACCTTTTTATCCTTATATACATTCATACCTTATCACTATTTGGTTTCTACAATAATTCTATGCTATTTATTCTCCTCATATTCTTGATGTCCAAAATCATTATTGATTCCTAGAGGCTCAAAAGAAAATCATTATTGATTCCTAGAGGCTCAAAATAAATTCATTATAGTCTTCCTAACTCATCAAGTTTAGAACTCTAAACAATGTGTCTTGTATTCATGATGTATGTATATACTCATAGGCATAGCCTTTAGTGATAATACAATAATGAAATCCCTAAAAATAAAAATAAATGCCCACACTTGCTAGGCCCAACCATTAATAATTAGTTATTGAATCTTCCTACTTGTATGGCATCTAGAATATGGGATGGGATCCGAAAGAAGAATAAAAATGCATAATGTCTATAATATTATGTGATTTCTTTGGTAAAACTATGGGGTGACATCCATTCAAAATAAAAAATAAAATGTAAAGAAAAATCATGAAATCAAACTGAAGAAATTTAAAGATATATATATATAAGAAAAGTATTGATATACAAATGCTCTCACTTCAAGTATCTTCTCATGTGAATACATAAAGCTTGGGGAACTTGTGAGTGTGGAACTTGAGTCACAAGTTAACCTATGAGATTAAGACATGACCTCCCAATATAATTTTTGATTAGTGTATCATCTTAAAATGGAAGCACTTCCATGTTGATGGGTTTATAACTCTCTTTCAGTGCATTTATCATGATAAAATTGCATTTAAGATGCATTTTGCACTTGATTCCTTCATTCTAGGTGAAATTAGGGTTAGGATCCTGAGGATTCTCCTTAATTTCCCTTCTTTGTGGCTCTATTTTCTAGGTACCTAGGGCATAGGTCCTCCTATCCTTCATCATGTTCATCATAGGACCGTGTGCCTCACTCTGACACTCTGCCCTATTTGTCTTCATTTCTAGGTCTTTGGGCATCCTGGGAACCTTCTGTCTTCAACACAAATTGGATCTGGACCCCTAGTTCAAGGTCGAGGTTGACCCTAACCTAGGTCAAGGTTGAGGTCTACTCTGACCTAGGTCAGATTTGAGGTCGTCCTTGACCTCTGTCGGGATTTGATCCCCCTTTTCAAATTTTGGTCCGGAGGGCCTTGAAATCAATGTCGGGCTTTCAGATCCGAATGTAAAGGGTTTTAATTTGAAATTCATTTAATTATTTTCCCTCCTTAGTTGGTTATTGTGATTGGACCATAATTCGAGGTGAAATTTGAATTATGGGTCCTCACATTACTCTAGGAGCCTCACCTTGAAACCTCTATATAAAGACTCTCATTTGACTTCATTTTCACCAAGCATCCATCAAGGGAACAAGACAAGCGATCAAGTGAAAGAACAATTGATTCAAGCAAGCAAACAATGGTGAAGTGAAGATGCAAGATTGCAAGAGGATGATATAGAAGATCAAGCCATTGTTGACATCAAGCATTTTTGTGAACATACCATTGTGAACATCTATTTGGAGCAAGAGAGATTCCTTCTTCCTTGATCCACCATTATCAAATATTCAAGCATTCAAAGATACAATCATGGGGTAGAAATTATGGATTGTGAGTTTGGTAAGAATACTTTATCCTTGGGGGCTTGGTATGCTTTCTTATCTTATAAAAATCAATGCATTGCTTTCTCATAACCATTCATGCTAAGATTACAATCTAGAGGATTAGATCTTGGCATTTCACATTCAATACACACACATATTCTATTACATTCGGCTATTCGTGGAGGTGGAGATCACTAAAATGGGGGTTTGACTAAGGCAAAACCCTATATAGCCACCCCAAAACACCATTTTCAGATATCTATAGTCATTGTTTCGAGAATTGCAAAGCGGATCTGAATACCCTTTTCATCAAACTTTCAAGATCTGCGAAACAAAATTTAGATATCGAAGCTATTTCAGGTCAAGTTCGACCTTCAGTGAGGGGTAAGATGTGCCCCGTTATTTGGGTCAAAGTCAACCTCCCTCAAAATTGGAAAAAGTTTTCTGGGTTTTCTCCGTTGCGGTTTTTTGGTTCTGGATCTGGTTGTAGAATTTCCTGAAACTATACACAGGCATCAGAAAATAGGTATTTCAAGATTAATTATATTATGAGGTATGTACCTTGTCTTATTTAATTTTAGACATTTCTAGATTTACATTACTTGTCAATTCAATTCAAATTACATACATATAGGGGAATGTTAGATGCATTGTTAAACTCCATTTTAATCCTATTCAATTAGCCATCACAATTTCAATTTGTCTACTTGGTAAAATAAAGGTATTAAAAGGAAATACAAAATGGAAGTTTATCTAAGTAAATAACTTAATAAAATATATCTTGAATGAATCTTTTTCTCTCTTTTACAAAAATCAAACAAAAATTACCAACAAATGTATATCTTATTCATTCTTACCATAGTTAAGAAAACTAGTCTCATGAACAACATGAAAGAAAATAATAAACATAAATCTTTTATATTGATTAATTGATCTAGTATAAATAAATTTTTGTTTGAAAATAGAATATTCTTAGAAATAGGAAGATTAATCAAAATAAAAAATCACCAAGAAGATGAAAATTGTTGAGCTCGAATGAGCATGGATATACCTATTATAATCTAAACAAAAAATAAGCTTAGAATTCTTATGTATAATATATTTAATAACTAACTACAAACCCCACAATGGTAAAAGGCTACTACTTTAGGTAGAATGAATGCACCTAAATTGTATAATTATTCATAACTAAAAGAGGGGTAAAAATTTATTCAAACATAACAAAGATATAGAACAAGAAGAGTGCCTAAAAGAGATAACACTACAAAATCACATCACTGTCCACTTTAACTGATCTAATGTATATGAGACATACCAAGTTGCAATTGTCCCTTATCCATAATATTCCAATCCTATATTTGATTTGAAACCCATTTGGCCAAACAATCTACAACATTCCACTCCCTAGGAATGTATGTTTAAAAATAGATTATATTGAGTTACTCAACTAGGGAATCTTTTTGATAACCAAAGTTAAGTGCCAACTAAAATCTACAAGCTCTTTCCTAGTTTAAAAAGTCACTGCCACCTGAGAATCAAATACAAATAATCTTGCACCAGCCAAGAGCACAACAATGCTCAACATCATAAAAAATGGCAAGAGCCTCTATTAAGTCATTCGTATGAAATCCCTTATAAACAGTAAAAATAAATTGAACATCACCAGAGGGTGAACCCACAATACTGGGTTACAACTTTTTAGAGGAAGGAATCTGTCCCGAAAAGCATTTTTGGCAAAATAATATTTATCAACTTTCGATAGACACTAGCTTCAACTTTTGATCGTAAGTAACTTTCGATCGAAAGTCCCTTAGTGACAACTTTCGATCGAAAGTCATGTATTTAGGGTTTTTTTTGGCAGAAGTTTATATTCACCGAAAGTTGAGTTTCACTGTCACTTTCGGCGACAGTGAAATAGTGGAACAGTGAAATGGCTTCCGAATTATCAAACACAATTTTGAGGTATTTTTATTGTTTGTTTTTTATTATTTTCAATTTTTGATAGATGCATAAATAGTATATATGCATATATACATGTGTATATATGCATATATATGTATATATACATGTATACATGTGTATATATATGTA
>BSBK01000606.1:1800000-2065000 GCA_027943335.1 Chamaecyparis obtusa
CAGAAATGCACTAAAACAGGGTTATTTTTATTTTTTATGAAAGCAAAATGATTACAATACTGGTTCTTTGTCTGTCTTCGACCATTTGAACCCTAAAATAGGCTCTCCAAATGTTGGTTCAACCATCTAGGTGGTTAGAACAGTTTATCCAACAAATGTCAACTTTGCTAAGCAACTTTTAAAGTTGCATTACAACTTTGCAAACAACTTTGCCGAGAAGGTTAAAAATGTGTTGTGAAACTTTAGGAACCTTATTAAAGTTATTTTGGACCTTCAAACTTCTTAACAACATCTAAAAGACACCTAATAAACACTTACTATGCTCATTTCATCCAAGGACTCAAAAGATGCCCAAGGTTTATAAGTCACCAAGGGGTCTTGTGTCCAACAAGTGGATGTTTATAAGGAGATAAAATCAATCCTTAATATTTATTAAAAACCAAGAAAACATCTAAAACTCCTATTCTAATTTATTGTCATTCAAAAAGACTCTGATTTGTCATTCAAAAAGACTTTGATTTGTCAATCAAAAGGACCTTTCACCAGTTAATCCTTCAAAGCTCCAAGGTGAAAATCTTATGTTCCAATTGATAGGATTTGACTCCTTGGCTTCATGGCAACTTCCTTCAATCATGGTGTCTTTGGCTTGCATTAGGGATGCCCCTGCATCAAATAGCAATGCATTCAAGTGGCAATTACACAAGGGACAGTACATGCCCATTAAAGTTGGTGTTTTGTTATCCAGCATGACAATGGAGACAACATACTCTGTGTCAATTTTACTGATCAAATTTCCCTCCGCCAGGCAAAGCAACAATCTGGGTATGATAAGGTGAAATTTTGTAGTCCTTTTGGGTATGATAACAGTTCCAGTTTCCAATAAGATGGTTCATTTTTATAATCTAGCTTCAATTTCTCTTGTGAAAATCTTTTTTTCATTTTATGGGTGGTAAAATATAATTATTATGCTAGAGGTGTGTACTTATGGATGATAATGAAACAAAATGATAAGATTTAAGACTCTTGTTTTTTTTTTAGATAGCAATTTAAGTTTCCTTCTATTATAAATTACTGTTTTTCTATTTTTTAATGTATCTTTCTAGATCTTTTATATCAATTTTATTTATGAAATATAAATATATTAATAATGTTTTAGTGTTTTTAGGATTAGTTTATATCAATTCTATGTATCATCATTCGTCATTCAATTGTCAGTATTATTAATTTAGACTGTGCAATTGTAGAACTACTCGAATATGGGTTGGATGGATACTCAAGCAGGGGAACCCTCCTCAAATATCTCAAGCAGTGAACTTGGAAAAATGTGTCCTGAAGGAACCCTTTCCATCAGAGAGATAAAAGTACAAACAAGTAAAAGAAGCAGGCTCTGCAAATATGTTTTTGAGAAGAAAAATGATAGATTATTCGAGTATGGTTCATGAGGTATATCTAAAAAGACATTTTTTTTCTTATTATAATAAAAGAGGAAGTTGTGAATGTCAAAGTTGAGTGAAACAAAAATTATTTTCATCAAATTTTGTTAGGCTTGCTTTTGGGAATAGTTTCTTACAATATTGCTATTAAGATTTTTATTGTGTAGTTTTTAGATTAGGTTTATAAAATTATATTTCATGAGTAGTGATTCATATTAATCAATTAACGATACTTTTGGAAGGTATTTTCAATGTGTCAAATTTTGATATTTTTACAAGAATTAGATCGTGTAATTTTTTTAATTAAAGTCATTGACTCATATTTCATAAATAATAGTTCTCATGAATCCATCTCTTATAAGATTGAATAGTCTATTTAGGAAGTATTTCTGATAGTATGTCAAATTATGATATTACTATTACCATTAGATTGCATGGCTTTGAAGTCAACCTCGTTGACCCATATTCTTCTCTGTAGATGCTACTATGTGCTAGGGAACTTCTTAGAACTGTTGGTATATTCTTACAACTTGTTACACCTGGGATATTCTTCTCTGTAGATGCTACTATGTGCCATGATCCAAACGGGCCCATAAATGTGGTTGAATAGCAATACATTCAAGTGGAAATTACACAAGGGATAGTCACTGTGAGATGTCCTCATGTGTGACTGTCCTTGTCACAAATGAGGACATCTCACAGTGACTGTCCCTTGTGTAATTTCGACTTGAATGAGGACAGTCACTGTAAAGACAACATGATAATGTACACATACAATGAGTGTACATTATCATGTTGTCTTTACAGTGGCTGCCCTCATGTTGTATATTCTTCTTTGTAGATGCTACTATGTGCTAGGGAGCTTCTTAGAACTGTTGGTATATTCTTACAACTTGTTACACCTGGGATATTCTTCTCTGTAGATGCTACTGTGTGCTATGGTCCAAATGGGCCCATAAATGTGGTTGAATAGCAATACATTCAAGTGGCAATTACACAAGGGACAGTCACTGTGAGATGTCCTCATGTGTGACTATCCTTGTCACAAATGAGGACATCTCACAGTGACTATCCCTTGTGTAATTGCCACTTGAATGAGGACAGTCACTGTAAAGACAACATGATAATGTACACAAGTATTGTGAAGGTAGTTGCAAGTTAGGGCTATTTCATTGCATACCCGAAACAATGAAGATGTTACGGTCCACAAAATGTTTGTGCTTGAAAGATGAACAAATAAAATTAAACTTCTAAATAACCAAAGCCGCTAACAATAAATTCAACATAGATATGTCCTCATTTCTGGGTATTTTAGCTCTGTAACAGCTAAATACCAGATTACATAATAATGACAAAAGAAAAATAAACCCAACGTACTCAGAAATTGTAGTTGTGATTTCGCGGAGGGAATCTCTCTCGGCACTGTTGAAAATACAAATGACAACGTTTCTCTACATTATCATGTTGCCTTTACAGTGACTGTCCCTTGTGTAATTGCCACTTGAAGGAGGATAGTCACTGTAAAGACAACATGATAATGTACACTTATAGCCCGTGTACATTATCATGTTGTCTTTAGAGTGACTATCCTCATTTGTTGAAGAAGAAAAGCATTAATGTGGCTGAATAGCAATACATTCAAGTGGCAATTACACAAGGGACAATCACTGTGAGATGTCCTCATTTGTGACTATCCTTATAGTGAGTGTACATTATCATGTTGTCTTTATAGTGACTGTCCTCATTTGTTGAAGGAAAAAAGCATTAATGTGGTTCATTAGCAATGTATTCAAGCGGAAATTACACAAGGGATAGTCACTCTGAGATTTCCTCATTTGTAACTATCCTTACAGTGAGTGTACATTATCATGTTGTCTTTACAATGACTGTCCTCATTTGTTGAAGGAAAAAAGCATTAATGTGGTTCAATAGCAATGTATTCAAGCGGCAATTACACAAGGGATAATCACTCTGAGATTTCCTCATTTGTGACTATCCTTACAGTGAGTGTACATTATCATGTTGTCTTTACAGTGACTGTCCTCATTTGTTGAAGGAAAAAAGCATTAATGTGGTTCAATAGCAATGCATTCAAGTGGAAATTACACAAGGGACAGTACATGCCCATTAAAGTTGGTGTTTTGTTATCCAGCATGACAATGGAGACAGCATACTCTGTGTCAATTTTACTGATCAAATTTCCCTCCGCCAGGCAAAGCAACAATTTGGGTATGATAAGGTAAAGTTTTTGCAACAATTTCTTGCTGCTGCTAAGGTTACCATTGTTTATGGTTTCTATTATATAGTTCTATCTATATTGCTATATGGCCTTTTGTTTAGGATTAAGTAGACGAGGGAAAATATTTCTTTTGTGGATTGTAAACAAAACATTGAATTATTTCAGAGAACAGACTAAATCTATAAGATGCTACGATGGAGCACATGACCATGTACTTGTGAATATTAGGATCCATGTTAATCAAATGACTGCTTTATGTAAATTACTTTTGAGTAAGTAAAAGGCAATACAATTTTTCGAAGTGTGCAAGGATTTTTATGATATACAGGTGTACGAAGAAATGAATCTGTGTTGTTTTGTATCAATATAAAACATCTCTGATATATTTTCATGTTTTTATAATCTATTTTGCAGATGAAAACTATCCAATAGATAAAGATTGGGAACTTCTCCCAGCATCTGTACCTGCATCTCTCTTATATACTACAAGTTGTTGCCATCAGAAATTGCAGTTTCCTCACGTGACATTGATGGTGAAGTGTTCTTTTCAGAACCATCATCTGTGGTTACCAATGCTCCTATTTTAGGCAATAAGTTTGTTGCATTCCATGAGCCATTGGTCAAGTTTCTTCTACGAGCTTCTGATGCCTCAAAATCTAAGCAGCGCCTATGCATGCCTCGTTGTGGTTGATTATCATTCTGTATATGAATTATAATGAGTAATCAGTTTTGGGCCTTGGAATCTTGTATGTAACATGCACAGGCATTTCATGGCTAAATGAATCTATTTTAAAAGCATCAACTTTTCTTACATGATGCTGGATACATAAGTAGAACAAGCGTATATCAAATTGGAAGCAATCAGAACTCCACAATGACATATTATTTAGAGTACTCTTCAGTTTAAGTAATAATGCATATATTGACACTGTAAAGACAACATGATAATGTACACTCACTATAAAGACAACATGATAATGTACACTCACTGTAAGGACAGTCACAAATGAGGACATCTCACAGTGACTGTCCCTAGTGTAATTGCCACTTGAATGTATTGCTATTCAGCCACATTAATGCTTTTCTCCTTCAACAAATTAGGATAGTCACTGAAAAGACAACATGATAATGTACATTATCATGTTGTCTTTACAGTGACTATCCTCATTTGTTGAAGGAGAAAAGCATTAATGTGGCTGAATAGCAATACATTCAAGTGGCAATTACACTAGGGACAGTCACTGTGAGATGTCCTCATTTGTGACTATCCTTACAGTGAGTGTACATTATCATGTTGTCTTTACAGTGGCTGTCCTCATTTGTTGAAAGAAAAAAGCATTAATGTGGTTCATTAGCAATGTATTAAATAATTTATTTTTTTTAATCCACCCACGGGCGTCGCCATTGCGACGGGAGCCCGTCGTAATGCAATGCAGGTGCCTGTCGCAATTGCGACGGCCCTCCGAAGCCATGTGACGGGGGGGCGACGCCCATGCCGCTAACAAATCTTAGCGACATTGCGACGGGAGGGTGCCGCAATTACGACGGCTACCCATAGACGTCACAATTTGTGACTAAAAAATAGCGACATCTATGGGTGTTGCTATTGCAACACATAGCCGTCGCAATTGAGACACATAGCCGTCGCAAAATGCCCCCAAATGTATTAGTGAGGTTGGCATATTTTGAACTTGAACCATCATACCTATCATGATTCAAAGTTCAAGGTTCAAATCAGACATGGAAGAACAAAGACAAAGTTGTTAGAATAACTGAGAGGGGGGTGAATCAATTATCCAGTGTCCCAAAACAATATGTATAATTCAGAATAGTTTCTTCCATTTTTGCTCGTCGATAAGCAATAATAACTCTCACTGTCTATGCTTTTACCGATTACCAGTCTAATACTTATAATAGTTTACTAATCAAATCTAACATGTAACATGAAAGTATGATAACAAACAAATATCACAATCAACACATAACACAAGATATTTAATGTGGAAACCTTGTAAAGGGAAAAAACACCTGGGACCGGCAACCCAAAATTGTTCACTCTTCTGAAGTGAGGTCAGTTAAGACCCAACCCTATTAAAGGTTACAAACACACTGTCAAGTGTGACCTTGTTAGAGGATTTTAGACTAGAAGTTATCATCCAACCAGCATTCACTATGGTTAAATATGTAATAGTAAAATGACCTACCTTAATACAACTTCAATTGCAGATTACAGATCAATATTCAGTCCATACAAATCCTTCTGACCAATATTTCACTTTAGATTCAATACTATATCAACTTACTATCTGTCAGCAATAGCTCTCTGTAGCTCAGTAATTGTTCTGCAGCTCGGTTCTTACTAACCAGTATGATTAGAATGCATGAAACCTTGTTCACGCGATACTCCTGCAGCTTCTCCTTCTTCCCAGCATCTTACTAAAGAAATTTTGTTCTCTTATATAAATGAGTAAATCATTTTCTTCTCCACCATCAGATTTTGCCGCTTAATCACATTCATAGATTTTGCTGCTTAAAACTTTCTCGGTACTTGTGTCAATAACACGTTTCAATTTTCTCCATTAGATCTTCTTTGAATTTTGTCAGCCATTGATCTGCATAACAAACATTATCTATTACCTCGATGTTATACTCTTGCCAGATCATCAATCCTATCAGCTAAACTAATCATTTAATTCATTCTATTTCACTCGGTTAACAAACAATGCATCGGTGAACACTACTCGGTTAATATTGTGATCGGTATACACTACACTCCATCGGTATATACTATAAATGCTTCATTTACCGATAGCACTGCTTTATGTCTTTCAGCTCTATACTTCATTATAGATGAATGCAACATAATGAAGTCAATATCATCAAGTCATATACTCATCAACAAGTTACTCAATGTGTTCCTTATCCTCATCTGTCAAGTACATCTTTCTTCCTGTAGATTTCTCTGTTCTTCATCTCTTTTCCACTTTTCTTCAGATGTCTCGGTATAGTAACTTACAAGATAAGTGCTGTCAAACTAGTTGACATCAATGACAACATAATACTGATTTAATCATATTACATATCTAATCAACAACTTCTCAGTGATCTTGCAATCATAGATCCTTCAATCAGATTCCAAATTAGTTGTAGTCCAACAATCTCTCCCTTTGGCATTGATGGCAACTCAAGTAATATGAAATGTACCATACACATACAAAACATACATTCTACAACTTTGTGAACAAATGCTATAAGTTGAATAGACTTAATATGTTTAATCACTACATTACTGAACCAGCATTAAGTAATCTTTTTAGTTCTCTTGTTCCTACTTCTGTTCTTTGTAACTAATCTTCAATACTCTGTTCCATTCAGATTGTCTCTCCCTTAGATAATTCTCATCGATGCTTGTTTCAAACCTTTCAACCTCTTTCATATTGTTCATCTCTCCCTTTCATATATGTACATTCATTTCATATTGTTCATCTCTCCCTTTGACAACAATACCAAAGAAACAAATAAACAATTAGCTCTGTAGTAGCAAATTAACTCTCTATGGTGTTTAGTACTTCCTCTGTATCTCTATATACTGATAATCCAATCAGTTTTAGTTCTCAAACTTAATCAAAACCTTGAACATGATTCAAAGTGTGAACTATGATGCATCAACATGAATGATCTTTTGATAAATGTAGGTTGATGCAACATCTAGATCACCTTAGTGACCGATAGACAGGGGACAGACCCCAAGTCTAGTCCTCAAGTATTCAAATGTGTCCTTCGGTAGTGGTTTTGTAAAAATATCTGCAAGTTGTTCTTTGGATGTAACAAATTATAACTTAACTTTCTTCTCTTGCACTTGTTCTCTTAAGTAATGATACTTAATAGATATATGCTTTGTCTTAGAGTGCATCACAGGATTCTTTGAGATATTAATAGCACTAGTGTTGTCACAACATATAATCACCAGGTTAGTGATTACCTCATTCATTCCTTCCAACACTTGTTTGATATATGCAATGTTTGAACAATTAGTAGCAGCAGCAACATACTCTGCTTCAACTGTAGACTGAGAAATACAAGCCTACTTTTTACTTGTCTAGGTTACAAGTCTTTCACCAAATAAAAATGCTCCTCCGGTGGTGCTTTTTCTATCATCCACATTTCCAGCCCAATCAGCATCGGTGTAAACTTTTAGTTCAAACTTCCCTTCCTTAGGATACCATAGTCCATAATTCTCTATTTTTTGCAAGTATCTTAAGATCATTTTTGTAGCTATCATATGTGATTCTCTAGGATTAGCAGAAAATCTTGCAACAATTCCTACAACATGTGCTATATCTGGCCTACTGTGAACTATGTACATTAACTTACCAATCATAGATTAGTAAAGTGTCTAGTTTACCTCGATAGTTTCATCCTCCTTTGTCAATTTTGATCCAGTAGCCATCGGTGTTCCCACAAGTTTAGCATCTTCCATGCCAAATGTCTTCAGTACTTCCTTTATGTATTTAGATTGTGTGATGAAGATTCCATCACTCTGTTGAATCACTTGTAGTCCAAGAAAGAACTTAATCTCTCCAAACATAGACATTTCAAATTCCTTTTTCATTTCATCAGCAAATGCCTTGTAGACAAGATCTGAACCTCCAAAGATAATGTCATCAACAAATATTTTAGCAATGATAATAGTATCATCAGTATCACCTTTCACATATAAATTTCTATTTTCACTTGTTCTAACAAATCCAATACTTAGCAAGTAAGTATGCAGTCTTTCATACCATGCTCTTGGTGCTTTCTTTAGTCCATATAAAGCTTTATGTAATCTACATACCATGTCTTTATTGTCAGGGTTAACAAATCCTTCAAATTGTTCAATGTAGACCTCTTCTTCAAGTATACCATTCAAAAATGCTGACTTCACATCCATTTGATAGACTTTGAATTTATTATGTGTAGCATATGCAAGTAGCATTCTAACTCCTTCTAATCTAGCAATAGGTGCAAATGTCTCTCCATAGTCAATGCCTTCTTCCTGTGCATATCCCTTGCATACTAATCTAGCTTTATTTCTTATGACTTTACCATTTTCATTCAATTTATTCCTGTATATCCACTTAGTACCGATAACATTCTTATCTTTTGGTCGGGGTACTAAGGACCAGGTTTTGTTCTTTTTGATTTGTTCTATTTCCTCCTTCATTGCATTAACCCATTCTTCATTCTCTAATGCAACTTTCATAGTTTTAGGTTCAAATTCACAAATTAAACATGTACCTTGTCTTGTTTTGCTTCTAGTTTGCATTCTAGCATGTCTGTCTCCAATGATTTGTGTTTCAGGATGATGTCTTCTGACAAAAATAGCCAAGACTTGATTTCTCCTTTCTTGTTCATCCTGCTCAGGGTCATTTTCTTGCTCGGCAACTTCTTCATGTTCATTAGTTTGTGGTGCCTGTTGTATTGCATTGATTCCCTACTAACCGGTTGTCACTGTCTGCGGTGTCGGTAGATACTCTGGATACTCAATGTAAGTGAATCTACCATAGTCTTCCAATTCCTTTGTACTTTCCTCAGTGTACTTATCATCAAACTCATCAACATGAACATTAGTACTTTCAACAATCTTATTTGTAGCCTTATTCAAACATTTGTATGTTTTACTTGTAGTGGAATATCCCAGAAATATCCCTTCATCTCCTTTAGAATCAAATTTTCCATTTCTTTCATCTTTCAAGATAAAGCATTTACTTCCAAAATTTTTGAAATAACTTATAGTAGGTTTGTGTCCAAACCATAGTTCATAAGGTGTTTGGTTTGAGTCCTTCTTTAGTTTTACTCGGTTAAGAGCATATACAGTTGTGCTGACAACTTCCCTCCAATATGTCTGAGAAACATTCTTCTGTATCATCAATGTTCTAGCACAATCAATTGTAGACCTATTCCTTCTTTCAGCAATGCCATTTTGCTGAGGTGTCCTTGGTGTAGATACCTATCTCTTGATTCCATGCTCATTGCAAAAGTTAGTAAATTCATCAGAGATAAATTCACCTCCTCTATCAGATCTTAAACATTTTATTTCTTTTCCAGTTTCTTTCTCTACCTTATCTTTATACCATTTAAACATTTTGAAAGCTTCAGATTTCTCTTTCAAGAACATAACAGTCATCAGTCTAGTGTAATCATCAATAAAAATAATAAAATATTTATCACCATAATAACTCTGAGTTCTCATAGGACCACACAGATCGGTATGAACCAACTCAAGTATCTTCTTTGTTGAGTAGTCTTTTCTTTTAAAACTAGACTTAGTCATCTTACCTCTTTGACATTCATGGCACATAGCATGATCAAGTTTTGTCAAGTTAGGCAATCCTCTAACTCTTTTCTTTCTACTAATCTTGATCATGTTGTCAAAGTTCACATGGCATAACCTTCGGTGCCACAACCAAGCATCTTCATCCTTAATTAACAAACAAGAAGACTAATCCATATCAAGATAGAATAGATTACCTCTGGATTGTGTACCAGTTCTGACAAGTCTTCCTCCATCATTATAAATCTTCACCTTTTTGCTCTCAAAAGCCAGTTGGTGGCCTGAGTTGTTCAACTAAGCCACACTTATCAAATTATAGTTTAGTCCATCTACCCAGTATGCATTTTCACATTGTAATCTATCATTGATCATCAGTGAGCCTTTACCTCTTACCATACAAGGTGCATCATTTCTCATTCTCACAAATCCTCCATTATATTCAACAAGATGATCAAACTTCTCTACATCACTGACAATATGATGTGTGCAACCACTGTCTATGATCCATGTATCATTTCTACTTACTTTAGAGATCAGGGCTGTCTCTTCATGTTTCTCTTCCTCTTCTGAGTCATCTTTCATAGCAACAAATACAACTTCTATATCATCATTGGAATCATATTCAGTTTCAATATCTTTGGCTATGTAACATACCTTTTTTCCTTTTTCATCTTGTTTGTCTCCGTTGTTGTGTCGGTAACCTCTATTGACTCTTCTCCCATAGCTTCCATTAGATCAATCTTTGGATCTATCATCATCTTTCTTTTGAGGACATCTAGCAGCAATGTGACCAACTTCTTTACAATTAAAGCATGCTAAAGGTAGCTTACCTCTATACCTTCCTTTTCCTTTGGGCAATCTTCTAGCCATAAGTGCTTCAAGCTCTTCAAGTTCATCATTGGTATTGTCATCACTATCACAATTCTTACTATTCCTACTAGACTTTCCAATCTTTAGAAAAGACATGAAAGTGGATTCAATAGAAGGAACAACACTGTTATCATAATTGTTTAGTTCAAAGGTTGTAAGTTAACCAATCAAAGTGTCAAGAGTAAGGTTGGATGTAGCTCTTGTTTCATGAATTACAAAAATCTTGATTGCATAAACTAGTAGCAAAGTTATGAAAATCTTGCTTATCACTGTTTCATCATCAATTACTCCATCAGATGCTCTAATAGCATGTACCACCTCTTTGAGTCTATTTGAATATTGGACAATATTCTCACCTTCTTTCATTCTCATATCATCAAATCTGCCTCTCAAACTTTCAGCTCGGGCTCTTTTGACATTTAGATCTCCACTATAGATTTGTGCTAATTTATCCCACATTCCTTTGGTAGTTGTGCATGTCTTGATATCTTCAAATTCAGCATCGGTATAGGCAGCAACAAGTTCCATCATGGTAACATTGTGTTCATGCTTATCCTTCAGTTGATCAACAATTAGGGGACTAGTGGGTGGTTGCATGTAGCCATTCTCCATAAGCTCTAGTGCAGAGTTCCCAATTCCAGATATGTGCAGCTTGATTCTGCTTTGCCATACTACGAAGTTCTCTTTGTTCAATTTTGGTACTTCCCTCTTATGCATCTTGAGACCTTTATGCTTAAGTCCTTAAAAATTTGTTTCAAGCAACTAGTGCTCTGATACCAATTGTTAGAATAATTGAGAGGGGGGTGAATCAGTTATCCAGTGTCCCAAAACAATCTGTATAATTCAAAATAATTTTTTCAATTTCTTCTCGTCGGTAAGCAATAATAACTCTCACTATCTGTGCTTTTACCAATTACCAGTCTAATACTTATAACAGTTTACGGATCAAATCTAACATGTAACATGCAAAGTATGATAACAAACAAATATCACAATCAACACATCACACAAGAGATTTAACGTGGAAACCTTGTAAAGGGAAAAACCACCTAGGATCGGTAACCCAAAATTGTTCACTCTTCTAAAGTGAGGTCAGTTAAGACCCAACCTTGTTAAAGGTTACAAACACACTATCAGGTGTGACCTTGTTAGAGTATTTTAGACTAGAAGTTATCATCCAACCAGCATTCACTATGGGGTTGACAGGATAACAATGTTCATTCTATGAATATTACATCATAAGACTTTTAGAGTCCACTCGGTTAAGAGATTTAAACTGTATACAATGGTTAAATATGTAACAGTAAAATGACCTGCCTTAATACATCTTCAATTACAGATTACAGATCAATATTCAGTCCATACAAATCCTTTTGACCAATATTTCACTTTAGATTCAATACTATATCAACTTACTATCTGTCGGCAATAGCTCTCTGTAGCTCGGTTCTTACTAACCAGTATGATCATAATGCATGAAACCTTGTTCATGCGATACTCCTGCAACTTCTCCTTCTTCCCGGCATCTTACTAAATAAATTTTATTCTCTTATATAGATGAGTAAATCATTTTCTTCTCCACCATCAGATTTTTCCACTTAAAACTTTCTCGGTACTTGTGTCAATAACACATTTCAATTTTCTCCATTAGATCTTCTTTGAATTTTGTCAGGCATTGATCTACATAAAAAACATTATCTGTTACCTTGATGTTATACTCTTGCCAGCTCATCAATCCTATCAGCTAAACTAATCATTTAATTCATTTTGTTCCACTCAGTTAACAAAGAATGCGTCGGTGAACACTGCTCGGTTAATACTGCGATCGGTATACACTACACTCCATTGGTGTATACTAGAAATGCTTCATTTACCGATAGCACTGCTTTGTGTCTTTCAGCTCTATACTTCATTATAGATGAATGCAACATAATGAAGTCAATATCATCAAGTCATATACTCATCAACAAGTTACTCAATGTGTTCCTTATCCTCATCTATCATGTACATCTTTCCTCATGTAGATTCCTTTGTTCTTCATCTCTTTTCCACTTTTCTTCAGATGTCTTGGTATAGTAACTTACAAGATAAGTGTTGTCAAACTAGTTGACATCAATGACAACATAATACTAATTTAATCATATTACATATCTAATTAGCAACTTCGCAGTGATCTTGCAATCATAGATCCTTCAATCAGATTCCAAATTAGTTGTAGTCCAACAAAAGTGATAAATGAAGTGAAGACAATTTTTGTCATTTTGAACCTTCTATTTGAACCTCACGATTCAAAATGTCAAAGGTTCAAAAAACTTGAATCTCCATTAAAGGTTAATTTGGAAAGAGAAAAACATGTTGACCAATGTTGAATTTGAACCATCGTACATGTTTTGGTTCAAAGTTAAAAGTTCAATTTTTCATGATTCCATCAAACTCAAAGGTGCAACTTCAGGTTCAAGTTCACAAGTTCAAAATGTTCAAGTTTTAACAACAGGGATGTAAACAAGTCTAATTTTTTTTATGATAGTTTTATAGATGCGTACTATGTACCAAATAAATTTTTACTTAGAAATCATTTTGAAAATATCTCAAGTGGGAATGTGGAAAACTAGGATTGCGCCAACATATCTGAAAATGAAGGAGATCCAACCATTAATGGGATAAAAAGTTATGCCCCCCATACAGAGACCCAATTTTTCTGTCATAAATATTTTTGGCCCGCCCAACAAAACAATATTTTCATTTTTGGGTTAATGCAGTCATATGCCACTTGTCCAAATATCTTGAAGCTATATATTTATAAACTTTTAAATAAATAGTTGATAAAAAAATCATATTCTAAAAAGAAAAGCATCATGAATGAAAGGAAGATTATTTTCAAGAATAAATTATTAAAACTGAAGAAGTTATGGGAAAGAGGGATTCTTTCTAGAATTATTTGTAAAAGAGAAAGGATTCTCATGAGAGGAGGTTCTTCTTCTTTTGATAGCCTGTGTTCTCTAAGGGAGGGAACCATTTTATTCTATAATGATAACATGGAAGGAAAGGGGGAAATTATATTTTTATTTTTGCAAAGCTTGATTTGGGGTAAGGATAACATGGTCAATTGACCATTTTTATCATATATTTGAGATAAAGAGGAATATTTTTTTTCAGATATGTTGGTTTAAATATGTATTCCTCTGTCTGAAATAAATCTATTGGTTACTTCTGCCATGTTTTAGATATTGTCTTGTTCTTTCTTATCAAGTTTCGTTGCATGTAATAAAATATGTTGGTTTTATTTGGTCACATATGCAAGAATACAATATCAAATCTTTCTTTGTTTCTTTGTATGTGGGAAGATCAAATAAATGGTTTGTGAGCTAGTGGTTTATTTTCTTTTAGTTATTTAAATATGTAAGCACATTCATGGCATGTTGATGGATGAATGTTAGTTTTCCTTTGTGTCTTCTGGTTAAAGACATAATCAACATTTTAATTCATTGCATATCTTTTAAGAGGGAGATGAACCTCTCAATTTAGAGGGGATTTATCAATTTAATGATAACTTATCCAACTGTTAGTGCTCTTTGTTCTTCTTTCTGGGAAATTGGAGTTATTTTGTTTATCTATTTTTGAAGGACAAATCTATTCACTAACACTAACCTTGATCATGTTATCAAAATTTACATGAAAAAATATTTTATGCCATAGCCAAGCATCTTTACTTCTTGCAAACAGACATGCATTTCCATTAGAATTCAAATAAAATAAGTTACCTTTAGATTGTTCACCAGTGCCAATCAAATCTCCAACAACATCATAGATCTTCACCTTTCAATTTTGAAACTCCAATCGGTGACCAGTGTTATTCAATTGTGAAACACTCAACAAGTTTTACTTTAGTCCTTGAACCCAATAAGCATTATCACATTTGATATTTTCATTCAACACAATGGATCCCTTTCCTTTTACACAACATGGAGCATCATTTCCAAATCTAAAAAATCCTCCATCATATTCTTCTATGTTTTCTAACTTATCAATGTCACCAGTCATATGATATGAAGAAATACTGTTAATAATCCATGGGTCAGTTTTAATTACTTGAGAAATAAGGGCATTTTCATCTTCATACTTTTCTTCTTTTGAATCATCCTTCATAGGAACATAAACCACTTCCTCACCTTCTTCTGTGTCATTAGATTCATCATCAATTTGTCCTTCCTTAGCTAAGTAGCATGATTTCTTTCATTTATCCTTGTAGTCTCTAAACTTTCAGCACCGGTTCTCCTTCTTTTCCTTCTTATCATTCATGTCCTTATTAGGACATATAGATGCAATATGACCAATCTTGTTGTAGTTAAAACAATTTAGAGGCAATTTACCTTTATACTTTCCTTTCCCTCTCGGTAGCATCTTTGCCAACAATTCTTCCAGTTCTTCTTGTTCTTTTTCCTCAATTAGTATACTATCATAGTCACTTCCACATGAACAATAGTGATTGTCTCTTTCTCGTCTTGAGCTACCAATTGTTAGAGATTATTTGAGATTTGTTTCTATCTTTGGTAAACTATTATCAAAGTTACTAAGCTCAAATGCAGTCATCTTACTAATCAAAGCATCAAGAGTAACAACATTACCAGGTATGGTTCTCAATTCTTGAATAGAATATTTAGGTAAGAGAGTTCTAATAATCTTGCTTACCAAATATTTGTTAGGAATAAGAGTCCACCAAGACAAATGAGAGGGGGGGGGGTGAATCAGTTGTATGAAAAATTATTAAACTTTAAACTTTGAATAGAAGCAATATCAAATCAAATGAACACAATGAATGCTAACACAATAACACAATATTTGTTATCAAGGAAATCATGTTAAAGGTAAAAACCCTATGGGAATTAACACCCACTAATGATGTACTGAGAGTATAGTATCTTTGTTAGAAGATCTATCCCTGTTAGGAGCTGATTAAAACATTGTAGTACATAGTCCTTGTTAGAGGATAGACCCTATTAGGATTAAAGAAAAGAGGTGGGCTCACTACCGGAAAGAAGGTTATATCCACCTTCAGAACTCACTATTCACAACACAAGTGTATATGAAGAAATACACAATCTTTGAACTATCTGACAAGAACTATCTTTTCTTGATTAGTTCCAATGAAGTACACAAGTTATCCTTTGCTCTACATCCAACAGACATAGGCTAGCTTCCACAATTCTCTTTTACATCACATACATTCTCTCCATATCTTTTCAAAAGAAAAGATCTTACATATATACCCTCTTACAAAATAAATAGTCAGGTTGACCAATTAGGCTTTCCTAATACACAAAAAATTACATAACTCCTTGCTAAGATACACATGATATCTAAAACAAGTATACAACAATTATATTACAACAATTTGGTAGGATTAGGTAATACTGAGAGGGGGGTGAATCAGTATTAAAGAACTTTGATTTCAACTTTAAACAATTACAAAAAATCCAAAGTAATACATAAATGAAGATAACATATAAGCATAACACATTAGTCATGACACCATGATTTGTTCTCGAGGAAACCCTGGCCAAAGGGAAAACCCCAGTGGGGATGGTACCCACAAATATGTACTAAAATATAATATCCCTATTAGGATATCTAGCCTTGTTAGGAGCTGATTGTTACATAGTACATTTCCTTGTTAGAGGAATACAAAACCCTGTTAGGGGTATACAAAGCACTTGGTTAAAGGTGGAGAACACACTTATCTTACAACCAATACTGTCCCATAAATAGTTCTCAAAAGGGGAACAATACAAGCACTTATATTGCTTAGATAGTTCCAATTGTAGCTTGGCCTCTTACTGATCTCACATCTAATCTCTTCTCTTCTATTCACAATCTTACATTATCATCATTTCCATACCATACATCGCTTTTACAAAAACACTCCATACTTATACAAAATCAGCCTTCCAATCAGCTTCACAATTATCATGCAAAACATAATAATAACTTATGCAAATGTTATCTATGGAGTCAGTGCTCTTAAAATAATAAAGAGTCAAAAATATACTTTATTCATGTGTCTTAGCATGTTACCATATTGAATTTTCCTTCCTTAATCTTTGCAACTATTTATACACCGTGCTACACTGTTTTACTGTCTTCGCATATCTTTCGAACACTGTATCTCCCAAATTTGGTAACCAAAACTTATGCAATCTTAACTAAAGCATGTTCATATCCAAAAATACATCTAGTTAACTTCTCAAGCCATAATACATTATATATCTTCATTGTTGACCAAAACTGTGGCATTGTACACTGTGATCCTGATTCTAGACTTAGTCATTTTCATGACTATGACTCTAGTGGCAATCTCCACAACATTCGATCACTCCATCATGAGTGTTTCCATAAATGAAAACCCTCAAGTGATTCCTAGTGATCCAAACCATCACATGCCAATAATCTATCCCTTTGGCATTGATGGAAACACTTAGAAAAATGACTAAGTGTCACAAAGCAACTCTCTTCTTTTCCTTCTCTTTTTTTTAATTGTATTCTCTACATATAACTCTACATATTTCTTTCTCTTCCTCATTTTCCTTTTTCTTCTTCTCCCTTTGACATCAATGGAAAAGGTATTCTCAAAATTTTAGAGCTGAAGCACAAGTGGTCTAGTGCTTACATACCAGATTTAAGACATCTTGGAAGGAGATTTCCAAGGTCTTAACTTCTTCAATCCATGAACTTATCAGTAGTTCACTGACATGGGTTAATCCATTCAGTGCATATGACACTATCTCTACTACCTTAAGCTCAGCAAGAGTAGATACTAACATTGAGATTTCAACCTTTATCATCTCTGAGAGATGAGTCTCCAACATTGAGAGCTTGGGAGTCAATGGGCTTCTTAATGAGCCAAATCTATCTGCAACTCTCCCTTTCTCCATTTCCAATGCTCCTATCTTTTCCAATAGCTTGGATGTCTCCTTATCTACCTCTCCCATAGTTTTTGAAGATGATTCAAAATTGTCCATTATACTATCAAGGCTAGGCCTATCTTTGGCTATGGCCTCCTCAACATTCTTCAAATGTCTACAGGGATTTATGCAATAGCTGTAGATTTTCCTGCCTTGTGCTACACAACTCTTGGATTTAAGAGTGGTAGCCTAAAGAATGCCTAAGTCCCATGAAATAGACTTACAAACTTCGCTCAAATTATTCTCCAAGAAGTTCTTTTCAACCTTCTCCTCTGCTATTTTTAGCAATGAGTCAAAATGACTATCAAAGCTATCCAATACTATACCAAGATTCTCAACCTCATCCTTATCTTTTAGGATAACTGGTGAGGGGAGTAGCTTGTTTACTATTTCTACAATCCTGACCATTATCTTAGCTCTCTTGTCTCCTTTCTAAACTAATCTCTCCTTAGCTTTAGAAAAATCCATAAATGAAAGTTTCATCAACTCATCTTCATCCATGTTGTCCACATCGGAACTAACTATTTTGGCCACACTTTCTAACAATAGGGATGAATCTAGTCTAATTTTAGCAACTTCCTCTGATTTAGGTTGTTTTTATTTCTATTCTTCTTGTTGTAACACATTCTCCTATAATTTTTCTTCTGATTTCTCTTCTAATTTTTTGTGTTCTATCTATTCCTGATCTTCAACCTCCATCGCACTATCCACCTTGTCCATATATGGATCATTTACATCTTGCGAAGTGTCAAGGCTAATAGGCACACCGGTGACAAAGAAGTCTAGTTGCAAGTTAACTTGAGTACTCTCATCTATTGATTTTGAGCTCTCTCCTAGACCCAAGGATATAGGTTTAGCATTCTTAGGAGGTGATACCTTTTTAGGCATGTCATACATTAGAACTTGGTCTAATGCCTTTTGGGTATCTTCAATTACCTCAGCATATTTTCTAGCCATAATATTGACTAGTCTGGTCTTTGTTCTTAGTAGAGGTTTTATTGCCTTTATGATTCTTTCTCTTTTCTGAATAGACACAACCGACAACATATCATCAATTGTCTTGTTTCTTATGTTCTCATCGTCTTAATGTGCTAATTGTTTTCTGATTTCCAATTTTCTGTACAGGTCTTTGGAGACACTTGCTTCAACTTACAAAAAATTCTTTTTGAAAACTAATAGATGCTCAATGATAGTGTCCTTAATGATTTCTTGGTCCTCAAGGCTATATCTTTCATAGTATCTATTTATTGATGTCATATTTCCATCCTTGATAACCCTTTTTTGTAGTGATTTCATATCTAGTTTCCACAAGGATTGTGGACTCTTTTGAACTATTTTATCTTCCTCTTTCTCCATGACCTTTTCTTCCTTCTTCTTCCTCTTTACTTCTATCTCTTTTCCTCTTGGAATGAATTGCTTAACTTTCCTTGATGATCTTCTAGGAAAAGTTGTAGTCTCAACTTCATGTGTTTCTTCCTCTTGAGAGACTGATAAATCAACAATGTTATCAGTAGTAACTGTGTTCTTTGTTTCCAATGGAATGGGTGTATCAGTGGCAATACTAGAAGATGCCTCCATCTTATTTTTGATATCTATCAACTGTACTTTTGTAATACCCACCATTGCAGTGATGTCTTCCACAATCTTGCTGACTTTCCTCTTTCTTGTTACTTTCTCTTGTTCTTCTCTAACTTTTTCATATTTTTCTCTATATGTACCCCATATTTCTTAAGTAGGGTCCTTTTCTACTACCAATACATGCTCTACTTGCATAGTTAGTACTTCAGCACTTACCTCATATCCCATAGGATAGCACCATTTGGTTCTAGGCTCAACCGTCTCAAAGCAGACACACTCAATTTCAACCTTGAAGAAAATGGTGTCCTCATACTTTTCTACCAAGTTTTTTGGAATTCCATACCTTTCTTTCATCTACCTCTGCATGATCTTGATCATACCAAACAATTCTCCATCAACCCAATCCTTTTTCTATCTTCTATAGTATTCTGAGATTTGTAGACCAGTGGGTTCATTGACTTTCCATGCATTAGGGTGTATGCTAGGAAAATTTTGAATGATATGGATGTACATGTGAACTACAAATGAACCAAACCTAAATGCCTTAGATTTATCCTACTTTACAAATTTTACATCCTCAATGAAATGTTGAGCTAGTATTTCACAAAGGTTGTACTTCTTGTTTTCTTTAACCATTATGTATGCCATCATTATAACCCTAGATGATACAGAATTAAGTCTAGAACTATAAAACAACTTGTAGCCAATTAGCATTACTACCTATCTGACATCTTGTAAATATACATCATTTATTGTCATTTCCCTCTTATCCCATTTGGAGTGTGTTAGGGTTTCAACTTATTTTCTTAGGTTCTTTTCACTAATAGGTAGGGCTCCTTCATTGTTAAGACCTGTGATATCATGGATCAACTGAGCACATATCTTAATAGTTTGATCACCTATCCATAAGAACTAATCATGAACTCTACTCATAATGATCTTTAACCATTCGACTTCTATGAATTTAGTGATTCAGGTTAACTTGAGTATTGACAGATCTTTTATATGTTTGAATTCTTCTGCCAAAGACCCATTTACTTCTATCATATTGTTCAACTCATAGAAGATGTTAACCTCCCCAATAATATGATACTTATAGTGTATGTATGCCCTAATATCATCTACATGTAGCACACCTATGGGGGTTTGAGAGAATGCCCCTTCCAGATCATCCTCATAGGATTTGAATGGATGCCTTTTGAATTTGTATTTAGGTCTCTCTATAACATCATAAACTACTGGTGCATCCATGACTTTCCAAAGAGATTAAGTCTAAATACCTTAAACATGCACAAATTTGATGCTTGGCTTTACGCGAACACAAAATCTCTCTGCTAGATCACTGCTCTTCTTTCACACTTCTCTCCTTAGTCACTGATCAAAAAATGGTGTAGGAATGAAATCTTTCAAGTCTTTTATCCATCACAAGTTGAGTGTGTGCATTAAACATAGGTAGCTCAACTTCGCATGTCGTCCGGTCAATGCAAAACTTGCAAACACAAAAGATGAATCTTCAAGTGTTACGATCTGATCCATAGACTCTACAACATCTGTACACATCACATCTAAGCTTGCATGAGCTTACTCCACTTATAAAGGGGCTGGATAATTTCTATTAAATTCATCCAATGCTCCCCATATGGCCATGAGGCCTTCTAGGTTGATACCTCAAAGAACTCATCATGCAAAGACACCGCATCATCAATTGTCTCTCCCTAAACCACCTCCTTATTTAGAAATTTTACTTGCCATATCTTCTCATCCTCTGATTTCTTCTATTCATTCATGTAATCATTTAGGCTTTTACCACTGTTACTAATATTCTTCCTTATGACCACAGGTGGTGGTCCTTCTAGTTCACTAGATCTCCTTGGTCCTCTTCTATTGTCATCTCCATTGTATCTATAGAACTTTGCAATGTGACCTGGATTGTTACATTTGTAACAAATAGGTGGTCTTCTTATTTCTTGATTAGTTTGTAGCTTACAGTACCTTTCTGTGTGCCCAAAGTTATTGCATTTTTTATAAGTAACCTTGGCTACAGATTCCTCTCTAACATAGGTTTTCTTATACCTAGACTGATCAAGTTTTCTACAATATGCCTTCTTGTGTCCATACTCATAGCAATTAAAAAAATAGATGGTAAAGGCTTAGAGTTTCCTTTACTTCTGCAATCTCTTTTCATGTGTCCAAATTTGTTGCATTTGAAGCATCTACCTCTGAAAGGTCTGAATCTAGGTTCTTCATTTGTAGGCCTTTCTTCAGGAATAGTTCTTTCCTCATTCTTGGCTTCTTTTGGTTCTTCTTAAGTTTTTGAACTTTTAGCTTTATTGGATCCACTCTTGTCATTTCTCATGTGTAACTTCTCAATGTGTAGTTTGGCTTGAGGTTGTTTACCTTTAATGATCTGATTGTATTTACTAGTTCCTGATATTTATCTTTGTAGTGGTCAAGTTTGGTCTTCATCTGACCTATCTGTAAGTTAGCTTCTTTTAGTAACTCTTCAACTTTGTTTCTTTCATCCTTTTCATGTCGAATCTCTTTGATCATCAAAATATTGATTTGTTCTTGTTCTTGCTTCAATATCTTTACTTTGTCTGATGTATCATTGTCTGAACCTTCTTTGATTTTCTCCACAAGGTGTTGTCTCTAATTTTTTACAATCTCAAGCTGTTCTTTAAGTTTCCTCATGAAACCTTTTTCTCTTCTTAACTTGAATTTTAATTCACCATTTTCAACTTTCATCTTATCCAAATCTTCAAGTGCAACTTCAAAGTTCTCTTGCAAAGCTTTTGAATCCATTATGATCTCCCTTAAATTGTTAGACTTTTTCTTCAAGGGCCAATGGCTCTGATACCAATCGTTAGGATTAGGTAATACTGAGAGGGGGGGTGAATCAATATTATAGAACTTTGATTTCAAATTAAAAAAATTACAAACAATCCAAAGTAATGTAAAAATGAAGAGAACATATAAACATAACACATTACTCATGACACCATGATTTGTTCTCGATGAAACCCTGGCCAAAGGGAAAAACTTGGTGGGGATGGTACCCAAAAATATGTGCTAAAATATAATATCCCTGTTAGGAGATCTAGTGATGAAGGGTTCTTCCCTTAATACCACAAACACATAAGAGAAACAGAGAAACAACAACAATATGCAAGAACAAAAAATTGGCTTCTTATTATCTCCACAAATGTGGAATTACAAACTTTCAAAATTACAATATGCAAAGCCACATGGGAATTCCCTTACAATATTCTGTAGGACAAAGCCTCAAATCAATACCCAGATCTCTTACCCAAAACTTCCCTAGACAACACTACGGGCCTTCTTTATATAGGCATTTTCCACTGCCCGAGAAGGTTCTAGAAATTTAGCCCTTAGGGCCGACCAAACTTAGAATTATTTTATTTTTCAATTTATTACATCAGAGTCGGCTCAAAATAACTTTGGAAACCTAAACAAAAATTTTGAAGGAAAATTATTTTCAACCATTTCAGGTAACCCAACTTCCGGAGACCATAAGTCATCACCAGTTGACCTGATTGACTATTATAACCCCATTTCGGAAAGGCCATGAAGTGCTCTATTGGCTTGACTTGTGCAAGCACTTGTCACCCAAATTTTCAACCTCATACGGAGCCTCTAAAGCCTTCAAAATTGAGTTCAAAGTTTCTGTACCCTCCTGCCCATAGCAAAAATCTTCAATATCTTCAAAACTAGACCTGATCTAACCATGAAACTTTATTGGCAGGCTGATATGACTGAGATGAACCTCCACGTGTAAAATCAGAACATTCCAAGATTTATGACCAACTTACTAAAAACAAAAAGTTTCCATAAATAGTAGCTTTGCACAAGATAGCCCTTATTGAATACAAAAACATAAATATTTTTGGGTGATGCAAGATTGCTCTTACACCCAGGATGCTCCTGCATCAGACACCTAGGGTAATTTGAGAAGTGACCTCATCACGCCTCAAGTGTGTAGAGGAAAACCAAGATGGTTAACCTCCTCCTTTGTTAGCCATGATGAATCTTCAACAAGTCATCCTTTCCACTTGACTAGATATTCTTCATATGTCCTGTTCCTTGTGCTTCTGCCAACACGACTATCCAGTATGTCTTCAATCTCCTTGATATTTGAACTGGTTGCTGGAATACTCCACTGTGCTGCTGCAACCTCATCTTCAACACCTCCTTCATGATACTTTTTTAGATCTAAAATGTTAAACACTGGTGAAATATTTATCTTAGTAGGTAATTCTACCTCATATGCATTTCCCAAATCATGCTTCTTCAGTATCCTACATGGCCCAAACTTCTTCATTTTCAACTTGTTATATGTACCAACTAGAAATCTTTCCTTCCCTAAATGAACCATGAGTTCATCTCTAACCTAAATTTCCTTATGCCTCCTTTTCTCATCTGCCTTAGCCTTATACTGTGCATTCATCTTGGTAATGTGCTTCCTCACCTCCTCATGGATGTTCTTCAAATGTTCTACAAAATTCTCAGCTTCAATACTACTTATTTCTCCTTTATCTATCTTTCTCAATTTAGATGCATTTTTGGGACTACTTCCATATACAATCTGAAATGGTGATTTACCAGTGCTCCTATTGACAGAATTATTGTATGCAAATTCTGCTTGTGGTAAAATCAAATCCCATCCTGTTGGCTTATCCCCAACCAAACATCTTAGCAAATTTCTCAAACTCCTATTCACCACCTCTGTCTGTCCATCAGTCTGTGGATGATGTGATGAACTAAATTTCAAATCTATCTTCAACTTCTTCCATAATGTACGCAAAAATATCCAATGAACTTAGTGTCCCTATCTGAAACTATACTCTTTGGCAAACCATGTAGTCTCACCACTTCTCTGAAAAATAATTCTGCTACATGAACAACATCATTAGTCTTCTTGCAGGGAATAAAATGTGCCATTTTTGAAAATCTGTCAACTACTACAAAAATTGAATCATGTCCCCGCTGTGTCCTTGGTAAACCAAGAACAAAGTCCATAATGATATCCTCCTAAGGCTTCTCTGGTATAGGTAATGGTTGATACAACCCTGTATTCTGCTTCACTCCTTTTTCCATCTGACATACTCTGTAACTCTGTACAAACTTCTTGACATCTTGTTGCAATTGTGGCCAATAATAATTCTCACTAACCAAAGCAAGGGTTTTATCTTGACCAAAATGTCCAAAAAATCCTCTGCTATGCTTCTCCTTGATGAGATTCTTGTTAGAAATAGGAAATACTGAGAGGGGGGGGGGTGAATCAGTATTTCACAAACTTTTACTTTTGCCCACTTATGGATATAACAGATTACTTTAGTGCATAAAAAGATTATCAAGCTGATTAACAAACATAGTAGTAAATAAAAAGAACTCATAACACATGATATGTTCTTGAGGAAACCCTGGCCAAGGGAAAACCCTAGTGGGGATGATACGCACAAAGATCACTAATCAAAAGTATCTTGTTAGGGATATTGGACCCTGTTAAGAGTCAGTTTACAATATATAGTAGATCTATCCTAGTTAAAGGACTTTAGGCCTTGTTAGAAGCCTTAACCCTGTTAGGAGTTAGATTACAAAACCTAATCACCAGCTAAGCTCACTACCCAAATAGGTAATACAAAATGTTTTTGACTATAATATGGTACTGCTTACAACTTCACATCAATAGCCTTTTCTGCTATCACAATATACAACTTTCACAAGTTATCCTTTTCTTTCTTTTCACAAAACACATCCTTATCATTACATTTCAAGTATGCCTAATATATGAGTTATTAGAGCTAATAACTTTATATGGTCAGCTTCCAAAATCTTTATCCAAGGGTAAAAATCTAGGATGTCATCCCTTCATAATGTTAAGTCATTATTTTGATAAGCAAAAATAATCCCTTAACTCTTTCGCTAATACTGTCTCCAAAACTATCTTTGGTAAACTTCAAATAACTTCATCCGTACTGCTCCAAACTTTATGCACACTGAGATGGGGTATCCTCATACTCTTTAGAAGCTTTAGTTAACTACACAAACAAAAATATTGCTCCAGTGGATGTCACCAACTAAATCTTCATCGGGTGCTCTAGTGTCAGGATCACTGTATCCATACTTAGACAATTTCTTCCTTCAACTTGCCATACTTGCATTCTAGATTCTGCGCTCTCAGTAGAGATCATATGTTGCCATAATGACAACATCTATGCATCCATATTAGCCAAATTTCCAACAATCTCCCCCTTTTTCATTGGTGGCAACATATGGGAAAATTAGCTAAGTGTGCAAACAAAACTTCAAAACACTTACACAAAATTATGGCCAAATGTTATACAACACATATACAATATTGTACTCCATAGAATAGATCCCCCTATGAGTATCCTTCCTCAACATATTATCAATTTTCTGCTATCTCTCCCCCTTTGACAACAATGACAAAGATAGGGTGTACAAAAATTTCAATAGAAACTTGATACCTTGTTATTAGCTATTGCAAAGTCGGTAGGCTTGCAACACAGTCACCAAACTCTGACTTCCATGATTCAAAATATTTCTCCCATATCTTCCTGATGGATTCAACAACATTGAGTGGAGTACTCAATCTGTATGTTGCTGTCTGACAAGCTTGTAGGGAATTAAAGCTAAACTTCTGAAAATATGTCTTTACTGAAAGACACTGCTCAATTTGGTCTTCAACAATTGAGGTCTTGATTGAGATATGCTCTCTCAAGATGTTAATCCTGATCATCTTTCTGTTCTTCTCCTCTACTAACATTCTGATTTCATCATTTAAATTCCTTATGTTCTTCTCCATAGAACTTATCTTTACATTTGGGTTTGTCAAGGTGTTTGTTTCAACTGTAATTGCATCTATCTTCTCTCTGATCTTCTTATCTTCTTCAGCTGTTAGGATTTCTAATTTTGTGCATTGTATATACAAACTCTTTCTAGTCTCAAAATGTTTCCTCAAATCCTTTATGCATACATCCAAATTACCAATATCATTTTGAATATTTACTCTTAAATTTTGTTGCATTTCTGCTTCATAGGCTTCCTGAACTTTTATTCTAGCAATATCCTTTAAGTTAGAAAATTCAGAGTCAAAAGAGTTTATTACCATTTTAGCTTTCTTAAGTGGATCCGATTCAAATACCTTAGTGTTGATCACACTCTCAAGTTTCTCTATCAAAACTCTAACTTTGCCTTCAAGGTCCTTCACCTTCTTATTCTTTCCAATAATTTTATTAAGAGATGTGATGAACTCAAGCTGATCATCATCTTCAACCTCTTTTCCAAGGTCTTCAAAAATTGAACCAATTTGTCTCTTCTTACTGTCAGGTGCACTAGGGGTAGTGACTTCTGTCAAAATTTGTTTACCTTTAACTATCTGCTTTGCTGGAACTGATTCTAATACAGCTGGTGCTTCCACTGCCTCTATATCCTTTTCTGATTCTATAACCTTCTCTTGCTCTTCTAAAGCTAAATTGTCAACAATGTTTCCTAGATCATGAAATACTGCATCATTTGACTCTAGTGTCACTTTGGTTCCTTCAATGTCCATTGATTCTTTGCCAATATTGATATGTGAAGAAGATGGGACTTCTTCAATACCAACTTCCTCTGCATGCGGTTCCTCTAATTGCTTCTGCTGAGGATCTGATTCAACATGCTTTCCTACAACTATACCTACAAGAACTTGCATTACTTCTTGCTCAGTCTCTTTTTGTACTTCCTCCTTTTTGCCTCCCATTATAAGAATTGTTCTTCTCTTAGTTCTCAATAAAGTTATTTCAAGAGGCTTCAAGATTCTCTTCAAATGATCTTCATCCTCAACTTCATAGAACTATCTGATTACATGTTCTCTCATCTGTATGTCCTCTTCTTGTGCTCTCTATTTTCTATTCACAAGTCTGTTATACAAATCTTCTGGGATCTTACTATGAATAGTGCTAAGTTTCTTATCTATCAAAATCATATGTGTAATCATTGCATTTTCAAAATTCAATCTATCAAATGATCCACATAGATCATAGAATTTATTTATCTTAGTGAAGTCTCCATGCTGCAATATATCTTCATTAACTCTTTCAATTCTTGGTTTCCAAGTTTTCTTCTTGATTGAAACTTCATCATCATCTTTAATTACTACTACTTTTCTAGGTACAGGTGGTACAATCAGTTTTTGTCTCTTGCTAGGTCCTGTTGCACTCACTTTTACTCTTTTTCTAGGAATAGGAGAAAAGGATTTTTCTCCTTCATCTTTTTCAGGTACTTCAACTTTTACCTTTACTGCAATAGGATCAACAGGGTCTACACTAGATGCCATAGGTGGAACTACAAGATTTTCACTTTGCTTCAAGGCTTCTGTAGTCTTCTTAGCTACGTCAAACTCATGACTTGACATACCTGATTCTTTCAGTATTTTCTTCATAGTAGATTCAAATCTCCTACTAGATTGCTTCTTTTCTTTCAAACTTATTGGAGAGTTGAAATTCTCTTCATAGGTTCCAAACCTATTTGCATGACCATCCAACTCACACTTTAACAGTCTATTCACATATCCTACTATTTCTGCTTTAGATACTTCATAGCCAAGAGGGTCTATGAATTCCATTCTAGGCTCAACTACTTCAATGTAGGTGAAATCAGTGTCTACCATAAAACAAATGTCATCTTTATGCTTTTCAACTAAGGATTGAGGAATCCTTGATTTATTCTTAACAATATTCTGAAAAGTCTTCAATACAAGCTTCACACTGTCATTGACTTTATCAATTAGGTGCTTCATGTAGACTGAGTTTATTCTTTCCATTATGTTCACATTGTCACTCCAATCAACTGTGTAAGGAAATCTTCACAAAATATGAAAAACATATAGGTTATCAAAGATGAAAACCTAAATTGTGTGTACTTAGCCTTCTTAATCTTTTCTAAATTCTCAAATAATTGAATTTTCAGAATTTCACATAGGTCTACTTGTTTCTTCTCAATACACATAAGATAAGCTACATGAACCTGTTAGAGTAGTCATATTATAGCTAATAATTAAATTATTTAATTATTAGTCTATTATTCTCTACACTTAAGTTAGACTTAGGCATCTCATTATTCTTTAGGGTTTTCACCTTTAGGGTTTTGGTATCTTTTTATAAGGATTCCCTCTTTGTATTTCATTAATTCACTTATTGGATCATAATAGAGATTGCTCTTTGCATGTCCATAAGATGTCTCTAGCTTTTTGGCCTCCATGATTTTTCTTGCTTCTGTGCTTTGCTTCTTCCATGTGACAGGGTTATGCATGCAGGTGTTCTTGGGAGATTAGTATTTCACCTAATCTAACATGGTATCAGAGCCATCTTGCTGCTCGCTGTTCGTGTTTTGTTGAAGTGTTTCAGAAGCAAGAGGTTTTCAAGGGTTTCAAAAGTTTTTTTGTGGATCTGGGGGGGAGCCAAAATTTGGCTCACCTTGGGCAAAAACGGACACCACCATTGTGTTCGGAAGGCCCAAGAACCCCTAAATCCATATAAAACTTGTCCATTTTAGACACAGTGGCATCTGAGGCAAAAAATTTTTGCATACTAGGGTCGTACGGCCCTGGCACGCACTTCAAGGTAGGTACAGTCAGTGATTTTTAAAAAAAAAAATATAAAAAAAATCTCGTTTGGGCGACCGCCCAGCGGCCACCAGCGCACCGCCAAGCGGCCACCACAGAGCCGCCCTGCGGCTCGCCCAGCCGCCGCCCGGCCCGGCCGCCACCCCGGCTCCGCCAGCGCCCCCGCGCCCTCTGCTCTGCTCCGCGGCCCGCCCAGCCGCCGCCCGGCCCGGCCGCCACCCCGGCTCCGCCAGCGCCTCCGCGCCCTCTGCTCTGCTCCGCGGCCCGCCCAGCCGCCGCCCGGCCCGACCGCCACCCCAGCTCCGCCCGCGGCCCCGCCGCCCTCCGCCGCCCGCTGTCCGACGGCCCCGCTCAGCTCCGCCCACCGCTCCGCCGGCCGCCCGGCGGGGTTTTTAAACCCTGCGGGCCCTAGCGGCGGTCACATGGGTGACCGGGAGCTCTAGCTCCAGCCCCCTGCGCGCGCCATGCGCCCAGGGGCTTTGCATTTCCAGCCCCAGGGGCTTTAAAAAAATTTTTTTTGAAGCCTTTTTAGGGTACCTGGGCCTTTTTTGCAATATCTTGAGCATACGGAGGTCTTTTTTCGACTTCTTTATATCGCCGGAAAGCTCTTTCTGATTATGGAGGTTAGAGTTTTTGGATCTGCTATTTTGATAGTGTTTTTTTCTGTCAAAGGTGATGTTTACTTTTTGCCTTTCGGGAGCCATATCTCACTCATCCGGACTCATTTTTGGGCTCACCATATATCGTCAGAAAGTTGGTTCTATGTGCTATTCAGTGGTAGAGGTTATTTTTCCAGATTCCACTCCAGGTTTTCACTCCTCCGCGTTTGGCAGTTTATGCCCTCTGGTGGAGTGCTTGGTTCTACAGGTCCGGGGATCTCTTCTTCTGTTCTTCTGGCTCACTCTTCTTTCTTACTTCTGAGCATTGTATGCTTCTCTTCTATTGCATTCTTTTTTCTGTAAATGCACTGAGATAAAGTGCCTGCCTTTGCATATCTGGGATCTTGTACTCCTTGTGTTTGTTTGTACTCGCACTCAGTTATAAAGTGCCATGGGGGGTTATGACGTTTTGCCTTTTGTGCTCATCCACCTTTGTCAAGTGAGTGTACCTTCCATGACATTAGCCCATGCTGTGTGTCCAGAAGATCTATTCTTCTTCTTCGACACCGCCCTTTATCCTGTGCGTGTACTTCTTTTGCACTGTTGGTGTTCCTGATTCTTCTTCTTGCAGATGTTTCTGGCATTGCATTTCAGTGTTCCTGTCACCCCTCTCCCTGTTCAGCATTATGGGGGGGTTCACCTGTTGGCTCTATTGCTTCCTTGGTTCGGTTGAGTGATCTACGTATTCAGTTTTTGTTCCTATGTACTAGGTGGATGCAGTGGCTAGGCACCTATGCATTTCGGTGAGATGGATCATCTACTATATAGACACTCATTCATTCTTGCTTTTGGAGGCCACCTCTTCGATTGATCAGCTCTTCAGACTTTGTCTTCTCTACCTGGTCATGCACTATTTCAGTGGGGGTTCCAGCAGTATTCTTCTGACAGTGTTTGCAGCTTCATGCTTCAGAGATGCTTCATGCTCTTTCTTGTTCCTTTCTTTGGGACATTCCTTAGATTGGAGGCTTTGTTTCCTTCATCTAGTTTATTTCTTGTACTTGGGTACCTAATCAGGCCTTATTTCCGGGACCCATAGCTCTTTCATGCATTTTTGTTTTCATGCATCTTTTAGTCCTTAGTTGTTTAGCTTCTCCCTAAGTTACACTTAAGGGGGGGTGTTAGAGTAGTCATATTATAGCTAATAATTAAATTATTTAATTATTAGTCTATTATTCTCTACACTTAAGTTAGACTTAGGCATCTCATTATTCTTTAGGGTTTTCACCTTTAGGGTTTTGGTATCTTTTTATAAGGATTCCCTCTTTGTATTTCATTAATTCACTTATTGGATCATAATAGAGATTGCTCTTTGCATGTCCATAAGATGTCTCTGGCTTTTTGGCCTCCATAATTTTTCTTGCTTCTGTGCTTTGCTTCTTCCATGTGATAGGGTTATGCATGCAGGTGTTCTTGGGAGATTAGTATTTCACCTAATCTAACAGAACCATTACTACAGCCATGTCATCTTCCCTTGAACTCAACTTTGCAAATCTAGGGTTTCGGTATGATCAGCGCTGCAAACTGCTTCCAAACTTCTTCAAATCATCCTCAACTCACTTTTTCTTCTTTCAAATCTCTTTTCAATCTCTTTTTAATCATGATAACTTCAATTTCAACCTTATAACACTTCACATTAACTTGATCTGACATCGCATTCATTCATTTTGCCACTAAAACCTCAAAAAGTTGATTCTGCAAACCTGCAACCATAAAACTTTTTTGCGACCACACAAAACACAATATTTTCTTTTGCACACTTAACTATAGCATTATTACAACATAACAAACCTATATCTAATTGTGAAAAACTTAACTCATTCAAATTCCTAATCTACACTAATCCTAAGCCCTAAACTATAGAAACTTACATAATTTAAGTACTTAAAGAAGGGTCAGGTAAAGATTCATCCTTACCATCAGCTACATTACCTTCCTGACTACTTTCAATGCTGAATATACCTCCTTGATCTGTGCCTTTATCAAATTTTACTTCATCTTTATTTCTACAGCAACCTTTCTCTTTGTTTCCTGCATTTTCATTCCTTCTTGCATTGTTCCTAGGGTTAGGGTTATGATGATAACCTCCATTGTTCATTTTTCAAACTCTTGCTGAGTGTCCAAAATTGTTGCATATCTAACAAATGATTCCATTGTTTCCAAATCTTTGTCCTTACTGGTTAATTTGTGACCTGCAATTTCTAGCAATATGTCCTACTTTGTTGCATCTAAAACATACTACCACTTTTCTTTTAATCATTTCTTCAATAGATCTCTTATCTACATTGTTAGTATTCCCAATCATTCTATTATCATAATTATTCAAAATTACTTTAGGTCTTCTATATTCGTTAGCTCTATGTCCAAAACCATGACAATTATAACAATGTCCATTAAGAGGTTTAAATTGCTTACCTATGCAATCTCTCTTCATGTGCCTAATAGTATTACAAGCAAAACATCTACCTTTGAATTCTCTTTGCATACCTTTAGATGATTCTTCATATTTTGATTCTTCTTGCTTTGATTCTTCTTTCTCTCTAGGTGGTTCTTCTTTAGGTGGATCTTCCAATGTGTTCTCATCTAGCTTCATTTCCTCCATACTTTCAGATGTCTTCAGATCTGGCTTCTTACTTTCATGATTTGTTCTAAACATACTAAATCCAAATCCAGTCTTATCAAAGAATGGTTCTCCAAATGAAATTTGTTTTTCAGTCCTATCACTATTTGAATATAGCCTTTCAAGTTGTTGTTTAGATTGAGTTAATTCACCTTTCACAATTTTATTATACTTCTCAACTTCCACATACTGCACTTTTACTTTTCAGATTCGGATGTTACCTTTTCAAGTCTTGATCTCAGATCTTCATTCTCAATTTTCAATTTTTCATTATCAGATCTCAAATTTCCATCTTTCATACTAAGCTTCAGATTTACTATCTTCAGCTCATGCTTAAGGATCTCATTTTCTTTTTCTAATTCATCACAATCTTCAACAAGAATATCAGATTTCTTTTCAAATTTTAGATCTTCAATCTTACCTTTTAATTTGTCAATAGCATTCTTTACATCTTCATACTTTCTTCTTAAGGAGTTTCTTTCATCAGTAAGCATATCAATCTGTTCAAAGGCTTCTTCAAGATTCTTCTAAAGTTGATCCATATCCATAGAGATCTTACTCAAGTTGCTAAGCTTTCCTTGAATGTTCCTTCTCTGAGTAACTGTGCTCTGATACCAATTGTTAGAAATAAGAAATACTAAGAGGGGGGGTGAATCAGTATTTCACAAACTTTTACTTTTGCCCACTTATGGATATAAAAGATTACTTTAGTGCATACAAATATTATCAAGCTGATTAACAAACATAGTAGTAAATAGAAAGAACTCATAACACATGATATGTTCTTGAGGAAACCCTAGCCAAGGGAAAACCACGGTGGGGATGGTACCCACAAAGATCACTAATAAAAAGTATCCTATTAGGGATATTGGACCCTGTTAAGAGTCAGTTTATAATATATAGTAGATCTGTCCTGGTTAAAAGACTTTAGGCCTTGTTAGAAGCCTTAACCCTGTTAAGAGTTAGATTACAAAACTTGATCACCAACTGAGCTCACTGCCCAAACAGGTAATAAAAAATGTTTCTAACTATAATATGGTACTGCTTACAACTTTGCATCAATAGCCTTTGCTACTATCACAATATACAACTTTCGCAAGTTATCCTTTTCTTTCTTTTCACAAAACACATCCTTATCATTACATTTCAAGTATGCCTAATATATGAGTTATTAGAGCTAATAACTTTATATGGTTAGCTTCCAAAATCTTTATCCAAGGGTAAACATCTAGGATGTCATCCCTTCATAATGTTAAGTCATTATTTTGACAAGCAAAAATAATCCCTTAACTCTTTCACTAATATTGTCTCCAAAACTGTTCTGTTTGCAAAACTATCTTCGGTAAACTTTGAATAACTTCATCCATACTACTCCAAACTTTATGTGCACTGAGATGGGGTATCCTCATACTCTATAGAAGCTTTAGTTAATTGTGCAAACAAAAATATTTCTCTAGTGGATGTCACCAACTAAATCTTCATCGGGTGCTCTGTCAGGATCACTGTATCCATACTTAGACAATTTCTTCTTTCAACTTGCCATACTTGCATTCCAAATTCTGTGCTCTCAGTAGAGATCATATGTTTCCATAATGACAACTTCTATGCATCCACATTAGCCAAATTGCCAACAATATTCCCTCATAGAACTTGTTGGAATGCACAACTAATTCCCTCTAAATAACATATCATCCTGAATGATAAAATCCAACCACTTCATTCTGTCTAGAGTAATAGGTTCTTTACAAGCTTTCCAAGCTTCATCAAAATTAAGATCCTCTGGATACAAATTCTTGAGTTCCCTGAACCCAACCATCTCAATCTGCATCTCTATCAGCAATAGTTGCATTTTGCTAAGCGCATCTACAACCCTATTAGACTTTCCACTTCTATGTTTCAAAACAAATGTATAACTCTACAAAACCTCAACCCATTTCAAATGTCTTTGATTTAACTTTCCTTGACTATTCAAATATTGCAAAGCTTGATGATCAGTATACAAAACAAAATCCTTAGGAAGCAGATAGTGTCTCCACTTCTTCAATGCTTGAACTATAGCACAAAATTATTGATCATAAATAAAATATTTCCTCTTGGCATCATTTAACTTCTCACTGAAATAAGCAATAGGTTTACCTTCTTGGCTCATAATAGCTCCTATTGCAGTACCACTAGCATCACAATCTACTTGAAACACCTTATTAAAATCTGAAAGTGCTAAAATAGGTTGTTCTGTAACTTTTTATTTCAATAGTTTAAAACTCTTATCTGCCCCATTAGTCCATTTGAACTCTTTTCTATCCCCTCTCATTGTTTCAGTCAAGGGTCCACAAATACTGCTAAAATTTTTGATAAACTTTCTGTAAAAGCTAGCCAAACCATGAAAAGATCTTACCTCAGTAGCACTCCTTGGAGGAGGCCATTCAAGGATAGAATGTACTTTTTCTGGGTCCATTTTTAGACCTTTTGTTAAAACTACAAATCCCAAATACACTAACTCTTTCTTCACAAAACTACACTTCTCCAAATTAATCAACAATTTCTCATCTCTCAGCTTCTCAAACACCATACGAATATGCATCATATGTTCCTCCAATGTCTTGCTAAAGATCAAAATATCATCTACGTAAACAATGACAAACTTACCCAGAAACTCTTTCAGAACCTCGTTCATGAGCCGCATGAAAGTGCTCGGTGCATTGGTTAGCCCAAAAGGCATGACTAGCCACTCATATAGTCCTTCCTTTGTCTTGAAGGTAGTCTTCCATTCATCTCCTTCTCTGATCTGAATCTAGTGATATCCACTCTTTAGATCTATCTTTGAAAAATACACAGCTCCACTCAAACAATCCATAATATCATCGATTCGTGGCAATGGAAACCTATACTTGATTGTGATCTTGTTTATTGCTCTGGAATTTGTACACATCCTCCATTCTCCATTCTTCTTTGGCGGTAATACCGTGGGTACGGCACAGGGACTCAGACTCTCTTGAATCAACACCTTCTACAATAACTTATGTACTTGTATGTTCAACTCTTCACTTTCTGCTGGTGTCATTCTGTGTGCTACCTTGTTTGGAAAACTAGCTCATGGAATCAAATTCATTTGATGATAGATCTTCCTTACCGGTGGTAATCCATGAAGTACATTATTAGATACAATATCTTGAAACTCATTCAACAAATCTACAACCTCTACAGGTACATCCTCTACTTCCTCTTTACCAGCTTTTGGAATTAAAGCAAAACACACATGCTCATACCTCATACAAATGTTATTCTTGCATTACCACATACCTTTTCTTCAGTCTCCTTCAATGAATTTAGCTTATGTCGCACTCCATCCTTTGTTAGGGAATAGGTATTCGCACGACCATCATGTACAACACATCTGTCAAATTTCCATGGTCTACCCAACAACATATGACATGCATCCATAGATATGATATCACATAGTACCTCATCTTGGTACCCACCAATCTTGAACTTTACTAGGCACTATTCACTGACCATGACCTTGCGGTCATCCTACACGTAGGCAATCTAATATGGATGTGGGTGTTTCTATCTCTTGAGCTTCAACTTTGTCACCATCTCTTCTGACACCAAATTGTCAGTGCTTCCACTATCAATGATAGTGTGTGTGAAAATTGTACCTGATCTGTAGACACAACACTTCAGTAAAACATTAGAGGCTAGCTATAATCAAAATTGTGCAAAATTGAAATCTAATTTAACCAAGTGATTTACTGCCTTCTAGTAGGTGCGAGATTGATGTTCTCAGATTGTAATCGAGATCAGTGACCTAGACGACACCTAAATGAAGGATTTGGATGCAAAACTGATATGAAATATGAATGCAATTAATCTATATTTTTGATATTTTCTGTGCAATGATATGAAAAATGATATGAAATTATGCTAGAATGAAATTGATCTATGAATATGCAAAGTAAGCTAACAATGATATGAAAACAAAAGTGATCTCACAACAATGTTGATTCGCAATAAGCTTTGATCCTTCCAATTGCAATTCTCCAGCGTGATTGTGCAAAAATATGAGATCCTGTAGATTTGAGAGAGATGAATTATGAAGAGCTGAGCCTTGTTTTATAGAAATCCAGGGCTTTGGAGGTGCATGGATAAAAGCCATAAATCACTCAAATAACTCAACTTGATTTTTGAGTTATTTTTAAATAAAGGATAATTAACTCACAAAAATATGCAAAAGCAGAGTCTAACTCAAAATAGAGCTTAGCTTTAATTGATAATTGATAGTTGTCTGCTTTTATGATTGTGCATGTTTTATTTATGAATTAATTTAATAAATAAAGTGATTTATGCTGAACTTAACTGATTTTTGAAAATAAATAATTGATTTATGGGTTAATCAATTATTTAATCAAACTTTTATTAAAAACTATATTATTAAATAATGACAACTTGCTTTAATTAATTAAATAAAAATTTAATCAATTATTCATAAGATATTAGATTTATTGTCAAAATTAAATAATACAATTAATAATAGATAGAATTAAATTTAATTACACAATTAAGTGGCAAGATATTAAATCTAATTAATTAAATATGAAAATATTTAATTAATCAAACTTAGGATAAATGTGATTTATCGCCAAATAATCATTAAATTAAAGATAATTAAGATAATTAGGAATATTGCTAGGAATATTCTCCGATGCAGAATTTAAGATAATCAATTATGATTCGATGATGTTTAGATGTGCCTTAGGTTAGGACTTTGATTTTGATTTCATTCGATATGTTGATATAGAAGATTAATGAACTTATAGCCCATTTTTGGGGTATTACATTTTGCCCCTTTTTGAATTACTATGCGAAGCGCAGTGGTTCAAAGATAGTCTATGTTTGATAAAGATATGAAACTGATGTTTGAAATTGATAATTGATATGAGACAGAAGCTGATTGATATTCATTTGCTATGGAGATAATAGGTCCTGAATGACCAAAGATAATGTTCACTATAACAGAAAATGAACCTCTGATTGTGAAAAAGTGTCAAAATGCCTGATTCCAAACCTTAGGATTGCAAAGAAGTGAGTGACCGGTTCTAGACTCGATTGTCTTAGCAGAACTAGTAGGTATCACATTCGAACCCTTCAGTTGCCGAAGAACCAAGGAAAGAACACTATGATCTGATGGTTGCAAAAACTAATATAGTTTACAAGATTAGGAGAATACTAGATTGATATGGATCTTGATGAATCTGATATGCCCCAAGTGATGATAGATTTTCCCCGAGCGATGAGGTTTTTTGATGAATCAATAACTAGATGTGGTTGTTGTCATGATTACTGACGAAGATATGATTTCCATAAAGATATGATTTCAAATTTGATTACAGACTTTGAATGATGTGCAATACCATGCCCCCTTCAAGATTAAAATTGAAATCTGACAAGAAAAGTCAGCGTTGAGAGTTCAGAAGCATGTTAATTGATTGGAGAAGTGGTTAAACACGTCCAGGAACGTATTCTGCATCATTTAGAGGTCCAGACAACCAAGTTTGACTAGGTGAAACTATGAGTTGACCATAGTTGACCAAGTTGAAATTTTGATAGTTTGATGTAAGATAATCAGTTAAGTTGAATACTAGATTTGTGTGATGATGGAAGGTCAATTATGCAAGCAGTAGACCACCCTAGGCCCAAAAATTTTAAATCATGATTTTGACATATTAAACGATCTCAGATTTGAATTTTGATCCCGAAAAAGGATTCTACTTGCTGTTTCATTGGAGGAACCTTTGTGTGAGATTCAACTCTTATTAGATTTGAAGATGCAATTTGAAGAATCATTTAAGCATTGAAGTTTAGCCAACCATTGTGAGATCATGCAAAGTGCAAAAAATACAAAGAAACATGCAGGATGATAATGCAACCCTAGACCGAGGACCTAGTCACTGATCATGTGTCGATTTGTTATCATCATTGAACTTTTAGGTAACCAGATAAATCAATACAATGCCCACTAGCTATGAAACCATAGACATATGAATATTGATTTGTAATGCTCAAGAACCAATACAACACCCATTGGTCAAACAACCATGGACATATGAATATTGGTTTTATTTTCAGAATATCAGATTAGATATAAGCACCAAGGCATAAATGCCAGGATGACCTGAATATCATGTTCATTTTGATATAGCAATTTGTATAAGCATCAAAACATAAATGTTGTGATGACCTGAATACACCTTGCATGACAAACACATCAAACAGCCAAGGGATTATTCTAAATCCAATGTGAATTACCCATAGTGACCCTTTATCATTCACATCCTTAGGTAAGATCGTGTTTCACAATAGGAGAAAGAACTCACTCAAAAAGAAAATAGTTAGATCAAACTTCCTTGAATCTTCCAGGTATCAATGGTTGAGGTACGCATGGCCATCCAATTCGAGATAGAGGCTCTTACAGTCGGACACCATGTCAATTCAGAATTTCCAAAATTGTTAGATTTTTACATACAAGTAGAAAACAAAGAAAAGATTATACCCCTAGTCATCACTCTCTAAATCCTATAAAGGACATCATCGAAGAGCTCGAAGGGACACAATATGCAAAAATCTCAATGCAAATCAGTAAGCATACAAGGAGATAAAAGCATGTAAAAAAGCATAGATTGTTTTCAGTTTGATGTTTGATGTTTGATTGCATTGTTGTAGATGCAAAATCTTTTCTGGAGACAAGACTGACTGACTGACTCACATGAAGCTTCAAAAGGACTCTGACTAGATATGACACATCTAAGATATACTGGAGGCCATAGGATATAACATTGATTGCCCCCAAATGTTAAGCATTGATAGGATACAGACGCTTGAGCTGAGTGGTGTATAGACGGACTTATTGAAAACTGGAACTGCAGAAACAAACCGGGAGATATGTACAAACTAAAGAAAAATTGAAAGCTAGGAAAGACCAAGATTGTGTTGCTAGATGGATCATTTTGAACAAGTGGCACCCATTTGCTAGGTTTTCACCATCTTGGTAGAGATTCTATTTTTGTTACCAAGGTGCCTGTTTCTAGGTTTTCACCAAGGCACTTTTTCTTTTTCTCATTTTTTTTTTGTATTTTTTATTTTTTCAATATTTTTTTTTTTGTACTTTTGATATTTTTCACTTTTTTTGTGAATCATCAAGGCGCCTATTGCTAGGTTTTCACCAAGATGTTCATTTTTTCAGGACCTTTTCCAATTTTTAAGATTTTTTCAAGACATTTTACCATAGACTAAATGCCTTAGGCATAGAATTTCTTCAGATGGAGAATGTTGATTGGTTCTTGGAGCTGTTCTCCTTTAGTCATTGAGAGTTTATAGGCACTAGAGCCAAAAGTAGCAGTGGTGACAAAGGGACCCAGCCAGTTGGGTTCAAACTTCCCCTTGCATTCTCGATGGGATTGATTTTTAGGATTTTCTCTCAAGACTAGATCACCAACCTGAAATTCTCTGTGTCTGACTTTCTTGTTGTAGCTTCTAGACATTCTCTTCTGGTATACTCTGAGATGATCATATGTTGCTTGTCTGCGCTCATCTAGTAGTTCTAGTTCTTGCAACCTAGACACTCTATAGTCATCATTAGTTACTAGACTATGTATTCTGATTCTTAGTGATGGGATTTCAACCTCCATAGGCAGTACCGCTTCAGACCCATAAACTAAAGCAAAAGGTGTAGCCCTAGTAGGTGTTCTGATACTTGTTCTGACACTCATTCTAATACTTGTTCTGATACTAGTTCTGATACTGGTTTTGATACTGGTTCTCATACTTATTCTGATACTAGTTCTGATACTGGTTCTGATACTGGTTCTGATACTTGTTATGATACTAGTTCTGGTACTTGTTCTTATACTTGTTCAAATACTTGGTATACTTGATAGCATCTTTTTCCATTGCAAACTCCCAAGTAAGATCATATCATGCAGTCCCAATGTCTAGCAAGGTGGAGAACAAGAGGGATTGGAAAGCTAGTGGAAGAGATGGAAGACAAGAGAATGAAGGGAAGAAATCCTCAAAGGTCAAACTCCTCAAGAATACACAAGCTAGGGAAAAATTGTCATGTAAAGTGCATTTGGACAAGCAATGAAAGGCCAACATAAGATAAGTCACAAAAGTGTAATGCCAAAGAAGGAAAGGATGTAGTCCAAAGGAGTAGACATGTCAAGAGGCTTCATAGCACTGTGTTTTACTCTTTCTCCTATTAGATCAAGACCAAAGGGGAAAAGGATAGCGATAGATATAAAGGCTAAACATGAAAGGAATGAAAGCAAGATCACTGTAAAATAGCTCACAAGATAGCCAAATGTTCATGTATAGATCAACATTGTCAAGATCAAAGAGAGAGGATGAAATGGATGAAATATGTAGAAGAACTATGCATGATGCCTGATTGCCAAGTTTTCATCATGGTACTTATCCAAGGTGCCACAAGGGAGTGGTTTTCACCATAGGACAAATTTATTTCTCTTTACTTTTGCTACCAAGGCACCTATTTCCAGGTTTCCATCAAGGCACATTTTCAAATTTTTTATTTTATTTTTTTTTATTCTTAGAAGAAGGCAGGCTTTTTAGATAATGCTCCTTGAAAGGATAAACCATGATATGCCAAGGATTCAAAATGATATGCTCAAAGATGCTGATAGGGAAAGGAAGATGGAAGAGAAAAATGGAGGATAAGGTTTTATGTAAAGTGAGTGAGGTTGGAAGATAGGAGGAATAGGCAAATGAGAAAAAATGATAGAAGGTAGAAGGATAATGCATGAAAGGATTGTGAAAGGGTAGATGGAAAGGAAGGCAAGCTCAAAATCAACACATACCTTGAAGGGTGGTGAGAGGATGGAAGAATTGTGAATGAAGGAATACGTGAAGGAATATGGCAAATGGATAGCAGAGGTTGTGGTTTAGGTGCATGGAATGGAGGAATGCTTTTGGAAGAAGATGAAGTGGAAGTCTTTGGAAGCTTGAATGTCAACTTAAATTTTTGCTCAACACCAGACTCTTTCAAGAGAGACTTTGGAATCCATATAGTCATAGGCTTTTCATTTCTTTTTGGTAATTTGGAGAGAATATCTTCAATCATGAATTTTGGAATCCATACTTGTCTTGTAGTTTTTTTCTTAGATATCTCTTTTGATTTTATGCTTCCATGTCATTTAGAGGAGACATGGTGATCCTTTTTTGATGAATTCTTGTATTGCTTCTTTTTCTTTTATTGAAAATTCAAGTTACTTCCAAAAGACTTGGAACTTGTGGAAGAAGAAGGAGGATATTACTGGTTTAGATGGGTGGGTGGATAAAAAGGATTCAAGGGTATGCATCTATGTTGATCTTGAGGAAAGATGGGAGATGGAGGGATGTAAGGACCCAAGATGGATGGTGGATTAGGAGAGTTAGGAGGGGAAAGTGAAGGGACATAAGAACCCAAGATGGAAGGTAGACATGAATCCCTTAGTAGTGGTGGAAGAGATCCAAGGATGGATGTGGAAGATGCAAAAGGATAACCAATAAGTTCATTAGCATCTATACGACAACCAAAGACATCAGCATCTTTAGAGTGAGCATTAAAATTTTCAATAGAATCGTGGACATCTTGAATATGAGCACCTTCTTTGATAGGATTGTTCAAAGCTTGCAAAGACTTAGGAAGAGTACAAAGTGGAAGTGAACATGGAGTGGTAGAATAAGAAGATGGAAGACTTTGATCTTGACAAGGATCTTTGGATAGCATAAGCGCATAATTTTTCTTTTGATTTTCAATAGGCTTAACATTGGAAGTAACAAAACCATTTTTACCAACTTTAATGGAAGTATCATATTCAGAAAGCGCAAGTGTAGTAAGGCTATTTTGATTGTCAATAAACTCAACAGTGTAAGTAGTAGCTTGATCTTGCTTAGGAGAAGACTTAAGACATGGTGGAATGCATGAAAAAGGGTGTGCAGGATCAAAAGAACCCTCAGGTAGATAAGAGACATCATGAAAAGGATTGGATGGCATGGAGGTTTCTTGATCTTGATATTTCTTTATGTTATTTTCTTCATCATTTTTAGAGTCCTCTTGACATGGAGCCACTTCTAAGGACAAGGAAGCATGTTGGGATTGTATGGATGACTTTGTAATATATGGTGAAGGACTAGCTGATGTAGGCATTATAGCACATAAAGGCTTAGGCTCGCTAGGTGTAGCATTATTGGAAGTATTTGTAGCCAAGTGAAGGTTAGCTTGAGTTTCTTTAAGAGGTAGCCCTGGAGGATAACTATAGGGAACCGCATGAAAAGTATCAGGGCTTTCATTGGATGAAGGTTCTGTGAAAGATTTGAAAGACTTAGAAGCTTTAGGAAATGCATGGATATTGGAAGAAGTAGGGGATGGAAGGGAATCATCACAAGACAAAGGTCCAACATTAACATGATCTTGCTTGAGAAGATAATCTTTATTTTCAGCATGAGAGTTCTTAGAGGAGAGATCCTTGTAGTATTGATGCTTCAAGCTAGCACGAAGCATTTTATAGTCCTCAACAGTAGTAGATGGATCATAATCAAGGTATTGTCCACAAAAGCCATCAAAATCTCTTTCAAAATCAGAATCATATGGATCACCATCATGATCTATCCACTATGACAACCCATTTGTAGTAAGCAGGAACACATGAGAAGGAGGATTCTTAGGAATAGAGGTGTCATAGGTATCATTACATTGTCTGTCATCATAGTCATCATAGTCTTCAAAGCTAGATGTGTCACTCTCTATGGAAGAGGTATCATAAGGGTTTTCACGTTGCTCACATTTTTTCTGAGGGCATGGTGACATGTACAAGTCTTTATCAAATGGAAAAGGGCTTAGAGCTTCCATGGAGAACTCTTTAGGTTCCTTTTCTTTCTCAAGTTTGTTAAGTTTGACTTGCATAGTGTGGATCTGTTTCATCATAGCTAAGATTAGAATTTTTTCCTCATGTGTACTAATTCTTTGAGACATGTGTACTAATTCTCAATAGCTACTACTCTGTTCTTGACACAGTGATTCGTTCGATAGATTCTGAAATAGGCTGAAAAGGCTAAATATCTGACAATTCTGACAATTTTTTGACAACTTTCAAAAATTTCCCAAATGACACTCTACAGACTCGAATGACAGTGGGTATGCTATGAAATGATAGTTGCAAAACTCATATGACAGTTGGGTAGCAATGAAATGACAGTTGAAAATATCATACGACAGTTGCAAGATTTTGACTTTGAGAATTTGCTCGCATGGAAACTTGTATGACACTGGGTACTCAATCATATGACAGATGGGTTGTAATGAAATGACACTTGGAAAAACTCGTATGAATTTTGACTTCTTGAAATTATTTTTGACTCCAGAAAGGATTTTACGTCAATTTTTGCAAAATTTTGAGTTTGCAGATTCGGATTGTTTGCAAATTTCAATGTCCAGATTTGAAGATTGTAACAAATTTGTTTGTTTTCAGTAACCAGATAGATAAACAAGCACACAAAATAGCAAGCAAGTGATTTCAAGCATGTCTAAAAATAATGAACAAGAATAAAAGCAACCTTGCACATGAACAATCAAGTGACTTATTCGTTCTAATCCTCAGAAGCGCTAATTGTGTATGTTCCAAAAATGTTTTGCAATAACGCACATATACCCTATAAAATGAAAATTTGGCCTCGCTAGGGTTTTTAGTAATGGTTTGACTCTGCAACTTTTATGATCCAAAGGGGTCAACTCCAATCCCGATGCACTAGGGTTTTGACACAGTCTGAGAACTTAATCTTCAGGAGCTACTAGGGAGATCTGACAACTCAACAATGAACCATACCTATGGAGATTTCTTCCACAAGGACATTTATATAGCGGCTATCACTACCACAGTGAAAATGGCTATTATCGCTTGAGGTTCTGTCAACGTAGTTTTCCCTATGAAGGGATTGTCTGCTATGGTTAACCCTCTCTAAAGGTGACTCATAGTATGATACCACAAGGGGACTTGGTTCCAGATCCAAGGTTTTGATGCCTCTTCACTTTTAACCCAAACAAAGAAAGCAGATTAATCCGACACGCTAAGACAAAATTTTGCTTCACCAAGGTCTATGATGTCAAATCCATGTGATCTATCAACCTCTCTAGGGAGAGAATGTATCAATTAATAAGAGAAGGTGCACTAACCAATTTTGATTCACTAAAGCTCGTGATGTCAACCCCACGTGATCTATCAACCTCTCTTGGGAGAGAATGTATCGATCAATAAGAGAAGATGCACTAACTGAGTTGAATGTAAAATGGACTAAGTATCCTCCCTACCTAGAAGGATTCTATCATCAAGAAGGATTTCACTGGGAATCCAATCTCTCAAGAATCACGAATAGTGTTCATAGGGCCTAATTACTATGTGAGTACAGATATATTCTCGAAAGCAAATCTATCCAAAAGTATTCAGAAGCACAAGGTGGTACACTTAACGCTAAAAGAAAATATGAGGTGAGTCCACAAATTGGAGCACTTAATGCCTCACACAAGCTAGAAATGAGTCCACAACTTAAAAAACAAGTGAGTTCCAAAAAGCACACAAGGGTTGCCTAGTGGAGCATTTAACGCTTCTTTCCTGTTGACCCCTCCTCTTTAACATGGCATTGAGCTTCCAACCATAGTGCTGAATGAGGGGCCAGTAGATTAGTGAGTCCAATAACCCAAGATAGCAATCTAGATCAATCACAAGTAATCTAAGACTACTAATAAATACTTAAGGTGTCACAACCTAGTATCAATTATGCAAGTGTGTAAAACAAAAGCATGAAAAGAATCACCCAAGCTAGACACACGAGAGATTTATTTTAAGCCCAAATCAAAATATTATCAGCACAAGTGGAATACCTGACATCCTTGCAATGCACTTAGTAGATTTTTACCTAATTTTAGCAAACTTTACACTTTTTTAAATCAAAACTAGCAAGAGTCAATCAAAAATAGAGAATTCCAACTGTTAAGATTAGCTGTTAGTCAAAATCCGAAAATCAAATCTGACAAACTGCCTACAAAAATGAAACAACAATTGAAATCTGATGCCTAAACTTGTACTATAGTGGGTCTATTACCAAACGATAGTAAGAAACTTGTACGATAGTGGGTATGCTCCCAGACGATAGTCTGGAAACTCGTATGACACTAGGTGTCTAATGAAATGATAATCCAGCTTCCAAATGACAGTGGGTACCTGATGAAATGATCCTCAATAAAATCAACTGTCGTATGATAGTGGGTATGCTCCTAGATGACATTGGGTGTCTGATGAAATGACAGTCTGAAAAAAAATTGTACGACACTGGGTGTCTGATGAAATGATAGTCCGAAAAACTCGTACGACAGTCCAAAAAAATCGTACGACACTGTACAGACCAAAATTAAAAATCACACTGTACGGACAGCTTTGATAGAAAAAGTGCCAAAAAATTATTTTTTTTCTTTTTTGCAGGCAAAAAAAAAACCAAAAATAACGTCTTACTGAGAATACCACCAAAATAGGCAGCAACAGGTGAGTTTTGATAGAGAAATGATAGAAGATTGATAGAAATGAAGGGAAGCCCATTTCAGGGCCCCACGGTGGGTGCCAGAAAAGTGTGTGAAAATTGTACTTGATCTGTAGACACAACACTTCAGTAAAATATTAGAGGTTAGCTATAATCAAAATTGTGCAAAATTGAAATCTAATTTAACCAAGCGATTTACTGCCTTCTAGTAGGTGTGAGATTGATGTTCTCAAATTGTAATCGAGATCAGTGACCTAGACGACACCTAAATGAAGGATTTGGATGCAAAAATGATATGAAATATGAATGCAATTAATCTATATTTTTGATATTTTCTATGCAATGATATGAAAAATGATATGAAATTATGCTAGAATGAAATTGATCTATGAATATGCAAAGTAAGCTAACAATGATATGAAAACAAAAGTGATCTCACAACAATGTTGATTCGCAATAAGCTTTGATCCTTCCAATTGCAATTCTCCAGCGTGATTGTGCAAAAATATGAGATCCTGTAGATTTGAGAGAGATGAATTATGAAGAGCTGAGCCTTGTTTTATAGAAATCCAGGGCTTTGGAGGTGAATGGATAAAAGCCATAAATCACTCAAATAATTCAACTTGATTTTTGAGTTATTTTTAAATAAAGGATAATTAACTCACAAAAACATGCAAAAGCAGAGTCTAACTCAAAATAGAGTTTAGCTTTAATTGATAATTGATAGTTGTCTACTTTTATGATTGTGCATGTTTTATTTATGAATTAATTTAATAAATAAAGTGATTTATGCTGAACTTAACTAATTTTTGAAAATAAATAATTAATTTATGGGTTAATCAATTATTTAATCAAACTTTTATTAAAAACTATATTATTAAATAATGACAACTTGCCTTAATTAATTAAATAAAAATTTAATCAATTATTCATAAGATATTAGATTTATTGTCAAAATTAAATAATACAATTAATAATAGATAGAATTAAATTTAATTACACAATTAAGTGGCAAGATATTAAATCTAATTAATTAAATATGAAAATATTCAATTAATCAAACTTAGGATAAATGTGATTTATCACCAAATAATCATTAAATTAAAGATAATTAGGAATACTGCTAGGAATATTCCCCGATGCAAAATTTAAGATAATCAATTATGATTCAATGATGTTTAGATGTGCCTTAGGTTAGGACTTCGATGTTGATTTCATTCGATATGTTGATATAGAAGATTAATGAACTTATAGCCCATTTTTGGGGTATTACAATAATCACATCACAACATTTACCCTCACACTTGCATCTAGTGCAAAACAGGCTCCTCCTTTGTTCAAGTTCATTCTCACCACTCAGCAGGACTCTTTTGTTAATCAGTGTTTCTCCTCTTTCAACATCTTCTGAATTTGATGATCTGGCATCTTCATCTACATGTGCAACTCTGGCCTGGCCTTCATTCCTCCTATCTATCCTTCCTTGGCATTGAGGACATTCAAATGCCCTATGACCTTCTTCTCCATAGTGAAAACATGTTCCACAGAAGCCTCCTCTTCCTGAACCTTGTCCTCTTCCCCTTCCTCTCTTATCTCTATTATTCTAATCTTGGAAATGATTGGAATTATTTCCTCTCTGATTTTGACTGCTACTGGCCTCATCCTTCTTTTTCAGATCTTCATTTCGGCCTCCATATGACCATCCACCAGATCATCCACCACAACCTCTTCCATTTTGTCTGCTCTTGAACTTCTTGTTCAAATTTTCCTCCACTTTTAGGGAAAATTGGTATGCCTCTTCAATACTATTCATTTGAACTAGATTCAGCTCCTCCTGAATGCTTGGCCTCAACCCATTAAGGTAACGAGAAAATTTTTCCTTATCAGCTTCCGCATGGCCTATTCTGATGAGGATTCGATAGAACTCCTTTGTATACTCCTGAACAGATCATCCCGCTTGCTTCAAACTTTGCATTTTCTTCAATAGGTCAAGCTCATAATCAACAGGGATGAACTGTCGCTTCAATTTATCCACCATCTGATCCCATCTTGTGATTTTATCTTTCCCTCTTCTATTTCGCTCCAATTGAATCTCTTGCCACCAGATCTTTGCATGACCTTTCAATCTAGCCTTCATGAATTTGACCCTATCAGGATCCTCAATATGTTCATACTCAAAATATTCTTCACATTCATTGATCCAGTCGATCAATTCTTCTGGGTTAAGATTTTCAGAAAATGTCAAAACCTCGATCTTAGGTCTTTTTCTGATCTTGGAAATGGCTTGGAAAAGCCTTTCTTCTTCTTGATTAAAAATTTCACCTTCTTCTTCTTCTTGATCATCATTTCCTTCTTCAGCTTCATCCTCACTTTCATCTCTGACATTAAGATTCATTCATCTGCTAATCTCTTCTTGCAATGCTCGCACTTATTTCTGGAGTGCTCTAACCTCAGGTGTTACAACACCAACTCTTCCACCACGTTCCCTTCATGGAGGCATTTTTGCAATGCATGCTGAAACCCTAACCATGGTCCTGGTGCAAACTACCTCATAGTCGATGATCTGTTTACACAGAAACCCTAACCCACGATCTTGGTGCAAACTACCTCACAATCGGTGATCTGTTTACACACTCAAGAACTCCTACTCTGATACCACTTGATGAAGGGTGCTCTCCTTAATACCACAAAAATATAATAGAAATAGAGAAACAACAACAATATGCAACAATAGAAAATTGGCTTCTTATTATCTCCACAAATGTGGAATTACAAACTTTCAGAATTACAATATGCAAAGCCACATGGGCATTCCCTTACAATATTCTATAGTACAAAGCCTCAAATCAATACCCAGATCTACTACCTAGAACTACCCTAGACAACACTATGAGCCTTCTTTATATAGGCATTTTCCACCGCCCGAGAAGGTTCCAAAAATTTAGCCCTTAGGGCTGACCAAACTTAGAATTATTTTATTTTTCAATTTATTACATCAGATTCGGCTCAAAATAACTTTGGAAACCTAAATAGAAATTTTGAAGGAAAATTATTTTCCAGCATTTCAGGTGACCTGACTTTCAAAGACCATAAGTCATCACCAGTTGACCTGATTGACTATTATAACCCCATTTCAGATAGGCCACGAAGTGCTCTACTAGCTTGACTTGGGCAAGCACCTGTCACCCAAATTTTTGACCTCATCCAGAGCCTCTAAATCCTTCAAAATTGAGTTCAAAGTTTCTGTACCCTTCTGCCAATACTAAAAATCTTCTATATCTTCAAAACTAGACCTGATCTAGCCATGAAATTTTACTGGTAGGTTGATATGACTGAGATGAACCTCCACATGTAAAATTGGAACATTCCAAGATTTATGACCAACTTACTAAAAACAAGAAGTTTCCATAAATAGAAGCTCTGCACAAGATAGCCCTTATTGAATACAAAAACATAAATATTTTTGGGTGATGCAAGATTGCTCTTACACCCAGGATGCTCCTGCATCATCTAGCCTTGTTAGGAGCTGATTGTTACATAGTACATTTCCTTGCTAGAGGAATACAAAACCCTGTTAGGGGTATACAAAGCACCTGGTTAAAGGTGGTGAGCACACTGCTCTTACAACCAATACTATCCCAAAAATAGTTCTCAAAAGGGGAACAATACAAGCACTTATCTTGCTTAGATAGTTACAATTTTAGCTTGGCCTCTTACTGATCTTGCATCTGATCTCTACTCTTCTATTCACAATCTTACATATCATCATTTCCATACCATATATCACTTTTACAAAAAACACTCCATACTTATACAAAATCAGCCTTCCAGTTGACTTCACAATTATCATGCAAAACATAATAATAACTTATGCAAATGTTATCTATGGAGTCAGCACTCTTTCAATACTAAATAGTTGGAAATATACTTTATTCACCTACCTTAGCATGTTACCATATTGAATTTTCCTTCCTTAATCTTTGCAACTATTTATACAACCTACTACATTGTTTTACTGCCTTCGCATTTCTTCCAAACACTGTATCTCCCAAATCTGGTATCCAAAACTTATGTGATCCTAACTGAAGCATGTTCATATCCCAAAACACCTCCAATTAACTTTGCAAGCCATAATACCTTATATATCTTCATCATTGACCAAAACTATGGCATTGTACCCTATTATCCTGATTCTGGACTTAGTCATTTTCATGACTGTGACTCCAGTGGCAATATCCACAATATGCGATCACTCCATCATGAGTGTTTCCATAAATGACAACCCTTAAGTGATTCCTAGTGCTCCAAACCATCACATGCCAACACAATTAAGGACCAAAATCCTTAATTCAAGTTCGCCATCCATAATACACACTGCATCTCTGAAGTTGACTTCCAAATAGGTCTTCTCTAGAACACATGCCACAACTAATGTCATCCTTCTTTCTGTACCTTGAAAAAACCATCAAACATTATTCAATACCCTATCTTTCATCCCTTAAGCTCACATACACTAAATCCTCATCTCCTATAAGATATTCCCAAAACTCAGGGACTAACTCTGTCAACTTCCACTATCACTGTCTAGTAACCAGTCTTCACCAAATCTTCTATAACTTAGCCAATATGAAATATACCATCATGTGATCTTAGATATAAGATCTCAACACCTTCTAGTATACACAACTAACTTTTCACATTCTGAAACATCTATACAATATCTGTACACTGTAATAACTAGCCTATTTTCTTCACAGAAACATATGTTGACATCAGTGACAAAACATGAATGACAACAATAGTAAATCCAACATCACTCAATGTAGTGATTAAACTTATCAAATGTATCAAAAATCTACCCAATGCATTAGCAATATCCAATGATCTCCCCCTTTGGCATTGATGGCAATATATAGGAAAATCCATCAACCCAAAAGTATTCTCTCAGTACCCTTACCACATAGTCTCTTTCCCCAATACATAGTTTCTTTCTTGTAGGATTTTCTCATAGTCTTTTTCCCCCTTTGAAAACAATGGAAAATGGTGCCATAAGTCATCAACTATCTTCCACAACTATTGTCAATGATCACTCCCCTTGAGGCGTAGATCCCTACACCAAGTCTAGAATATGATAAGGCTCTGAAAACCTTTGGACTAATTCATCCCTGCATCATTTAATTTACACTAGGAGGGTCTTGAACCCCAAGCATACCTCTAAGATACTCAAAGGTATCATTTGGAAATGACTTTGTAAAGATGTTTGATATCTATTCCTTTATGCTAATGTATTCTAACATTTTTTCCTTCTTTACTACCTTATCTCTCAAGAAGTGATACTTAATAGAAATATGCTTAGTTTTAGAGTGCATCACATGATTCTTTGACATGTTTACTGTACTGGTGTTATCACAATGGATAACTACTGGTTCATCAAAAGTTATTCCAATATCTTTCAACATTTGTTTCATCTAAATAATTTGAGTGTAGTTAATAGCAACAACAACATACTTAGATTTCTTAGTAGATTGAGCTATACAATCTTGTTTCTTATGTAGCCATGAAACCAACTTTTTTACAAGGAAAAATGCACCTCCATTAGTACTATTCCTGTCATCAATGTTCCCTGCCCAATCAACATCACTATAAACATAAAGTTTAAAGTCATCATTTCTATTATACCATAAGCCATAGTCCATTGTTCCTTTCAGATATCTAAGTATTCTTTTCACAACATCTAGGTGTGTCTCTTTAGGTTCTGCCTGATATCTAGCCATAATTACAACAACATTAGCAATATCTGGTCTGGTGTGAGTCAGATATTGTAATCCACCAACCATTGATCTGTACTTGGTCTGAAAACCATATTTTTTCTCATCATAATTTTTCACCTTATTACTAGTCACCATGGGTTTACCAACTAGTTTATAGTCTTCCATTCTAAACTTTTTCAACATTTCTTTAAGATACTTAGTCTGAGAAATAAAAATGCCATTCTTGCTTTGATTTATTTGCAGTCTAAGAAAGAATTTTATTTCACCTATCATGGACATCTCAAATTCATTTTCCATTTCTTTAGAAAATTTCTCACACAATTCATCATTGCCTCCAAAGATAATATCATCAACAAAAACTTCTATTATTAAAACTCCATCTTCACTAGTTCTTAAATACAAGTTACTATCAGCATTACCTTTTCTGAATCCAAGGAAAAGTAAGTATTTGTCTAACCTTACACACCAAGCCCTTGGAGCTTTCTTTAGTCCATACAGTGCCTTCTTTAGTTTGCATACCATGTCTTCATCTTCACATAGAGGAAATCCATCAGGTTATTCTATGTACACTTCTTCAAGATCCCCATTCAAAAATGTAGATTTCACATCCATTTGATACACCTTGAAGTTATTATGTGCATCATAAGCCAAAAATAATCTCACAGCTTCAATCCTAGCAACATGAGCAAATGTTTCTTCAAAATCTATGCCTTCTTGTTGTGAATAACCTTTACACACCAATCTTGCTTTGTTTCTTACAACAACTCCTTCTTCATTCATTTTGTTTCTGAAAACCCATTTAGTTCTTATTACATTTGTGTCTTTAGGTATAGGAACCAATTCCCAAGTTTTATTTTTCTTTATCTGATCTAACTCTTCCTTCATAGCTTTGATCCAAGATTCATCTCTACAAGCTTCATCATTAGTCTTTGGTTCAACTTGAGAAATCAAATGAATTTCTTCTCTAGCCTTTGATCTAGTCATTAATCCTTGATTTGTATCACCAATAATTTGATTTACAGGATGATTATTCTTTACATACCTTAGAGTCTTAGGAATCTCAGTAGCCTCTTTTGTGTCATCATCAAAAGTCTCATTTTCGCATTCAATATCAATAAGTTATTCTTCTTCTATAGTGGCAACTTCCTTGATCTCTGTATTCTGATTACAATCATACATTATTTCTTGTATCTGGAACCTTTCATATATCTTCACATTGTGACTTTCAATCATCTTCCTTAGTCTCAGGTTAAAACATTTGTAGGCCTTGATTTTAGTAGAATAACCAAGGAAAATTCCTTCATCACTTTTAGCATCAAATTTACCTATCTCATCATCTCTTTTGATATAGAATTTACTACCAAATATTCTAAAATATTTTACAGTAGGAGTATGATCAAACCATAATTCATAAGGAGTCTTACTTGTTCCTTCTTTGATTTGAATTCTATTCAATGTGTACACCATTGTCCCAATAGCTTCTCTCCAATGCACATGAGATATATTTCCTTTAAGCAACATTATTCTAGCAACATCCAGTATTGTTCTATTCCTTCTCTCTACTATCCCATTTTGTTGTGGAGTCCTAGGAGAAGATGTCTATCTTTGTATGCCATGCTCTTCATAGTATGAATTGAATAAATCTGAAGTAAACTCTTCACCTCTGTTTGAACTCAAACATTTTATCTTTAAGCTTGATTCATTCTTACTTTTGCTTTGAACATCTTGAATTTATCAAATGCTTCTAGTTTCTCTTTCAAGTAAGTGACCCACATCATTCTAGAAAAGTCATCAACAAAGAGTATAAAATACCTATCACCATAGTATGATCTTGTCCTCATAGGTCCACATAGGTGTGTGTGTACCAGATCCAAATTTCTTTTTGCTGTATATGATTTTCTTTTATAACTACTTCTAGTCTATTTTCCCATAACACATTCTCTACATACAGTGTTAGATGGTTTCACAATCTTTGTTAGATCTCTTACTGCATTAGTCAAACTTTCATTCATAATATTATCAAAATTAACATGAAAAAATCTTTTGTGCCATAACCAACTGTCATCTACATTCACAAAAAAATAAGAAGCTCCAGAATTATTTAACTCAAATACATTACTTCTAGATTTAGTACATGTTGCAATCAAGTTTCCTATCTTACCTCTGATAAAACATTTCCCATTAAAGAATTTTAATTGAAATCCCTTATCCATCAACTGTCCAACTCAAAAATTTATGCTTAAGTCCATCAAAAAGTAGTACATTGTCAGTATTATTCTTTCTATCCAAAGTAATAGATCCTACTCCTATGATAGGTTTAGGAACATTGTCTCTGAATCTTACAACACCACCATCATACTTCATTAATTTAACAAACTTGTTTTTGGTTCCAGTCATATAATGTGAGCAACCACTGTCTATAATCCATTTAGATTTCTTATCAACATGTGATACTAAAGCTTTTTACTCATTTACTAGTTTTTCATCTTTAATAGCAATAAATCCAATCTCCTCATAATCTAAATCATCATCATCAGAATACGTTCACTAGCATAATAACATTCCTTATCCTTTGAATACTTAGGCTTGAAAAACTTAGGTTTGTACTTAGGAACTCTTGTAGGACATCTAGATGCAAAGTGACCTATCTTATTGCATGAAAAACATCTCAACTGTAACTTTCCTTCAAATTTACCCTTACCTCTCTTTCTTCTTATGGTGATTAGTGCAACAAGTTCATCTAGCTTTCTTTCTTCCGCTTGTATTTGTTCCCATTCATCAACATTCACTGAGATATTCTTTTAAGTTCTCACTGCTGGTGCTCAAAAGTGTAGACATTATCTTCTTATGTGTAGATTCTTTAAATGTAGATTCAACTTTAGGTACAAAATCTCCCATTTCTGCAGCTTCAAAAGTAGTTAGCTTTGTAATCAACACTTCTCTGCTAAAGTTTGAAGTCAAAGGTATGATTTCTCCTATAGCCTAAATTTTGGTCTTGTAAATAGGTTTCAATGATCTAAGAATCTTTGAAATGACTTCTTCCTCTTCAAAAGTTCCTCCACAATTTTTGATTCCTATCATAGCCTTTGTAACTCTTTATACATAAGCCCTAATAGTTTCATTATCCTTCATTTTTAGCTTCTCCATCCTTGTTTTCCAATTCTGTAACTTTGCTCACTTGGTAAACTTGTCTCCATATAATGCTTCTAATATTATCCAAATATTGTGTGTAGATTCTAGATCTTTTACCTTAGTAAATTATCCTTCAGAGAGTGTGCTGACTAGTGCTTCCCTTGCGACCATGATATATGAAAATATCTTCTTCTCATCACTAGTAGCTATTGTTAATTCATCCTCAGCTTTCATAGCCACCTAATTCTTTGTAATCATCCAGTAGTCAATGCCTAAACATAGCAAATGAGTTTGCATCTTGTTCTTCCAAATGTCAAAATTTTTAGGATCAAATTTCAGACTATCCCTCCTATATAATGCCATCCCCAAGATCACCTCAAGCTGTTAATATTTCTCTCTAAGGACCAATAGCTCTAATACCAACTATTAGGAATAATAGTCCACCAAGACAACTGAGAGGGGGGGGGGTGAATTAGTTGTATGAAAAATTATTAACCTTTAAACTTTAAATAACAACAATATCAAATCAAATGAACACAATGAATGCCAACACAATAATACAATATTTTTTGTCGAGGATACCCTATTAAAGGTAAAACCCCGATGGGAATTAACACCCACTAATGATGTACTAGGAGTATAGTATCCTTGTTAGAAGATCTAGCCCTATTAGGAGCTAATTAAAACATTACAGTACACAATCCTTGTTAGAGGACAGACCCTGTTAGGAGTCAAGAAAAGAGGTGGGCTCACTACCTAGGCTCACTACCCAAAGAAGGCTATATCCACCTTAAGAGCTCACTATTCAAAACACAAGTGTATATGAAGAAATACACAATCTTTTAACTATCCAACAACAACTATCTTTTCTTTATCAGTTCCAATCAAGTACACAAGTTATCCTCTTCTCTACATCTAGCAAATACAAGCTCACAGCTTCCACAATTCTCTTTTACATCACATACATTATCTCCATATCTTTTCAAAGGAAAAGATCTTACATATATACCCTCTTACAGAATAAATAGTCAGATCAACCAATCAGGCTTTCCTAATACATAAACAATTACATAACTCCTTGCTAAGATACACATGATATCTAAAAAAAGTATACAAAAATTACATAACAACAATTAAGGACCGACATCCTTAATTCAAGTTCACCATCCATAATACATGCTACATCTCTAAAGTCATCTTCCAAATATGTCTTCTCTAGAACACACACCGCAACTAACATCATCTTGCTTTCCATACCTTGCGTAGACCATAGAACATTCTTCAATACCCTATCTGTCATCCCTTAAGATCACATGCACTAAATCCTCATCTCTTGTAAGATGTTCCCAAAATTTAGGGACTAACTCTGTCAACTTCCACTGTCACTGTCTAGTAACCAGTCTTCACCAAATATTTTGTAACTCAACCAATATGCAATATAACATCATGCGATCTTAGATATAATATCTCAACACCTTGTTAGAATAACTGAGAGGGGGGTGAATTAGTTATCCATAGTCCCAATCACAAAATGTATATCCAAAAACAATTTACTAAAACTTCTGCAGCTCGGTAAACTAAAATAGTATTATGTCTGTGCTTTTACCGATTACCAATTAATAACATATAATGATTACTGACCAAATCCAATATGAAACATGTAAAGTATGATAAAAAAATATCATCACAATCAACACATAACACACAAGATTTATTGTGGAAACCTTGTTACGCGAAAAACCACCTAGAACCGACAACCCAAAAATTGTTCACTCTTCTGAAGTGAGGTCGGTGAAGACCCAACCCTGTTAAAGGTTACAAACACATTGTGAGGTGTGACCTTGTTAGAGGATTTCAGACCAACTATTATCATCCAACCAGTATTCACTATGGGGTTGATAGGATAAAAAATTTACACTCTATGAATGACATTACAAGACTTTCTAGTCCACTCTGTTAAGAGATTTCTCTGTTTACAATGGTTAAAAATGTAATAGCAGTTGATTTGATTACAACACAACTTCAATTGTAGATTATCAAATCTATGTTAAGCTCATTCAAATCCTCTGATCAATATTTCAATTTTGTTTCAATCAATATTCAGTAACTTACTGTCGCTTGGTAATAGCTTTCTGACGCTTGGTAATCTCTATAGTTCGGTTCTCCTTAACCAACCTGATCAAGCATGCATGAAGCTTGTTCACATGATATCTTCTACAGTCTCCTTCTTCTAGCATGATTTCGTCATCAAATCCCAATCTCTTAAATAGATGAGTAAACCATTTTAATTCCATCCATCAAATTTTGCCTCTTAATCTCCTTTGTTGATTTTACCGCTTAAACCTTCCTCGACTAATGTGTTAGTAACATGTTTTGTTTCAATCCATTAGATGTTCTTTGAATTATGTTAGCCATCAATCTTCATAACAAATGTTATCTTCATCTCTAATTTTGAGGTACTTTACAGCTCATCAACTTCATCGGCTAAACTAGTTATTTAGTTCTTTTCTTCTACCTGGTTAACAAAAAAATGTGTCGATGAATGCAAGATTGGTTTGTACTATGATCGGTATACACTACACTACATCAATGTATACTGAAATGGTTCTTTAACCAACAACACTACCTTATGCATTTTTCTCTATCCTTCATCATAGATGAATGCAACATAATCAAGTCAATAACATAAGGTCATAGACTCATCCATAAGTTACCCAATGTATTACTTATTCTTATCTATCATATCCATCTTCCTCATGTAGATATACTTTGTTCTTCATCTCTTTTCTTCTTCTTCTATAGATGTTTGGTTATAGTAACTTACAAGATAGGTACTTTCAAAACTAGTTGACATCAATGACAAAATATACTGATTTAATCATCTTACATATCTAATCAACAAATCAGTGATCTTAAATCACAAATCTTCAAGTTATACAATGTATTCAAATCAGTTGTAGTTCATCAATCTCTCCCTTTGGCATTGGTGGCAACACAAGTAATATTAAATATGCCATACACATACCAAACATGTATTCTACAACTTTGTCAACAAATACTGTAATGGTACAAGCTCTCCCTAGCTTAATATGTTTAATCACTGCGTTACATAAAAGCATTTGCAAGTGCAGAATAAGTTTTGTAGATATGATCTTTTTAGCTCCCTTTTCTGTATCTCTCTCCCTTTATCTTTGGCCTCATATTCTTCATATTGATCTCTCTCCCTTTGATAGCAATGCCAAAGAACAATACAAACATACAGCTCTATAGTAGCTATGTAACTCTCTCTTGTTCAGTGCATTCTCTATATCTCAGTATACTATTATGCAAATTGGTTTCAGTACTTCAAATTTTCACAACCTTAGATAGAACTCCAAAGTGTGAACTCTACTGCATCAACATGTATGATCTTCTGGTAAGATTAGGCTGATGCAAGCTCCAAATAACCTTAGTGACTGGTAGATAGGGGACATACACCAAGTCTAGTCCTCAAGTATTCATATGTATCCTTCGGTAGAGGCTTTGTAAATATGTCAACAAGTTGTTCTTTTGATGTAACAAATTCTAGCTTAACTTGCTTCTTCTGTACTTGTTCCCTTAAGTAGTGATACTTAATTGATATATGCTCTATTTTAGAGTGCATCACCAAATTCTTTGAAATATTAATAGCACTAGTGTTATCACAATATATAATCACTGACTCAGTGATTACCTCATTCATACCTTCTAGCACTTGAATGATATATGAAATATTTGAACAGTTAGTAGCAACAACAACATACTCTACTTCAGCTGCAGACTGAGAAATGCAAGCCTATTTCTTACTTGTCCATGTAAAAAGTCTTTCACCAAAGAAGAATGCTCCTTTGGTGGTACTCTTTCTATCATCCATATTTCCAGCCCAATCAGCATCACTATATACCTTTAGTTCAAACTTGCCTTTCTTAGGATACCACAATCCATAATCTTCAATTTTCTTTAGGTATCTTAAGATTCTCTTTGTAGCAACCATGCGTGACTCTCTAGGGTTTGCAAAAAATCTAGCAACTATTCCAACAACATGTGCTATATCAGGTCTCTTATGAACTACATACATTAACTTATTAATCATGGATCGGTACAGTGTCTGATTTACCTCAGTAGTTCCATCTTCTTTAGTCAGTTTACATCTAGTAGCCATCGGTGTTCTCATAGGTTTAGCATCTCCCATGCCAAATGTCTTCAAGACTTCCTTTATATATTTAGATTGTGTGATGAATATACCATCATTCTGGTGAATCACTTGTAAGCCTAGAAAGAACTTAATCTCTCCAAACATAGACATTTAAAATTCACTTTTCATTTCATCAACAAATGACTTACAGATTTGATCTTGTCCTCCAAATCTTATGTCATCCACAAATATCTCAGCAATCAAGATAGTATCATTAGAATTTCTTTTCATGTACAAATTATTGTTCTCACTTGTTCTAAAAAATCCAATACTGAGCAAATAGTTATGCAGCATCTCATACCAGGATCTCGATGCTTGCTTCAAACCATATAAAGCTTTATGTAATCTACATACCATATCTTTATTTTTTGGATCAATGAACCCTTCAGGTTGTTCTATGTAGACTTCTTCTTCAAGTATCCCATTCAAAAAAGTTGATTTGACATCCATTTGGTAAACTTAGAAATTTTTGTGTGCAGCATATGCAAGTAACATTCTGACTCCTTCTAATCTAGCAATAGGTGCAAATATCTCACCATAATCTATTCCTTCCTCCTATACATATCCCTTGCATACTAACTTAGCTTTGTTACTTGTTACCTCTCCATTCTCATTAATCTTGTTTCTGAATATCCACTTAGTACTAACAACATTCTTGTCATTAGGTCTGGGTACTAAAATCCAAGTTTTGTTCTTCTCTATCTTTTATATTTCCTCTTTCATTGCATTAACCCATTCATCATTTTCTAATGCAACTTTTACATTCTTTGGTTCATAATCACAAACTAGACATGTACCTTGTCTTGCTTTAATCCTTGTTTGCATGCCAAATTGTTTGTTTCCAATGATTTGTGTCTCAGGATGAGATGTCTTCTAACAAATTTCATCATTATTCAATCTCTTCTTTATTGTTTATCCTATGTAGGTTCATTTGCTTGCTCGGTGGGTACTTCCTGCTTGTCGATTTCTTTTCCCTGTTCCTCGGTATTGTTTTCCTATGGACTAGTTGTCATTGCCTACTACATCGGTAGGTACTCTGGTTGTTCAATGTAACTGAATCTACCATAGTCTTTCAGTTCCTTTGTGCTTTACTCTACATTATTGTCATCAAACTCATCAACTTAAACATTAGTACTTTCAATCATTTTATTAGTTACCTTGTTAAGACACTTGTATGCTTTACTTTTAGTGGAATATCCCAGAAATATCCCTTCATCACCTTTTGAGTCAAACTTCCCATTTCGTTCATCTTTCAGAATAAAGCATTTACTTTCAAATATCCTAAAATAACTTATAGTGGGTTTTTGACCAAACCATAACTCATAGGGTGTCTTATTAGTGTCTTTCTTCAGTTGTACTTGGTTTAGAACATAAATAGCTATGCTGAAAGCTTCCCTCCAGTATGTTTGAGCAACATTCTTTTGTAACATCAGTGTCCATCCATAGTCAACTATTGACCTATTCCTCATTTCAGCTATTCCATTTTGTTGTGGTGTTCTTGGTGCAGAGACCTATCTTTTAATACCATGCTCATTAAAAAAGTTAGTAAATTCATCAGAAATAAATTCACCACCTCGGTTAGATCTTAAGCATTTCAATTCTTTACCAGTCTCTTTCTCAACTTTTTCTTTATACCACTTGAACATCTTAAATGCCTCTGATTTTTCTTTCAAGAATATGACTGTCATTAATCTAGTATAATCATCAACAAAAAGAATAAAATATTTGTCTCCATAATAACTTTGAGTTCTCATAGGACCACATAGGTTGGTATGCACTAAATCAAGTAATTTCTTTGTTGAATAATCTTTTCTTTTGAAACTAGATTTTGTCATTTTACCTTTCTAACATTGATGACATATAACATGATCAGGCTTAGATAAGTTAGGTAGACCTCTAACCTTTTTCTTTTTATTGATCTTAATCATGTTATCAAAATTCACATGACATAACCTCTTATGCCACAACCATGCATCTTCATCTTTCATAATTAAATAAGAAGACTAATCATTATCAAGATAAAACAAACTTCCTCTCGATTGTGTTTCAGATCTAATAAGTCTTCCTCCATCATCATATATCTTCACTTTCTTGCACTCAAAATCAACTTGGTGGCCTAAATTGTTTAGTTGTGCCACACTTAGAAAATTATAGTTTAGACCTTTTACCCAATAAGCATTGTCACATCTAATTTTATCATTTATCATCAAGGATCCTTTTCCTCTAACCATATAGGGTGCATCATTACCCATTCTAACAAATCCTCCATTGTGTTCTTCAAGATGATCAAATTTATCTTCATCACCATTCATGTGATGTGTACAACCACTATCTATGATCCATGTATCATTTTTATTAACCTTAGAGATAAGTGTTCATGTCTCTACACACCTCTCATCTTCCTCTGAGTCATCCTTCATTACAAAAAATACTACCTCCATGTCTTCATCAGTGTCGATATTGGTGACATCTTCTACTTCAATGTAGCACACCTTCTTGCCTTTATCATTATTGTCTCAGTTCTCTCTATTGTAGTGTTGGTAACTTCTGTTGCCTCTTCTCCCATAGCTTCCTTCACCAGATCAGTCTTTATTTCTGTCATCATCTTTCTTGTGTGGATATCTAGCAGCAATATGACCAACCTCTTTACAATTAAAGCATGCTAAAGGTAATTTACCTCTATACCTTCCTTTACCTTTAGGTAACCTTCTGGCCATAAGAGCTTCAAGTTCATCAAGCTCATCATCAGTATTTCTATCACTATCATCATTCTCATTTCTACTACTAGACTTACCAATCTTCAGAGAAGACATAAAAGAAGATTCAATAGATGGTACAACATTATTGTCAAATTTATTCAGTTCAAAGCTTGTAAGCTTACCAATCGGATTATCAAGAGTAAGGTTGTTACCAGATGCAAACCTTGTTTCATGAATTGTAAATATTCTGATTGCATAAAATGATAATAAGGTTCTGAGAACTTTTCTTACCACCATCTCTTCATCAATGACACCATCAGATTATCTAATAGCATGTACTACCTCTTTTAGTCTATTTGTGTACTGCACATTATTTTCACCTTCCTTCATCTTCATGTCATCAAATCTACCCCTTAATCTTTCATCTTTGGCTCTTTTGACATTCACATCACCACTATAAACTTGAGAAAGTTTATCCCACATACCTTTAGCAGTAGTGAAATTTTTAATATCTTCAAATTTGGCATCGGTAGAGGCAGCAACAATCTCCATCATAGTAACATTATGTTCATGCCTATCTCTTAGTTGAGCAAGGGTCAAGGGAACAGTGGGTGGTGCAATGTAGCCATTCTCCATTAGTGTTAGGGAAGATTTCCCAATTCCAGCTACATGCAGCTTCATTCGGCTTTGCCATACTATGAAGTTATCTTTGTTTATCTTTGGCACTTCCCTCTTATACGTTTTGAGATCTTTGTGCTGAAGTCCTTAAAACTCTATTCCAAGCAACCAATGCTCTGATACCAATTGTTAGAATAACTGAGAGGGGGGTGAATTAGTTATCCATAGTCCTAATCACAAAATGTATATCCAAAAACAATTTACTAGAACTTCTATAGCTTGGTAAACTAAAATAGTATTATGTCTGTTCTTTTACCAATTACTAGTTAATAACATATAATGATTACCGATCAAATCCAATATGCAACATGTAAAGTATGATAACAAACAATCATCACAATGAACACATAACATAAGAGATTTAACGTGGAAACCCTATGAAGGGAAAAACAACATGGGACCGACAACCCAAAAATTGTCCACTCTTCTGAAGTGAGGTCAGTGAAGACCCAACCCTATTAAAGGTTACAAACACACTGTGAGGTGTGACCTTGTTAGAGGATTTTAGACCAACTGTTATCATTAAACCAGCATTCACTATGGGGTTGATAGGATAACAAATGTACACTCTATGAATGACATTACAAGACTTTCTAGTCCACTCATTTAAGAGATTTCTCTATTTACAATGGTTAAAATGTAACAGCAGTTGATCTGATTACAACACAACTTCAATTGTAGATTATTAGATCTATGTTAAGATCATTCAAATCCTCTGATCAATATTTCAATTCTATTTCAATCAATATTTAGTAACTTACTGTCACTCGGTAATAGCTTTTTGATGCTCAGTAATCTCTGTAGTTTGGTTCTCCTTAACCAGTCTGATCAGGCATGCATGAAGCTTTCTCACGCGATATCTTCTGCAGTCTCCTTCTTTCGGCATGATTTCATTGTGAAATCCTAGTCTCTTAAATAGATGAGTAAACTATTTTAATTCCATCAATCAGATTTTGCTGCTTAATCTCCTTTGTTGATTTTGCCACTTAAACCTTCCTCAGCTGATGTGTCAGTAACACATTTTGTTTCAATCCATTAGATCTATTAGAATAACTAAGAGGGGGATGAATCAGTTATCCACAGTCCCAAATCAAAATGTATAATCCAAAACAATTTACTTAAACTTTTGCAGCTCTGTAACTTAAAATACTATACTGTATGTGCTTTTACCGATTACCAGTCAATAACAAATAATGATTATCGATCAAATCCAACATGTAATATGTAAATTATGATAACAAACAATCACCACAATGAACACATAACACAAAATATTTAACATGGAAACCCTGTGAAGGGAAAAACCACCTAGGACTGGAAACCCAAAAATGTTCACTCTTTTGAAGTGAGGTCGGTGAAGACCCAACCTTGTTAAAGGTTATAAACACACTGTTAGGTGTGACCTTGTTAGAGGATTTAAGACCAACCATTATCATCCAACTAGCATTCACTATGGGGTTGATAGGATAACAATGTTCATTCTATGAATGATACATAAAAGACTTACAAGTCCACTCTGTTAAGAGATTTCTCTATTTATAATGGTTAAAATGTAATAGCAGTTGATCTGATTACAATACAACTTCAATTGTAGATTATGAGATCTATGTTTAAGCTCATTCAAATCCTCTGTTTAGTATATCAATTTTGTATCAACAATAATGAATGACTTACTATCGCTCGGTGATAGCTTTCTGAGGCTCGGTATACTCTACAGTTTAGTTCTTATTAACCAGTTTGATCAGGCATACATGAATCTTGTTCATGTGATAGTTCTGTAGTCTCTTTCTTTTGGCATAATTTTCATAATGAAACCTTAGCCTCTTAAATAGACAAGTAAACCATTTTCTTCTCCTCCATAAGATTTTGCCGCTTATTCTCTTTCATCCATTTTGCCACTTAAACCTTCCTTTGTTGATGTGTTAGTAACATGTTTTGATTTCATCCTTTAGATCTTCCTTGAATTATGCTAGGCATTGATCTTCATAACAAACATTATCTCCATCACTTATTTTGATGTACTTTACAGCTTATCAATCTTTAATGGCTAAACTAATCATTTAGTTCTTTTCTCCTGCTTAGTTAACAAAGAAATGTGTCGGTGAACACAAGCTCAGTTTATACTATGCTTAGTATACACTACACTGCTCAGTGTATACTGTGATGCTTCATCAACCGACCACACTGCCTTGTGTCTTTTAGTTCTTTTCCTCATCATAGATGAATGAAACATAATCAAGTCAATAACATAAGGTCATAGACTCATCAACAAGTTACACAATGTATTCATTATCCTCATCTGTCATATACGTCTTCCTCATGTAGATATTTCTATTCTTCATCTCTTTCACTCCTTTTCTATAGATGTTTAGTTATTGTAACTTACAAAATAAGTGTTGTCAAACTAGTTGACATCAATGAAAACATATTACTGATTCAATCATATTACATATCTAATCAACAACTCGGTGATATCTAATCACAGATCTTCAATTAGGTTCTAAATCAGTTGTAGTTCATCAATCTCTCCCTTTGGCATTGATGGCAACTCAATTAAATATGAAATATACCATACACATACCAAACATATATTCTACAACTTTGTGAAAAAATGTTGTACAAGCTCTCACTAGCTTAATATGTTTAATCACTACGTTACTCAAAAGCATTACCAATGCAGCTTTAAAATTCTGCAAATATGATCTTTTCAGCTCTTGGATTCCTTCTTCTATTCTTAGTAACTGATCTTTAGTGCTCTCCCTTTCTTTCAGTTTGTCTCTTCCTTAGATAGATGTTTCAGTGTTCTCATTGGTGCATATTGTTTCATATTGTTTATCTCTCCCTTTGAAAACAATGCCAAAGAAAAAAATAAACATGCAGCTCTGTAGTAGCCATGTAACTCTCTGTTCTTTAGTGCATTCTTTGTATCTCTGTATACTGATATGCCAATCTATTCCCATTCTCCAAACATTTTATTGTACACTCAAAATGTGCACTTCTCTAAGCCATTTATTCCAAGGGAATCCATGGATTGGAAACCTTGAAAAGCGACCTAGAGCTCCCTAGGCATGGAGTGCAAGGGTGTTTAGAGAGTTCTTAGCTAGAGCTATTAAGCATGCAACCTTGCTAGTAAACCATGCAATGGGAGATTCAAAGAGACAAGGGAAAGAATGCCAATATTTTCAAGAATCATAATGAAAATGAAATGCAAGCTATGCTAGAATGAGAATGCAAGAATGCAACTAAACTATGCAAATGAGAGTGTTACAAGCCATTACTAATTAAACTATGTGAACTAAGCTAAAGCATGAAAGGAAACTAAGCTAAGAATGCTATGAGAAATAAGCTACAATGAAAATATGAGGACTAAAATGCAACAATTTCTTCAAAAGCTCCAATGGCACCAAGAAAACCTACAGCATAAGATTAGTATCAAGAGTGGGGATCCTAGAATGAGAAGAGAGCTCTCCTTTTAAAGATAAATGGACCATGGAGATTAAGAGGAAAAAGATTTGATCAAGGGTGGAGTTCAAAAGTGGGAGAAATCCTTGTGCACAAGTCTCCTCCAATGAGAAAGAAGTGTTGACTTTTGTGCCCTATGTGAGACAAAAAGCCTTTTCCTCTTATTTGTTAAAATAGGAATAATGCTTTATTTGTGCAACTTAGGATAAAAGGTAAGTGGGGGATTTTCATTTAATAAAAGGGGAGGGAATTCCTTTTAATTAAATAAAGAATTAGGATAAAATGGTTAATCCACAGAATATAATAGAATAAATGATAGAATTAGGATTTGATCAAGAATAAGCAATTGATGAATTTAGCAAATAATGCTAGAAAGCGGCTAATAGTCTAGATGACCATTTTTTGGGTGATTACATTTTCCCCTCTTTGACTAATGTGTGATTGATTTGGGAACACATTACGTCAAAGAATAGATCAGCTAAGAAGGAAAGAGATAGACTCCAAAGAATGAAGGGCAGAGAGATAGAAAATCTTGCATGGTCAGCCTGATAGTGATAGTACTGATCACTTGGGAGAGAGATGGATAGTATCAGGAATTGAGATGAGAACTAACATGTCAAGCATAATAGATAGATAGATAGATCAGAGCAAATGGAATGGTCAAGCATATGCTCTGGAGAATAGCTGATAGAATATGTCTTCCCCCTCAGGATTGAAATTGAAATGAGGTAAAGGGAATGCAGAAGCAAGATGAGAGAAACATGATCAAATCACCAGAAATCATAATCGAAGATGAAAGATAATAGAATAACCATCAAGAAATGAAAATATGCCCCAGTTTGACTAGGTTTGAATGAGAAAGATATAGGATAAAGATAAAGTCAAAACCTCAGAGAGACAAAGTGAAGGAAATGAATGAAAGACTAGAAGGGTGAGAGAGATGGAGAAATGAAGATGCCCCAACGAAGATCGAAGGATCAGGCCTCAAACAGTCAGCCAACTGCATAGAAGAAGGAGAAAATTTGAAATTCAATTTTGACCATCAAGATGAACTCAAATTTTGATTTTGATCTCAAAAATGGATCCAGGACATTGAAATTAGCCAAGGGTGCAATTTTCATGAAATTCTGAGAGGTTTTGAAAATTAGGTCAAAAGGTCAAAATGCTATATAAGGGGTAAAAAGGTCATTTTCAAATTCATTTGTCTTATGTGAGTTTTGAGAACTTTGAGAGATTCGAGAGAGACTATGGCTCAATAGGTAGGCATTCCCATTCACACACATCAATTTGAGTGTGGTCAGTTGCACAATTGGCCTCCTTAGTATGGTGCCCCAGTAAGTTTTAAAAAAAACTAGTTGTTTGAGTCATTTTTTGCATTTAAAACATGTTTTTTGAATTTTCAAATTATTCCTTAGAAAAACATCATGTGATACTTTAAAAGTATCACACACCTGCTATATACTATATCTTGCAATATTTCATGGGGCCACAAAGTATCGCATGACCATCCAGGAAAGTATAGCATGAGCTTGGATGAAATGTCATGCGACCGGGGGTGAACTATCACACAAAGAAAAAGTATTGCACTGTTATTCAAGAAAGTATCACATGATACAATATCAGCAAATAGTGTCACACTAGTATAATAAGAAGTATCACATGACTTTAATTTGAGAAATATAACATGTGTAGAGACAATTTTTGCATTTAATATTATTTGTACTAATTTTGGACATCCATCATGACATGTTCTGACATCTGGTTTGCAAGTTTATGGATTGCAAGAGGTTATGGTGGCACTCACCATTAGAGCACTGAGGGTGGTCAGGTTGCACTATGTTTGAGATCTAGATGATCCAAGGAGAGCAACTTTGACATGCATGGGTTTTGGCTACCTATTGGAGATGCCCCATATATGGGCAAACCATGGATTATTGATAGCACTAGTAGAGAGGTGACATAGTGAGCATAACACCTTTCACTTACCGACTAGGGAGGCCACCATCACACTTGAGGATGTCTACCAGATCCTATGTGTACCAAGCCATGGAGATGCGGTGAGCATAATCATGTTTGTAGAGATGTTCATTAATGTAGTGTTTCCATATGATGAAAACTGACATGATTTTTTGTTGGCACATGTATACTATGATTAGACTCCCATAGATGGGAGGCATGCCATTTACGACCTCTTCCAGGATGTGACCATTATAGATATACATCTCAGTTGGGACTGTCTAATAGAGGAGTATGGTCAGGACTATCTAGTGTCATGCATTGTGTGCTCCATAGTAGCACAGGCTTTGATCATTGACCAGAGTCAGAGAGGGTTCCCACTAGGCTAGGGGAGACTAGTCATAGACCTGGTGGCATGACCTAGATAGATGGCATGGGGACTAGTGATCCTTGTAGATATCTATCATGAGATGCACAAGATCATTTATAGGGATGACTGATCATGGGCATGTGATCACATAGCTATTGTGTGACCATGGGTACAACCTCAAGAGTGAAGGACTCCCTACATATAATGATATACAGGGTTCATCACACAACCACATAGTGGGGACCTTACATATTATAGGTGCCTATTAGATGAGCTGATGACATTTGAGTGGAGACCATATAGGTCATGTGAGTAGTGGAGTGATAGGGATCGGGAGCTCAGGTACATGCTATGCAGCTGGCCATTACTAGGAAGGCATGCAGATATTGTGGAGCACTTTGTGATCACTTGAGCGTGGAGGCAGTTTGGTAGGTAGCAAAGAGTGGTAGTAGAGACCACTACATATGCTAGGGTATGGGAGGAGGAGGGACTAGGATGGCTACTGATGCTAGATTACCAGTAGGCAGCACAAGAGACAATAGGGTTGTGGTGGGAGCCATGGGATTACTTGTTGGACATGATCAATGCAAGGACATATGTAGCATACATAGTAGAGTGTCAGAGACATCCCTTCCCATGGTTTATAGTCCTAGATGCATAGCCATAGGCACAGGGTGGGGACAGAGATGATGGAGGAGGGGGATGTGGAGAGAGAGTGGAGAGAGAGTGGAGAGAGGCTAGGGGTCTTGATTGGGTGGCCGCAGATAGTCACACCGATAGGTGGAGGATGATGAGGAGGAGGAGGAGGTGAGACTAGTTCACCATCAGGTTGATGCAGGGTAGGAGTAGGCTACAGCTAGAGGAGGAGAGGATCTCCAAGCTAGGGTTTGGACCTTAGAGGCTGAGGGACAATAGTTATGGACCATAATCCCTATTCACGATCAATAGCTAATGGATGCATAGGCCGAGATAGATCAATGGGAGAGGGTAGCATGAGATGATGCCGTAGAGATCCAAAAGGAGGTGGCACAGGTGGCATACTACCATGGTTTGTATATAGTAGCCATTCTTATGGCTTAGCAATTGCCACTCTACTCTGAGAGGGTAGGGAGGTCAGACATGCGAGCCAAAAGGATGGAGCCACCAGCTCCACCAACAGCTCCTCCACATGAGGGGGAGAGTCAATCCTAGGTTTAGGGTTTTTGATGTATAGACATGTCTTGAGACTTGATCTAGATTTTGGGATCGCACATTGTATTTGTATCATGATATATATATATATATATATATATATATATATATATATATATAAATGAGATGACTTGATTATGATCTATCTTGTGTACTTGTCTCATTGTGATGGATGTTTTAGTATTATTGTCTTGTTATATTACTCCAATGTATGATATATGCTTATAAATTCTATAGTTTCTCTCATGGATGTATGTTTAGTTCTCATGTTATGATATAGACTCATGTTTCTAAAAATGATCTTTTTGTATATCATGATAAGATTAACCCCTTGTGATGACAGGAATAGAAAAGGATGTGATATGAAAGATAAGAAGTGAAAGACATGATCAAGAAGAATTGAAAGGCAAGCGTAGTTGAATGACAAGTTTGTGAATGATGAAAGGAGAGCTCTCTCCATATGCAAGATGAAAAACTAAACTATCATGAACCTAAGAATGTAAGCTACCATGAAAAGTGGTTTACTTGCAAGTTACAAAGCTGTTAGACTCTAATAATCATCATCAAGCTTTTATTGGTAGCATCGCAAGATCATACAATACACACTAGTATAACTATGGGTTTATGAATATGATCTATATTAGATAGGTATGTGGGAATCCCACCTAATTATCAAAGACATGTAGGTCAAGATGACTAGTGCAATGGGGTTCCTTAGGTTTAGTATAGAAAGATTATGCTCACATCAAGACACAAGAAAGTCAAGATGACCATAAGCATGCACTTGCAAAAAATAGTCAAGGATAATACATTGTAGATCCTCAATGTCAAGTGTAACAAGCATAAATGCTCATGACAGTTAGGATCAATAAGATATACCCATAGGCAAAAAATAGATAAAACATGTCCTCATGCCCCCATTCTTCTAGCTATGCATCATCAAAAACTATTAGGGAGAGAACACTCATCAAAAGAAATCATCATAGACATCACACAAAGAAATAAAGTCAAGCAAGTCTCAGTGAGTCAAGTGTTTTAAGTGTGTGTGTGTAGGTCATAGAGTCAAACTTTGAGTATCGCATCTACCAATGAGAAATATCATATCATTCTAGACTACAGGTAGGATATCTGATAAGTGTTGAGAAACACTTGACACTAGGGAAGTGTTGAAAAACACAGTTGGAAAGTGTTGAGAAACATTGTTTGAACCAAGTTTCCCAAGAAACCTTGACACACAAAGAGACCCAAGATAAGCTAAAACAATGTATGCCCCCTAGACTAAGACAAGAGTCAATTCTAGGCTAGGAGAGACAAAGCAAGAAGTGGAGCGAATGAGCACCATGCAAGACTGATAGACATAGGTGAAAGGGTCCCAAATAGTACCTGTTTCTAGGTTTTCACTGCTTGGCATATTTTTAAGGACTTTTTATAAAAAAATTTGTATTTTTTCTACCAAGGTGCCTGTTTTCAGGTTTTCACCAAGGCACTTTTTCTATTTTTTTGGTATTTTTTCAATTTTTCAATTTTTTTGGTGAGACATCAAAGCACCTATTGCTAGGTTTTCACTAGGATGCTCTCTTTTTTTAGGACTTTATATGCTTTTTAGGATTTTTTAAGATTCATATATGAATTTGTTTGGAATTTTTTAAGGATCAATAAGATATATACAAAGAGCTCAAGAACCTTAGGCATAGAACTTGTTCAGATGTAGAACATTAATAGGTTCAGCAAGCTCTTCTCCCTCAGGGGTAGATAACTGATATGCCCCAGACTCAAATGTTGTCGTGATGATGTAAGGCCCTAACCAATTTGGCTCGAACTTGCCTTTCTGCTCTCTATTCTGCTGATTCTTAGGATTTTCTCTTAGAACTAATTCACCCACTCGGAACTCTCTAGGATGAACCTTATTATTGTAGGTAGCAGACATTCTCTTCTGATAAGTGTGCATGTGATCAAAGGAGGCCTTGTGGCATTCCTCCAAAGTGATAAGCTCATGAACTCTCATGTCCCTATGGTCTTCATTGGTAATAAAACCATGTAGAGAGACTCTTAGTGATGGAATTTTGACCTCTAATGGTAAGAGAACCTCATAACCATAGACCAAGGAAAAAGGTGTGGCACCTGTAGGAGTGCAAATACAAGTTCTGTAAGCCCATACTACAGGATTGATTTGCAGATGCCAATCCTTGCCTGATTTGTGTACTATCCTATGAATAATTTTTAGAAATGTTTTATTCAAGGCCTCAGCTTGGCCATTCCCTTGAGGGTAGTAAATAGAAGACCAATGTTGTTTAATTTTGAATTTTTTAAACAATTGTTTTAGGTCTTTATTCTTGAACTGGCCCCCATTATCTGTGATTATGGAAGAAGGAATACCATAGCGGCAAGTGATGTGATTCAAGATAAACAAGGCAACATGTTTGCCCATAGCTGTAGACAGTGGGACAACTTCAACCCACTTGGTAAAATATTCAGTAGTTGTAATAATGAAATTATGCCCACTTGAAGAACTAGGATGAATCTTGACTACCAAGTCAAAGACCCATTGCTAAAATGGCTAGTATGTAATAGAGGGAATAAGCTTGCATCTAGGAGCATGAATGAGATTCTCATGTAGTTCACATTTCTTGCAAGATTTGGTATATCGAACAACGTCAACTTGCATAGTAGGCCAATAGTAACTAGCCCTAAGAAATTTTTGAGCTAGCACAAGACCATTAGACTATGAACCACATATGCCATCGTGGACCGTAGCTAGTGCTTTTTTTGACTCCTCTATTTCTAGACACCTAAGGAGAGTTACATCTAGACCCTTCCTATACAAGTCACTAGAGACAAGGGTAAAATGTGAGGCATTGTAGATGAGTTGGTGCTTCTCATTACGTGTTAGATTTTCAGGAATAATCTGATCTCGGAGATAGGAAAATATAGTAGCACAGCGGGAGGAATCTTGACTGACCACAATGTAAATGACATGGTCATTAGGAGAATCATAGTTGGGATGACACAACTCTTCCACCAGGAACTAAAAGCATGACTCATGTTCTTCCAATTGTAGAATGGATGCTAAAGTAGCCATGGCATCAAAAATCTTGTTCTCAGCTCTAGGAATTTGTTGGAATGTAATAGATATGAAATAATTCCTAAGTGAGTCTATTAGCTTCATGTAGGGGATCAACTTGTCATCCTTTGTCTGGTAATCATTGTTTACTTAGTTTATGACAAGCTATGAATCTCCAAAGATGTGCAATTTTGTAATCCTCCATTCTAGGGAAAACTTAACACCATTGAGAAGGGCTTCATATTCAGCTATATTATTGGGGTATGGAAAGAGAAGCTTATAGGATTTAGGAATCCTGTATCCATGAGGTGTAACAAATAAAATTCTAGCACCAGCCCCATTCTATGTATGAGAACCATCAAAGAACATTTTCCACATATGTCCTGTGACATTCATGATCAAAGCATCTAGAAGTCTATCTGAAGAGGAGCATCATCAGTCATGGGAAATTTGGCCAATTGATTTGCGATTGCTTGTCCTTTAATGGATTTCTTTCGACATACTAAATATAAAATTCTAAAAGAATTAGCATCCATTTAGCAAGTCATCTGGTAAGCATAGCTTTACTTAAGAGGTACTTAAAAGGATCAATTTTGGCAATCAGCTATGTAGTATGTGCGAGCATGTAATGTCTAAGTTTTTGGGACACAAACACTACTACCAGACAAGCTTTTTCGATGCTAGTATAATTGAGCTCATACGAAACTAAGGTGTGACTGATGTAATAGATAGCTCATTCTTTTCCCATATCATCTTTCTGTGCCAGGAGAGCTCCCAAAGAATTTTCCATAGCAGATATGTAGAGTATCAAAGGTTTCCCTTGGATAGGCGGCATACGAATAGGAGGTTTTTCTAGGTAATCCTTGATTTAGTCCAAGTTATTTTGACACTCCTCATTCCATATGCAAATAGACCCTTTATGCAAATTCTTGTTGAAAGGTTGGGCTCTATTAGCTAATTGAGAGATGAACTACCTAATAGACTAGAGATGGCCTTGGAGACCCCTTAATTGTTTTATGTTGCGAGGAGGTGGCATCTCCATGATAGCTTGCACCTTTTCCGGGTCTACCTCTATTCCTTTTTTTGATATGATATAGCCTAGCGGTTTCCCAGAAGTGACACCAAAAACACATTTCTTAGGATTCAATCTGAGTTGAAATCATTCCATGCGGTCCAATATCAAACTCAAATTGGATAAATGAGTGCTTCTTTGTTGTGATTTAGCAAGTGTGTCATCAACATAGTCTTCCATGTTTTTATGCATCATATTATGGAAGATGGTAGTCATAGCTCTTTGATAGGTTGCACCGGCATTCTTGAGGCCAAATGACATGAAATTCCAACAAAAGGTACCCCATGCACATGTGAAAGTTGTCTTCTCTTGGTCTTTAGTGGCTATTTTGATCTAATTATATCTAGAGAAGCCATCCATAAGGGAATACATTTCATAGCCCACTGTCATCTCCACTATCATATTGATGTTTGGAAGTGGAAAATCATCCTTAGGGAATGCTTTGTTTAGATCTCTAAAGTTAGTGCATATGTGAATGGACTTATCATGTTTGGAAATAGGAATAATATTGGAAATCCACTCAGTGTAGTCAATAGCTCTGATGAAGTTATCTTTTAGAAGTTTCTCAAGTTCAGCCTTAACCAATAATGCCACATGAGGATGCATCTTTCTGAGTTTCTATTTGACAGGTTTTACCTCTAGAGCAATAGAGAGGTGGTGCATAATAAGCTCAGTATCCCAACCAAGCATGTCTAAATATGTCCATGCAAAGTTGATCTTTTTCTCTTGAAAAAATGTGGTAAATTATTCTTTCTCCTCCACCAAGAGGGACTAAGCTACATGAATTATCTTAGGAGACTCCTCTATTCCCAAGTTGATTGGTTGTGTAGGTTCTATCAGAACTAAAGATCTTTCTTGGAAGTAGCTAGGAAGACTACCAAGTACCTCATCCTCAGGTGCCTCAGAGAGGTTTTCACCCTTAGATGCATCTTTATTTTTACTATTTTGGGGTTTGGACACTACCACAATGTGGTTTTCACCATCTGACCATTTCTTTTTTCTCTTGATTTTATGACTGAGGTACTTGATATCTGATTCTATCATATTTGTTGCTGGTTCACTAGTGGAAGAGGTGACAAGTTCAACAACATTGAGGTAACAAGTGATCTCATAGTCATTTTGGAAGGAAGGCAATGTAGGTCTTTGATCTTGAGTGAACCAATCTATGAGATCTGAGTGTATGAGAGGAAGTGAAGTGATGGGGTCAAGGGTATTGATGCGATAGGTATCATCTCTGGTGATGAGAGAAGTCGAGCCTATGGGGTAAGCTCCAAAAGTATCAAGATCTAGATTTGGCATAGAAGGACCAGCCTGGTTCACTAAAGAAATACATGGGTTGAACTCATCAGACCCTACTCAAGACTCATCAACTACATCAGGTTGGGTACTATAAGTATGAATCACATCAACTTCCATATCCACTATGGAAGATCCTTCTGAGAGAGTGTCCCATTCATACTCATTTGAATCTGTCATTGAACTTCTACTAGGATGTTTGCACCAAGAAGGTTTAGGACACCTAGAAGTAGAGGCACCCATGTCATTATGTGCGAGATCTCCTCTTTCTAGTAACCACATAATATTTCTACATTGTCTATCTTTGGGGTCAAATTCATTAGGTACATCATCTCTAGATGTAGAGGCTTTAGTTGTGTTGTCATTGGGCATGCATTCTTCTCCCCAAAGGAGTGAAGTAGAAAGGAGACCATCTTCCATTTGAGCCATAGTGTACAGTGGTGATTCATCCATATTTGTATCTAAGTCACTAATCATGGGATCATTTCTGGAAAATTTAGGGGCATCATCTTCAACACCGTATCCTAGGCCTATGGTATCCTTAGAGTGTCAACCATCAGTGTGACTCAAAGGTTCAACTAGAGTGTGTCCATTATTATTTAAAGGTCCTTGACCTTGATAGCCCATTTGCTACAAAAATGTGTAGCCTTTACCATAGTGTCCAAGGGAGATGGGAGTAGCAATTGTTGTACTATCTTCTTCCTCTTTATAGATCCAATCTCTAATAGCTTGTTCTTCTTTTTCTACCTCTAAGGGTATGGATGCTTGAACAAAGGTACCAAAAATTGTCATGGTGGAAGAGGAAGGCTTCATCTTGTCTGAAGGTCTACCATATGACTTAGGAGAGGTAGGCATAGTAGCAATAGAATCCAATGTGTATTCGCCCATACCAATACTCACCATTTTTAATTTATGCTTAGTAGCAATAAAGGATACACTAGGATCATGAGAAGGTTTATTGTGTGGGACAAATGTTTTAGCGGTAGTGAGAGTATTAATAGAAATAGCATTGTCCCAAGGAATCACAATCTCAGCTCCATTATATGGGAATTTGATGCATTGATGGTAGGTAGAAGGAACAACTTTCATGTCATGGATCCATGGAAAACCCAAGAGAATTTTGTATGCGAGTGGGATGTCTAATACTTGAAACACAATATATTTCACAACTGGACCCACTCAGATAGGTAGCACAATAAGACCCTTTGAAGACCTCTCCACTTTATCGTATTCTTTGATAGTGATCTTTTGCCTAGGATCTACATCAAATTCAGACAATCCCAATTGTTGCACAACATGAAAGGAAACAATATTCAACCCCACACCATTGTCTATCAGGACTCGGCAGACTCGAGTATGGTAGACTTGGACCTCGATATGTAAAGCAAGATTGTGTGGGTGACTGAGGGATGTGTCATCCTCTATGGAAAATGAGAGATAGTGAGGAGATGAGATATGATTGACCATAGCCTGGAACCTATCTGGATCAATGTTATTAGGGACATTCACTGTGCATAGAGCCTTTTCAAGGATCTCTTTGTGCAAGGGAGATAGCTCAAGCCACTCAAAAATGGATATTTGAGCCAGAGTTCATTGCAACCAGTGAACAAGATCATAGCTAGATATGGCTAAAGGAGCTGCTTGTTTAGAAGATGGGGCTTGTTTGGGATCATGAGCAGTTTGAAGGACAATTTTGGCTTTCCCCCTAGTAACAGCATTCAGTGTCTCACTTTGGGAAGAGAAACCATCAAGTGTTTGCAAGACCAACTTAGGTGTATCATGATTGACACCACTATTACCTTGAGATCTGATTATAAAAATACCCTCAACGGGCTCTACCATGTTGATTACCCTCTCATCATTAGTGCATGTATAATTGATCTTGGCATCATGATTTTTCTTGTTCGCTTGAGAGGAATCCCCCTTTTCATACTCAAGTAGAGGGGTTTTGAAGGCCTTGTGATCAAAATTCTTAACCAAGCCATCTGTGAGAACTATGCCTCCATCAATAAGATCTTGAATAGCATCTTTGAGCTTGAAACAATTATCCATATGGTGTCCCTTATTTCTATGATAATTGCAGAGATGATCCTCTCTCCACCAATCAGGCTTAACTGGTGGCTTGAAGGGATGATAATTGTTAGGAAGTATAAGATAATTGTTGGCAACCAAGGTCTTAAGAATCACATCATAAGGTTCAGCCAACTTGGTATAGACTCGTCATTGATATGACTTCTTGGGTTTGTCCACATATTGAGTTTTAGGTACACTTTGAGTGTTGGTAGCCTCTTGTTGTTTAGCTACATAGATAGCATTGGAGAGATGGAAAGTAGGCTCTTTAGCTTTGGGAACATCCACAACCCCATCATTGACAACATATTTGTTTTTGTTCCAGGGTTTGTTTTTGTCCTTTCCATTACCTCTGGTATCTTTGTTGATGACAATATCCCCTTTCCTTATGGCAACACCCTCAATATGGTATGTACTTTCAACCATGTCATTGAAAGAGGAAAATAGTTGTTTCCTTAGATCATAATATAATTTAGGCACAAGAGTGTTGACAAAGATGTCAATCTTTTCCCTCTCGGGTAGTTAATGAGGATATCTAGAATATAATGACCTCCATCATTGCAAGTAGGTAGCGAATGGTTCACCTTGATTTTTCTTGAGAGCACTTAGATCTATCATGGTAATAGGCTGTTGAATGTTGTACAAATAATGTTGACTGAAATGCCTAGCCAACTCATCAAAGGTCTTGAGAGGAGGTGTCAATTTTGCAAACCATTCTAGATCTTGTCCTCTTAAACTCCTAGGGAACAACCATAGTAGAAATGTGTCCTCATGAAGGAAGTCCATGCTAAGAGCATAAAAATGATGCACATGGTCATGGGGATCACCATTTCCATCATACTTATCATATTTGGGAACCTCAATATCCCTAGGAAATGGGACCATGTATAGACTTCTATCAAAGGGAAGAGCACAAAGAGATTCTACAAAAGAGACCTTTGGAGGTTCCTTTTCTATTGCAAGCTAAGCAAGATGTTGGTTCATTCATTGTAATTCCTCTCTAAGGATTTCATACTCAGTTGGCACTCTTTGTTGAATGATTTGGAAGACATCATAACCAGGAGGGAGCTTGTATTCTCTAGAAGTCATGCATTGAAAGTATTGATCTCCATTACGCTCTAAGAGTTTATGCATCAAATGTTGGGAAGCCTCATCTTGTTCAAACCTCATCAGTTCTTCACTAGAAACATCATCATTGGCCTCTTCCTCATGATGAGAGGGAGGAGGTCTAGGAGGTGAAGAAGGTGTGACAAAAGTTAGTCTTGGAGGGGACCTTGGTGGCGTATTGTTACCATGATTGCCACTAGTACCAAAAAAAGATCTATTTTCATAACGACTAGTCTTGGCTTGATCGTGAGACATTCCTCTTGAAGCCATGCACCTAGCAGCATCCATTATGCTTTTATTATTCTCTTTATCTAAGCATGCTTGGTTGTCTCTATGCTCAAAGTGTTCTTGCAAATGGTGATATTTCTCTTGTTCTGTCATGGTAAGTGAGACACTATCCATGCTTTTGGGGGCCTTGAATGCAGAAAAGAGGAAGCCTCCTTTGTACCATAGGGTGACCTTGGAATCCTTAGATTTGCCTGGGCTAGAACTATCATCACTAACTGGCACTCATGAGCATCTTGTAGGAGAGGGTAACTATGTATAGTTGAACAGAGGATGACTCCCCTACTCAAATTGAAACTGAGTTGTAACCAGCATGAAAAGGAATGTTGTTTGAATAATAGAATGAGGCAAAGTTTCTTAGATTTTGAGATAAGAAAATCTAATAAAGACCACTTGTCGAGATAGAACAATAGAGATGGCTTGTCAAAGGTGCTCAAGAATTTATAGCAGTCGATTGACTCAAGCTGAGATATGAGCAAGAAGCTTGATTAGAAAATAGCTAGAGAGGTAACTGTAGCATGACAAGTGATCGAAAGTAGCATTTGATAGCCTCAAACCCAAAAGTTTTAACCCATTTTTCTTAGTCTAGAACAAACTTAAACATACAAATAACAGACCAGATTCAGGTAAGAATAGGAAAGGACACTCTAGGAAAAACTAAGATTCAAAAGATTTGGATTGTAGATAGCAGTAAGATATCAAAATGATTCTGTGTAATAGCTCCCACGATAGCAAGACGATACAATTTGGCCAGATGATATTTTGCACACAACAGTGTGATAGTAACCAGGTAGTTGATGCGATAGAAGGTATAAAGTTCATGCGATACAAGTTCAGTAATGAATTATCGTGCAACAATACTCAGGAAGATGATACGATAATTGTTTAGTATCGCATGATGTTTGATGAGTGAATGTGTAAAACCCAATTTTGAAGGTAATTTTGATCAAAGTTGTAGTTTTATAAGTTCAATTTCTCAGTTTGGAATGCAGTAACAATAGAAAATAGATAAGTTTGCAAATAGTGAGGGATCAAATGTGCCATAAAACACTTGAACAAGGGCAAAAGAAACCTTTCCAAGACATGCACTTGGGATATCAAAACAAAAAATCCTATGAACACTACCATGATGTTTGATGTTCAAGAACATTTACATGGGTAGATCATAGTGAAGACAATTCAAGCACTTGCTAACCTAGAGAGACAAAGGCTTAATACTCAACAACTTAGCCCACACTTGATGTCCCATTGCCTCGCACAAAGTGGTTTCCCACAGTAGATATTGGCTTTGTTGTGGAAGTGCCAATGACACAACCAAAGGAACACAGATGGTGAGTGTAAAATCTTGGGGCGATCCGGGTAGTCCACTAGGATCGATCCTTGCACCAATGTTGAGTGGAAAAATCTGGTAGCTTCTATCTAAGGTTTGTAATAAGGGCTTCCATTCACAATACCCCTCTTGCTCCCCGAAGGGACTCCTTACCTTGCGGCAAGTAACAGACCTCGCGGCCACAAGAGTACCTTAAGAATTCTTGCTTAGCATTTTTCTCATGGTCACAATCCCACAAATACTCATACTAAGTGAAGACAAGTATTACATCTACCAAGATTTTGTGTCCTTGATAGCCTTGAGTTTATAGTGGGTTGGAATACCTGGGTATTAGCTTGTCCCCACTTGGGTCATTCCTCTTGATTGCTCAAGAGAAGGCCCTCTAAAGGATTCTAGACTAAACAAGAAGCAGATCAACCTTTGAAAGTTAGGATTTCTGGTTCACCACAAGGGTGAAGAGCATACTCTCCTATCTCAAAAGCCTTTCCCAAACACTCCAAGCAATGTTCAATTAACCCTCTTGCTTTCGAAATCTAGAGGTGGGTCAAAATTTTTGGTTCACCACAAGGGTGAAGAGCATACTCTCCTACCACCAAAAGACTCTAATGACAAGATATTAAGTGCCTAAGAAAATGAACTAGTATAATGCTGCACTTAAAAATGAAAGGAAAGAACAAGCACTTTTGGTTTTTATGCTTTAGGCAGCCCTGCAAGAAAGATTAGTAGCCCTTGTGCATTTGAAGCTTTGACATGCATTCTTTTAGCAAACTATGCAAGCAATTAGGGCACACCTACAAGCACAACTCGTTAGGCCCATAGGGTTTAGTACAACAAAACCAAGTATAATATGCAAATAAATCTATGTCCTAACATAGCAAAATAAAAACCAAAAAGTAGAAAACCTGAATCTTGCAAAAAAGAACCAAAAATAGTCACTTTCAAGCCTAGGCAACATTTTCCATTGATAGAGGTTCGCACAATACTTTTTAGTATAAGAGTGTGATACTTTTGCTCTGAGTGACACTTCACACTACCCCCAGGTGACAGAATGTTGTATAGCTAAGCGATAGAGTTCTGTATGGACATACGATACTTTTGACTGGAAAAGTATCACACGGCTATGTAAGAAACTATCGTACAATACTAAAAAATATCATATGATACTCTGTCAGAAAAAAATAAAAAAATAGCTGAAACAACAAGATAACAGTGACAAAAATGTAGCGGAAATACAAGAAAAGAAAGGCAAAATAGAGTTGTTCTGCCCCATGGTGGGCACCAAAAATGTACACTCAAAATGTGCACTTCTCTAAGCCATTGATTCCAAGGACATCCATGGATTGGAAACCTTGAAAAGTGACCTAGATCTCCCTAGGCATGGAGTGCAAGGGTGTTTAGAGGGCTCTTAGCTAGAGCTATTAAGCATGCAACCTTGCTAGTAAATCATGCAATGGGAGATTTAAAGAGACAAGGGAAAGAATTCCAATATCTTCAAGAATCACAATGAAAATTCAATGCAAGCTATGCTAGAATGAGAATGCAAGAATGCAACTAAACTATGCAAATGAGAGTGTTACAAGCCATTACTAATTAAACTATGTGAACTAAGATAAAGCATGAAAGGAAACTAAGCTAAGAATGCTATGAGAAATAAGCTACAATGCAAATATGAGGACTAAAATGCAACAAGTTCTTCAAAATCTCCAATGGCACCAAGAAAACCTGTAGCATAAGATTAGTATCAAGAGTGGGGATCCTAGAATGAGAAGAGAGCTCTCCTTTTAAAGATAAATGGACCATGGAGATTAAGAGGAAAAAGATTTGATCAAGGGTGGAGTTCAAAAGTGGGAGAAATCCTTGTGTACAAGTCTCCTCCAATGAGAAAGAAGTGTTGACTTTTGTGCCCTATGTGAGACAAAAATCCTTTTCCTCTTATTTGTTAAAATAGGAATAATGCTTTATTTGTGCAACTTAGGATAAAAGGTAAGTGGGGGATTTTTATTTAATAAAAGGGGAGGGAATTCCTTTTAATTAAATAAAGAATTAGGATAAAATGGTTAATCCATAGAATATAATAGAATAAATGATAGAATTAGGATTTGATCAAGAATAAGAAATTGATGAATTTAGAAAATAATGCTAGAAAGGGGCTAATAGTCTAGATGACCATTTTTGGGTGATTACATTTACAACCTTAAAAATGATCCAAAGTGTGAACTATGTTGCATCAACATGAATGATCTTCTGATAAGATTAGGCTGATGCAACATCCAGATCACATTAGTGACCGGTAGACAAGGGATGGACCCCAAGTCTAGTCCTTAAGTACTCAAATGTTTCCTTCAGTAGAGGCTTTGTAAATATGTCTGCAAGTTGTTCTTTTGATGTAACAAACTCTAGCTTAACTTTCTTCTCCTATACTTGTTCTCTTAAGTAGTGATACTTAATAGATATATGCTTTGTTTTAGAGTGCATCATTGGATTCTTTGAAATGTTTATTGCACTTATGTTATCACAATATATAATCACTGACTCAGTGATTATCTCATTCATACCTTCCAATACTTGCTTAATATATGCAATATTTGAACAGTTTCTAGCAGCAGCAACATAATCTGCTTCGGCTGTAGACTAAGAAATGCAAGCCTACTTCTTACTTGTCCATGTAACAAGCCTTTCACCAAAGAAAAATAATCCTCCGGTGTTGCTTTTCCTATCATCCACATTTCTAGCCCAATCAGCGTTGGTATAGACTCTGAGTTCAAATTTGCCTTCCTTAGGATACCATAATCCATAATCCTTTATTTTCTTTAGGTATCTTAGGATTCTCTTTGTAGCAACCATGTGTGACTCTCTAGGGTTTGCAAAAAATCTTGTAACAATTCTCACAACATGTGTTGTTTGGTCTACTATGCACTACATACATTAACTTACCAATCATAGATCGGTACAGTGTCTGGTTCACCTTTGTAGTTTCATCTTCCTTAGTCAGTTTACATCCAGTAGCCATCAGTGTCCCCACAAGTTTAGCATCTTCCATGCCAAATGTCTTCAATACTTCCTTGATATATTTAGATTATGTGATGAATATACCATCATTCTGCTGAATCACTTGTAGTCCTAGAAAGAAATTAATCTCTCCAAACATAGACATTTCAAATTCACTTCTCATTTCATCAGTAAATGACTTAGAGATTTGATCTTGTCCTCTAAATATAATGTCATCCACAAATATTTCAGCAATAAGAATAGTATCATTAGTATCTCCTTTCATATACAAATTGTTGTTCTCACTTGTTCTAAAAAATCTAATACTTAACAAATAAGTATGCAGCCTCTCATACCAGGCTCTCGGTGCTTGCTTCAAACCATATAAAGATTTATGTAATCTACATACCATATCTTTGTTTTCTAGATCAACGTGTTGGTTTCTTCTCTTTCTACTTGCAGATTTACACTATGATTGACAAACTAATGTCACTGACTCTATCACCACTCCAAACTCTGCAAGGAAAAGGGCCAATTAACAAGGATCAACTAGGATCCTCCTACACTTTGAGCCTAATGCTCAGGCAGGTGTACCCTTGACTCACTTCTTGAAAGGAGTCCCCAAAATATTATACATTCATGCCCTTTACAAATTGATTTAAAGATTTTATCATTATTATTAGTTTGATTGATGCTGGGAAAAATGTCTCCTGAGAGTGGACCAGTGTCTCCTCCTAGGGCATAGAGTCACAATACAACATACATCACTAAAAATCTAACTCCAACACACCCAAATCTAGAATAAGTGCTTTGCCTATTATTCCTCTCCAACCTCACACTTAGACATCAGATTCTCATTCAACCATGGATTCTCTGAAATTACCTTTAAGGATTTAATCCTGACTTTGGCAAGAACTCAAAGACAATTTCACAATATGCTTTGTATACCATATACTAACTCACTTTGTGATGTTAATATATAAGAATGTAGGATCAAAATAAGAAGACATACATAAATCTGAGACTGGGATTCAAGTGTATTCTCATTAAAACTTGCAGAGTCAATACATTACAAAAATGACAAAATGCTAAGGAAAAAATGAACCTTAAGCCTGAGCTCTCATTACCCAATTTTCAAATTCACCATAAAAAACCACTTCTACATACATCAAATATAAATATATAGTCACTAGCTACCTTGGAATCCTTCAAAAAGGATGTATCAAGCTTCAGATAGATAGGACAGGACTAGGGTTTCAACTACCTCACCAATCGAATTCAATCAAAATTTACTGCAGGGGAAAAAAACAAAACAATCTCAGAGAAAAACAAATCTAAGAATGATCTTCATTAATGGCACTATCCTTGAATGGTATGCAAAAGACTGGAAACCTATCAAGTTTACCCACTGCAACACTTAATCAATGATGCAACCTGAATGGCCATACTGTACCAGAGAGTGAAAAGTCATACTATGTAGATCGACCATCAAAAAATTGAATTTTCAGTCCTTTTGTTGCTGAGAAACCCCTAAAATATTCAAATTTTGAGTAGCAATGGTTAATCAGCCAGTTTAAAACATGACCGTTGATTGATCTCCCTCCTGGTAGATCGAGCGGTCCCAAAAATCAACAAAATGGTCAACTAGGTCCTTGAAAACAAAATTGCCACATCAGCAATCATTCAGCCAATGAGAAATGAGCACATCATCACATGTCTGACATCGGACCCACCACCTTTAAATCAGATGGTGGTCACATGATCGCAAAGGGAAAGAATATTCTTTGCGATCATGCGACAACTATAGATCCTATTGCACTGCCATTTCACCTAAAAATTTCAAGCCCACCGACATGTCCTCATCACCTTTTCATCGGATGGCTGTCACAATGTCATGAGGATTAACCCTCTTGCAACTTTCCTTTGAGGCATCACGATGATCATAGATCATGCTCAAACTTTAACTACTTTAGAGTTGAGACCGCCAAACATAACACTAACCGCTCGCCAAGCTACAGAAGGTTAAGGAACAAACCACCAAGGTAGCATGAACACACGACTGAAGAAAACACTGGGTCACTAAATGAAAAGCACTTAACCATTAAAATCAAGAGACCCCACGAATACATAGTCGCATAATCACAAAATGAAAAACTTAACCACCCAAGAAATTGGAGATCAAGCGACTGCAGCCAAGAAGAACTAGGCCCCGCTAAGTCGCAGTAGTGCATATGAGAAAACCTAATGGCAGAGATTAGTTGTGAAGAGGAGAAAAGCCAAAAACAACAAGGTTTTTCACATTAACATAAAAGTAACAGAGGAATGCAAAAACATCGAGGGTTTTTATGCTTAGACAGTTTTGAAACCTTGCGACATGAAAGAGCAATTTCCAGCAGACCTTGAAACCTAAATATCTCCCTGGTTTCAACACATTAGACCTTGCGATTTGAACTGGAGCATGGTGACACATTGAAGAACATGGGGCTAAGGGTGCAAGCCATAAAACATTGTGGATTTATTTTGTATGTTAAAACAAGCTTGCAGGCTTGGTGGGACAACTTCTCAGGACTCTGTGAAGAAATAGGCCATTTCTCTTATGATTTTTACTATGAAATAAAATTGGCCTAACACAATGAACCCTTCAGGTTGTTCTATGTAGACTTCTTCTTCAAGTATTCCATTCAGAAATGCTGAGTTGACATCCATTTGGTAAACTTTGAACTTTTTGTGTGCAACATATGCAAGTAACATTCTGACTCCTTCTAATCTAGCAATAGGTGCAAATGTTTCACCATAACCAATTCCTTCCTCCTGTGCATATCCTTTACATATCAATCTAGCTTTATTCCTTGTTACCTCTCCATTCTCATTTTGCTTGTTTCTAAATATCCACTTAGTACCGATAACATTCTTATCTTTAGGTCTGGGTACTAAGTGTAATACCTCAAAAATGGGCTATAAGTTCATTAATCTCCTACATCTTCAATTCGAATGAAATCGACATCAAAGTCCTAATCTAAGGCACATCTAAACATCATCGAATCATAATTGATTATCTTAAATTCTACATCAGGGAATATTCCTAGTAATATTCCTAATCATCATAATTATCTTTAATTTTATAATTATTTGGCAATAAATCACATTTATCCTAAAATTTGATTAATTAAATATTTTGCATATTTAATTAATTAGATTTAATATTTGCCACTTAATTGTTTAATTAAATTTAATTCTATCTATTATTAATTGTATTATTTAATTTTGATAATAAATCAAAATTCCTATGAATAATTAATTAAATTCTTATTTAATTAATTAAAGCATGTTGTCATTATTTAATAATATAATTTTTAATAAAAGTTTGGTAAAATAGTTAATTAACCCATAAATTAATTATTTTATTTCAAAAAGCAGTTAAGTTGAGAATAAATCACTTTATTTATTTATTAAATCATAATTATCCATGTGCACATTCAAGGACCAGTTAAACTCAAAATTGGAAAATCAATGCAAGTTGTTAGCTTTTTGAAACTCAACATCTTTTTGAGTTTTAAAGTGGATCTAAACTTCTAATTCGAGTTGAACTGTGCTTTTGCATGATTTTTGTGACTTAATTATCTGTTATTTAAAAATAACTAAAAAATCAACCTGAGTTATTTGAGTGATTTATGGCTTTCTTTCACAACCTCCAAAGCCTTGGATTTCTATAAAAACAAGGCTTAGCTCTTCATAATTCATCTCTCAAATCTCATATTTTGCACAATCACGCTGGAGAATTGCAATTGGAAGGCTCAAAGCTTATTGCGAATCAACATTGTTGTGAGATCAATTTCAAATTCATAGCTTTCATATTATTGTTAGAATCTTCATTCTCATATCATATCATTTCTAGATTAGCATTGCATATCAATTTCCATATTAGCATAGATTCCATTGATGGAATATGGATGAAGTGACTGAGAGGGGGGGGGGGGGTGAATCAGTCAACCATAAATAACTTCACAATTATTTCTTTCCAGATCCCTTAGGATATCTTTAAAATGTTATCTATTTTAGCACTCGGTAAATAGATTGCAGTAACTTTGAAGATGCAGAAAGTATTAGCAAAATTATCTTTTAGATATTCATCAGCACTAGTGTATGATTAATTAAGAACACAAGAGACACAAGATTTAACGTGGAAACCCAATATGGGAAAAACCACCAATGTATCTAGATACTGATTTTCACTTTTTTGAAGTGATGCCCGGTTAGAAACCAACCCGGTAAAAGGTTACAAAACACACTGTTAGGTGTGACCTTGTTAGAGGATTTAATCACCCTGCTAGGAGTGGCCTGGTAAGAGGTCTTGAAAACAATTCAATGGAATTGTCACCTTGTTAGAGGATTTACAATATGGTTGTTAAACCAACTTGGTTAAGAGTTTTAGAATTCACTGTTACAATGATAAGAAGGTAACAATGAAAAAAAAATGACCTGTATAATAATGCAACTGCCTTGCTGATTACAGATCTCTGTTCTGCATCTGTGTGATCCTTCCTGATCGAATAAATCTCTGCTGCACCTTAAGGATATCTGAACATCCTTCACAAATTCGCACACACCTTTCCTGTCTTTCTTCTGTAAATCTTCTACTATATATCTTATTTAGTTTTCACATTTGACCTTTTATTTATATGATTTTAGATTTGTCAAATCGACATTATTTAGTATAACAGTCGGCTGAATTAAGCAAACTCTATTTGCAAAAATCCTTCAAGGGCCGACAGTGCTCGGTGACTATAACTTTCTACAATCTTTCGGAGACTGAGGGAACTCGGTAAACACCAACAATCCTTTACCTTTGATAACCGACTGAACTCGGTAAACACTGAATTTCCTTTGACGACCGACTGAACTCGGTAAACACTAAATTTCCTTTGATGACCGACTGAACTCAGTAAACACTGAATTTCCTTTGATGACCAACTGAACTTGGTAAACACTGAATTTCCTTTGACGACCGACTAAACTCGGTAAACACTGAATTTTCTTTGATAATCGAGTGGACTCGGTAAGCACTAATCTTCCTGTCTGGCAGACCGACTGAGCTCGGTAGGAACTGATTATTGTGGACTATGACATTGTGTGACATCAAAGACAATACATAATTTGAGTAGCAATTTCCTTCAGACAATTGTTTCCAACATCCATATCAAGTTTTCATATCATTGCATAGAAAATCCAAAAAATATAGATTAATTGCATTCATATTTCATATCTAGATCAATTGCATTCAAATCCTTCATTTAGGTGTCATCTAGGTCACTGATCTCGATAACAATCTGAGAACATTAAACTCGCACCTACTAGAAGGCAGTAAATCACTTGGTTAGATAGCTTTCAATTTTGCACAATTTCGATTATAGCTAACCTCTAATGTTTTACTGAAGTGTTGTGTTTATAGATCAAGTATAATTTTCACACACACATTTCTGGCACCCACCGTGGGGTCCTAAAATAGGTTTCCCTTCATTTCTATCAATTTTCTATCTTTTGAAGATAAGGGTTTCAAGGATCCAGGTATGCTCTATAGGATGTTATTTTTTGTTTCTTTTTTGCCTACAAAAAAGAATTTTATTTTTTTTGGCACTTTTTCTATCAAAACTACAATTTTTATCATTCTGTCCCTACTTCTGTACATCTCTGTATGAATTATCGCACAAGATTTCACACTTTGTCGTGCGAGATTTCTTTCTATGTCGCGCAAAATTTCATTGGTGTCATTATTGTTTTGTGCGTGAAAAATCAATTTCTTGCGCGAGACTGTACTTCCTCACACGGGACCACATCCTGACTCGTGCAAGATTTCATCCTTTGTCACACAAAATAGTGTTTCCTCATGTGGGACCGCATCCTGACTCACGCGAGATTTCATCCTTTGTCACGTGAAATAGTGTTTCCTCGCGTGGGATTGCATCCTGCCTCGCGCGAGATTTTTCTACAGAGGCACAAAATTCACATATTTGTACTTTCAGATTATTGATTTCTAAACACTTACAGTTTGCTATTGATTTGTCTTGATTTTATACTTTCAGACATGTGCTAAATTCTAGATTACAAAGCGTTGGACCTAAGGTATTCTCCTTCATCTATTAACATTTCAATTTGGACTTAAAATAAATCTCTTATGTGTCTGGCTTGTGTGCGTCTTTTCATGCTTTTATCTATTTCTACACACTTGCATAATTGATACTAGGTTGTGACCCCTTAAGGATTCATTAAGTATTCTTAGATACTTGTGATTGATCATAATTTCTATCTTGGGTTATTGGACTCGCTAATCCATCGGCCCCTCATTTCTACCCCGTGGTTGCAATCTCAGTGCCATAAAGGGGAGGGGTCAACAAGATAGAAGCGTTAAGTGTTCCACTTGACAACCCTTTTGTGCTTTTAGGAACTCACTTGTTTTCTAAGTTGGGGACTCATTTTCAGCTTGTGTGAGGTGTTAAGTGTTCCACCTTGTGGACTCATCTTATATTCGCTTTAAGCATTAAGTGTTCCTCTTTCTTCTTTTTGGGTACTTTTGGTAGATTTGCTTTTGGGAATATATCTATGCTCACATAGTCATTAGGCCCTATGAACACTATTCGTGATTCTTGAGAGATTAGATTCCTAGAGAAATCTTTCTTGATGACAAAATCCTTGTAGGTAGGGAGGATACTTAGCGCGTTTCACATTCAACTTGGTTAGTGTGTCTTCTCTTATTGATTGATACATTCTCTCCTAGGAGAGGTTGATAGATCACGTGGGGTTGACATCACGAGCTTTGGTGAATCAAAATTGGTTAGTGTGTCTTCTCTTATTGATTGATACATTGTCCTTGGAGAGGTTGATAGATCACGTAGAGTTGGCATCATAGACCTTGGTGAAGCAAAACTTTGTCTTAGCGTGTCGAATTAATCTGCTTGCTTTGTTTGGGTTAAAAGTGAAAAGGTGTCAAAAACCTTGGATCTGGAGCCAAGTCCCCTTGTGGTATAAATCTAAAAGTCACCTTTAGAGAGGGTTAACTGTAGCGAACAATCCCTTCACAGAGCAAACTGCGTTGACGGAACCTCAAGCGGTCATAGCCATTTTTGCCGTGGTAGTGACAGCTGCTATATAAATGTCCTTGTGGAAGAAATCTCCATGGGTATGGTTCATTTTTGGGTTGTCAGATCTCCCTAGCAGCTCCTGAAGATTAAGTTCTCAGACTGTGTGAAAACCCTGGTGCGCTGGGATTGGAGTTCACCCCTTTGGATCATAAAAGTTGCAGAGTCAAACCATTACTAAAAACCCTAGCGAGGCCAAATTTTCATTTTATAGGGTATATGTGTGTTATTGCAAAACATTTTTGGAACATACATAATTAGCGCTTTTGAGGATTAGAATGAATAAGTCACTTGATTGTTCATGCGCAAGGTTGCTTTTTCCCTTGTTCATTATTTTTAGACATGCTTGAAATCACTTGCTTGCTGTTTTGCATGCTTGTTTATCTATCTGGTTACTGAAAACAAACAAATCTATTACAATCTTCAAATCTGGACATTGAAATTTGCAAACAATCCAAATCTGAAAACTCAAAATTTGCAAAATCTGAAGTGAAATTCTTTTCTGGAGTCAAAAGTCATCTTCGGAGGTCAAAAAGTCATACAAGTTTCCATCAAGTGTCATTTCATTGCATACCCACTATCGTATGAGCTTTTGCAACTGTCCTACAAGTTGTGCAACTGTTGTTTCATAGCTCACCCACTGTCATACGAGTTTTTCAGAGTGTCATTTGGGAAATTTTTGAAAGTTGTCAAAAAATTGTCAGAATTGCCAGATACTTAGCTTTTTCAGCCTAATTCCAGAATCTGTCGAACAAATCACTATGTCAAGAACAAAGTAGTAGCTATTGAGAATTAGTACACATGTCTCAAAGAATCAGTACACAAGAGGAAGAAGTTCTGATCACCGCTATGATGAAGCAGCTGCAAGCTATGCAAGTCCAGCTTGACAAACTTGAGAAAGAAAAGGAACCTAAAGAGTTCTCCATGGAAGCTCTATGCTCTTTTCCATTTGATAAAGACTTGTACATGTCACCATGCCCTCAGACAAAATGTGAGCAATGTGACAACCCTTATGATACCTCTTCCACCGAGAGTGACACATCAAGCTTTGGAGACTATGATGACTATGATGATAGACAATGTAATGATACCTATGACACCTCTATTCCTAAGAGTCCTCATCGTGTGTTCCTACTTACTACAAATAGGTCATCACATTGGATAGATCATGATGGTGATCCATATGATTCTAATTTTGAAAGAGACTTTGATGGCTTTTGTGGACAATACCTTGATTATGATCTATCTACTACTGCTGAGGACTATAAAATGCATCGTGCTAGCTTGAAACATCAATACTATAATGATCTCTCCTCTAAGAACTCTCAGGCTAAAAATAAAGATTATCTTCTCAAGAAAGGTCATGTTAATGTTGAACCTTTGTCTAGTGATGGTTCCCTTCCATCCCCTACTTCCTCCAATACCCATACATTTCCTAAAGCTTCTGAGTCTTTCAAATCTTTCACAGAACCTTCATCCAATGAAAGTCCTGATACTTTTCATGTGGTTCCCTATAGTTATCCTCCAGGGCTACCTCTTAAAGAAACTCAAGCTAACCTTCACTTGGCTACAAATACTTTCAATGATGATAAACCTAAAAATCCTAAGCCTTCATATGCTATAATCCCTACTTCAGCTAGTCCTTCACCATCTCTGCAACACTCTTCCATTCAATCCCAACATGCTTCCTTGTCCTTAGAAGTGGCTCCATGTCAAGAGGACTCCAAAAATGATAAAGAAAAGAACATAAAGAAAGATCAAGATCAAGAAACCTCCATGTCATCCAATCCTTTTCATGATGTCTCTTATCCGTTCCATGGTTCTTTTGATCTCATGCACCCTTTCTCATGCATTCCACCATGTATTAAGTCTTCTCCTAAGCAAGATCAAGCTACTACTTACACTGTTGAGCTTATTGAAAATCAAAATAACCTTACTACACTTGCTCTTTCCAAAGATGATACTTCCATTAAGGTTGGTAAAAATGGTGTTGTTACTTCCAATGTTAAGCCTATTGAAAATCAAGAAAAAAATTACGAGCTTATGTTATCCAAAGATCCTTGTCAAGATCAAAGTCTTCCATCTTCTTATTCTACCACTCCATGTTCATTTCCACTTTCTACTCTTCCTAAGTCTTTGCAAGCTTTGAACAATCCTATCAAAGAAGGTTCTCATATTCAAGATGTCCATGATTCTATTGAAAATCCTAATGCTCACTCTAAAGATGTTGATATCCTTAGTTGTCATATAAATGCTGATGAACTTATTGATTATCCTTTTTCATCTTCCACTTCCATCCTTGGACCTCTTCCACCACTACTAAGGACTTCACATTTGCCTTCCATCTTGGGTCCTTATGTCCCTTCATTTTCCCCTCCTAACTCTCCTAACTCTCCTAATTCGTCATCCATCTTGGGTCCTTACATCCCTCCATCTCCTATCTTTCCTCAAGATCAACATAGATGCATACCCTTGAATCCTTTAATTCCACCCACCCATCTAAACCAGTCATATCTTTTTTCTTCCACAAGTCCCAAGTCTTTTGGAAGTAACTTGAATGTTCAATACAAGAAAAAGAAGTAATATAAGAATCCATCAAAAAAAGATCACCATGTCTCCTCTAATAGACATGGAAACATAAAGTCAAAAGAGATATCTAAGAAGAAAACTACAAGACAAGTATGGGTTCCAAAATCCATCATTGAAGATATTCTCTCTAAATTACCAAAAAAAAATGAAAAGCCTATGGCTATATGGATTCCAAAATATCTCTTGAAAGATTATGGTGTTGAGCAAAAAGTTAAGTTGACATTCAAGCTTCGAAAGACTTCCACTTCATCTTCTTCCAAAAGCATTCCTCCATTCCATGTGCCTAAACCACAACCTCTACTATCCATTCACCATATCCCTTCACGTATTCCTTCATTCACAATTCCTCCATCTTTTCACCACCCTTCAAGGTATGTGTTGATGTTGAGCTTGCTTTCCTTTCCATCTACCCTTTCACAATCCTTCCATGCATTATCTTTCTACCTTCTATCATTTTTCCTCATTTGTCTATTCCTCCTATCTTCCAACCTCACTCACTTTACATAAAACCTTATCCTCCATTTTTCTCTTTCATCTCCCTTTCCCTATTAGAATCTTTGAGCATATCATTTGAATCTTTGGTATATCATGGTTTATCCTTTCAAAGAGCACTATCTAAAAAGCTTTCCTTCTTCCAAAAATTCAAAAAGAAATGAAAAAAAAAAAGTAAAAAAAATGCCTCGGTGCAAACCTAGAAACAGGCACCTTGGTAGCAAAAGTAAAGAGAAATAAATTCATCCTATGGTGAAAACCACTCCCTTGTGGCACCTTAGATAAGTACCATGATGAAAACCTAGCAATCAGGCATCATGCGTAGTTCTTCTACATATTTCATCCATTCCATCTTCTCTCTTTGATCTTGACAATGTTGATCTATACATGAACATTTGACTATTTTGTGAGTTGTCTAATGATGATCTTGCTTTCATTCCCTTCCTGTTTAGCCTTCATATTTATTTTCCTCCATTAATTCTAGTCTTTCGCTATCATTTCCCCTTTGGTCTTGATCTAATAAAAAAAAAGAAAAAAAGAGTAAAACATAGTGCTATGAAGCCTCTTGACATGTCTACTCTTTTGGACTACATCCTTTCCTTCTTTGGCATTACGCTATTGTGACTTATCCTATGATGGCCTTTCATTGCTTGTCCAAATGTGCTTTACATGACAATTTTTCCCTAGCTTGGGTATTCTTGAGGAGTTTTCCCTTGAGGATTTCTTCCCTTCATTCTCCTTCATTCTCTTGTCTTCCATCTCATCCACCAACTTGCTAATCCCTCTTGTTCTCTACCTTGCTAGACATTGGGACTGCATGATATGATCTTCCTTGGGAGTTTGCAAATGGAAAAAGATGCTATCAAGTATACCAAGTATCAGAGTAAGTATCATAATAAGTATCAAAACAAGTATCAGAACAAGTATCAAAACCAGTACCAGAACCAGTATCAGAACAAGTATCAGAACTAGTATCAGAACAAGTATCAGAACTAGTATCAGAACCAGTATCAGAACTAGTATCAGAACTAGTATCAGAACAAGTATCAGAACAAGTATCAAAACTAGTATTAGAACAAGCATCAGAATGCCCATTGGGGCTACACCTTTCACTTTAGTTTATGGGTCTAAAGCAGTATTGCCTATTGAGGTTGAAATCCCATCACTGAGAATCAGAATGCATGGTCTAGTAACTGATGATGACTACAGAGTGTCTAGGTTACAAGAACTGGAACTACTAGATGAGCACAGACAAGTAGCGTATGATCATCTCAGAGTATATCAGAAGAGAATGTTTAGAGGCTACAATAAGAAAGTCAGACACAGAGAATTTCAGGTTGGCGATCTAGTCTTGAGAGAAAATCCTAAAAATCAATCCCATCGAGAATGCAAGGGGAAGTTTGAACCCAATTGGCTGGGTCCCTTTGTAATCACTGCTACTTTTGGCTCTGGTTCCTATCAACTCTCAACGACTGAAGGAGAATAGCTCTGAGAACCAATCAATGTTCTCCATCTGAAAAAATTCTACGCCTAAGGCATTCAGTCTATGGTAAAATGTCTTGAAAAAATCCTAAAAATTAGAAAAAGTCTTGAAAAAAATGAACATCTTGGTGAAAACCTAGCAATAGGCACCTTAATGATTCACAAAAAAATCAAAAAATATCAAAAATTCAAAAAAATTGAAAAAATAAAAAATTCAAAAAAAATAAAAGAAGAAAAAGTGCCTTGGTGAAAACCTGGAAACAGGCGCCTTGGTAGCAAAAATAGAATCTCTGCCAAGATGGTGAAAACTCAGCAAATGGGCACCACTTGTTCCAAATGCTCCATCTATCAGTGCAATCTTGGTCTTTCCTAGCTTTCAGTCTTGCTTTAGTTTGTACATATCTCCCAGTTTGTTTCTGCATTTCCAGTTTTCAATAAGTCAGTCTGTAAACCAATCGGCTCAAGCGTCTATATCCTATCAATGTTTAACACTTGGGGGCAATCAATGTCATATCCTATGGTCTCCCACGTATCTTAGATGGATAATATCTAGTCAAAGTCCTTTGAAGCTTCATGTGAGTCAGTCAGTTAGTCTTGTCTCCAGAAAGGATTTTGCATCTACAACAACGCAATCAAACATCAAAACTCAACTAAAAATAATCTATGTTTTTTACATGCTTTTATCTCCTTGTATGCTTATTGATTTGCATTGAGATTTTTGCATATTGTGTCCCTTCGAGCTCTTCGATGATGTCCTTTATAGGATTTAGAGAGTGATGACTGGGGGCATAATCTTTTCTTTGTTTTCTGCTTGTATGTGAAAATCTAACAACTTTGGAAATTTCGGATTGAAATGGTGTCTAACTATAAGAGCCTCTATCTCGAATTGGATGGCCATGCGTACCTCGACCATTGATACCTAGACAATTCAAGGAAGTTTGATCTAACTATTGTCTTTTTGAGTAAGTTATTTCTCCTACTGTGGAACGCGATCTTACCTAAGGATGTGAACGATAAAGGGTCACTATGGGTAATTCACATTGGATTTAGAATGATCTCTTGACTCGTTGATGTGTTTGCAATGCAAGGTTTATTCAGGTCATCATGATGTTCATGTTTTGATGCTTATATAAATTGCTATATCAAAATGGACATGATATTCAGGTCATCCTAGCGTTTATGCCTTGGTACTTATATCTAATCTGACATTCCAAAAATAAAATCAATATTCATATGTCCATGGTTGTTTGACCAGTGGGGGTTGTATTGTTTCTTGTGCATACAAATCAATATTCATATGTCTATGGTTTTTTTTAGCTAGTGGGCATTGTATTGATTTATCCGGTTACCTAAAAGTTCAATGATGATAACAAATCGACATATGATCAATGAGTAGGTCCTAGGTCTTAGGTTGCATTTCATTTTGCATGTCTCTTTGTATTTTTCATCTTTGCATGATCTCACAATGACTAAATGAACTTCAAAGCTTAAACAATTCTTCATATCAATTCTTTAAATCTAACAAGAGCTTAATCTTACACGAAGGTCCATCCAACAAAACAGCAAGTAGAATCCTTTTTTGAGATCAAAATTCAAATCTAAGATCATTCATATTATTAACTACTTGCATATTCGACCTTCAATCATCACAGAAATCCATAATTCAACTTAACTGATTATCTAACATCAAACTATCAAAATTTCAACTTGGTAAACCATGGTCAACTCATGGTCAAACCTAGTCAAACTTGGTCTCCAGGACCTCTAAACGATGCAGAATGCATTCACCGAATGTGTTTAACCACTTCTCAAATCAATTAACATGCTTTTGAGCGATCAACGTTGACTTTTCTTGTCAAATTTCAATTTTAATCCCCAAGGGGGCATGGTATTGCACATCAATTCAAAGTCTATAAATCAAAATTCTATCGATCAAGTCTATCAATATCTTTCAATAGTGATCAAGACAAACAATCACGTCTAGTTATTGATTCATCAAAAGTCTTCATCACTCGGGGCAAATCTATCATCACTTGGGGCATATCAGATTCATCAAGATCCATATCAATCTGGCATTCTCCTAATCTTGTAAACTATATCAGTTTTTGCAACCATCAGATCATAGTGTTCTTTCCTTGGTTCTTCGACGACTGAAGGGTTTTCATGTGATACTTGCTAGTTCTGCTAAGACAATCGAGTCTAGAACGGGTCACTCACTTCTTTGCAATCCTAAGGTTTGGAATCAGGCATTTTGACACTTTTTCTCAATCATAGGTTCATTTTATGTTATAGTAAACATTATCTTTGGTCATTTAGGACCTATTATCTCCATATCAAATCAATATCAATCAGCTTCTATCTCAATTTCAAACATTAGTTTCATATCTCTATCAAACACAGACTATCTTTGAACCACTGCGCTTCGCACAGTAATTCAAAGAGGGGCAAAATGTAATACCCCAAAAATGGGCTATAAGTTCATTAATCTCCTACATCTTCAATTCGAATGAAATTGACATCAAAGTCCTAATCTAAGGCACATCTAAACATCATCGAATCATAATTGATTATCTTAAATTCTACATCGGGAAATATTCCTAGTAATATTCCTAATCATCATAATTATCTTTAATTTTATAATTATTTGGCAATAAATCACATTTATCCTTAAATTTGATTAATTAAATATTTTGCATATTTAATTAATTAGATTTAATATTTGCCACTTAATTGTTTAATTAAATTTAATTCTATCTATTATTAATTGTATTATTTAATTTTGACAATAAATCAAAATTCCTATGAATAATTGATTAAATTCTTATTTAATTAATTAAAGCATGTTGTCATTATTTAATAATATAATTTTTAATAAAAGTTTGTTAAAATAGTTAATTAACCCATAAATTAATTATTTTATTTCAAAAAGCAGTTAAGTTGAGAATAAATCACTTTATTTATTTATTAAATCATAATTATCCATGTGCACATTCAAGGACTAGTTAAACTCAAAATTGGAAAATCAATGCAAGTTGTTAGCTTTTTGAAACTCAACATCTTTTTGAGTTTTAAAGTGGATCTAAACTTCTAATTCGAGTTGAACTGTGCTTTTGCATGATTTTTATGACTTAATTATCTGTTATTTAAAAATAACTCAAAAATCAACCTGAGTTATTTGAATGATTTATGGCTTTCTTTCACAACCTCCAAAGCCTTGGATTTCTATAAAGACAAGGCTCAGCTCTTCATAATTCATCTCTCAAATCTCATATTTTGCACAATCACGCTGGAGAATTGCAATTGGAAGGCTCAAAGCTTATTGCGAATCAACATTGTTGTGAGATCAATTTCAAATTCATAGCTTTCATATTATTGTTAGAATCTTCATTCTCATATCATATCATTTCTATATTAGCATTGCATATGAATTTCCATATTAGCATAGATTCCATATCAAGTTTTCATATCATTGCATAGAAAATCTAAAAAATATAGATTAATTGCATTCATATTTCATATCTAGATCAATTGCATTCAAATCCTTCATTTAGGTGTCGTCTAGGTCACTGATCTTGATAACAATCTAAGAACATTAATCTCGCACCTACTAGAAGACAGTAAATCGCTTGGTTAGATAGCTTTCAATTTTGCACGATTTCGATTATAGCTAACCTCTAATGTTTTACTGAAGTGTTGTGTTTATAGATCAGGTACAATTTTCACATACACACTAAGGTCTAGGTTTTGTTCTTCTCTATTTGTTATATTTCCTCTTTCATTTCATTAACCCATTCATCATTTTCTAATGCAACTTTTACATTCTTTGGTTCATAATCACAAACTAGACATGTACCTTGTCTAGCTTTATTCCTTGTTTGCATGCCAGCTTATTTGTCTCCAATTATTTGTGTCTCAGAATGATGTCTTCTGACAAAACTTGCCAGTATCTGATTTATTATTTCTTGTTCATCCTGTGTAGGTTCATTTTCTTTCTCGGTAGGTCCTTCTTGCTCATTAGTTTCTCTTTCCTATTCCTTGGTATTATTTTCCTACTCACTAGTTGTCACTATCTATGGCTTCAGTAGATACTTAGGTTGTTCAATGTAAGTGAATCTATTGTAGTCTTCCAGTTCCCTTTTTCTTTCCTCTGCATTCTTATCATCAAACTCATCAACTCAAACATTAGTACTTTTAATCATTTTATTAGTTACTCTGTTCAAACACTTGTAAGCTTTACTTTTAATGGAATATCCTAGAAATATCCCTTCATCACCTTTTGAGTCAAACTTTCCATTTATTTCATATTTTAGAATAAAACATTTGCTTCCAAAAATTCTAAAATAACTTACAGTGGGTTTGTGTCCAAACCATAACTCATAGGGTGTCTTACTAGTGTCCTTCTTCAGTTGTACTTAGTTTAGCACATAAACTATAGTGCTAATGGCTTCTCTCCAGTATGTCTAAGCAACATTTTTTTCTAACATTAATGTCCTTGCGTAGTCAACAATTGACCTATTCCTCCTTTCAACAATGTCATTTTGTTGTGGTGTCCTTGGTGCAGAGACCTAGCTTTTAATACCATGCTCATTACAAAAATTAGTAAATTCATCAGAGCTAAATTCACCTCCTCTATCAGATCTTAAGCATTTCAATTCTTTACCAATCTCTTTTTCTACTTTTTCTTTATACCACTTAAACATCTTGAATGCCTCAGATTTTTCTTTCAAGAACATGACAATCATCAACCTAGTATAATCATCAACAAAAAGAATAAAATATATGTCTCCATAATAACTTTGAGTTCTCATAGGACCACATAGGTCGGTATGCACTAACTCAAGTATCTTCTTTGTTGAATAATCTTTTCTTTTAAAACTAGATTTAGTCATCTTACCTTTTTGACATTGATAACACATAACATGATCAGGCTAAGATAAGTTAGGCAGACCTAACTCTTTTCCTTTTACTGATCTTAATCATGTTATCAAAGTTCACATGGCATAACCTTTTATGCCACAACCATGCATCTTCATCTTTCATCAATAAAAAAGAAGACTGATCATTATCAGGATAAAATAGATTACCTTTGGATTGTGTACCAGTTCCAACAAGTCTTCCTCCATCATCAAATATTTTCACCTTTTTTCTCTCAAAAGCAACTCGGTGGCTTGAATTATTTAGTTGTGCCACACTTATCAAATTATAGTTCAATCCTTTTAACCAATAAGAATTTTCACATTTGAATCTATCATTTATCATCAGGGATCCTTTACCTCTTACCATACAGGGTGCATCATTTCCCATTCTTACAAATCCTCCATTGTATTATTCAAGATAATCAATTTTTTCATCATCACCAGTCATGTGATGTGTACAGCCACTATCTATAATCCATGTATCATTTTTATTAACCTTAGAGATAAGTGTTGTCTCTACATACCTTTCATCTTCTTTGGAATCATCCTACATTGCCACAAATACTACCTCCACATCATTATCAGTGTTAGTATCGGTGATATCTTCTTCCTTAGAAATGTAGCATACCTTCTTTCCTTTGTCATTATTGTCTTAGTTGTCTCTTTTGTAGTGTTGGTAGCCTCTTTTGTATCTTCTCCCATAGCTTCATTTAGATCGGTCTTTGGTTCTTTCATTATCTTTCTTATGTGGACATCTAGTAGCAATGTGGCCAACCTTTTTACAGTTAAAGCATGCTAAAGGTAACTTACCTCTATACCTTCCTTTACCTTTAGGTAACCTTTTGGCCATAAGAGCTTCAAGTTCATCAAGCTCATCATCAGTATTGCTATCACTATCATCATTCTTATTTCTAGACTTACCAATCTTTAGAGAAGTCATAAAAGTAGATTCAATAGATAGTACAACACTATTATCATAATTATTCAATTCAAATGTTGTAAGCTTTCCAATCAGATTATCAAGTGTGAGTGTGCTATTAGGTGTTCATCTATTTTCATGAATTGCAAATATTTTGATGGCATAGATAGGTAATAAGGTCCTTAGAATTTTGCTTACCACAGTGTCTTCATCAATAACTCCATCCAATGCTCTAATAGCATGAACTACCACTTTTATTATGTTTGTGTACTGCACAATATTTTCACCTTCTTTCATCTTCATATCATCATATCTTCCTCTTAAGCTTTCTACTCTTGCTTTCTTGACATTCGCATCACCACTATAAACTTGAGCTAGTTTATCCCACATATGTTTAGCAATAATACAGTCCTTGATGTCTTCAAATTTAGCATCTAAATAGGCATCAACAATCTCCATCATAGTAACATTATGTTCATGCATGTCCCTTAGTTGATCAAGGGTCAAGGGACCATTGGGTGGTGCAAGGTATCCATTCTCCATTAGATTTGGGGCAGAATTCCCAATGCCGGATAGATGTAGCTTCATTCGACTTTTCCATATTGTGAAGTTATCTTTGTTTAGCTTTGGCACTTCCCTCTTAAACATTTTGAGACCTTTGTGCTGAAGTCCTTAAAAATCTTTCCCAAGCAACCAACGCTCTGATACAAATTATTAGAATAACTGAGAGGGGGGTGAATCAGTTATCCACAGTCCCAAATCAAAATATATAATCGAAAACAATTTACTTAAACTTCTACAGCTCAGTAACTTAAAATACTATACTATCTGTGCTTTTATCGATTACCAGTCAATAACAAATAATGATTACCGATCAAATCCAACATGCAATATGTAAAGTATGATAACAAACAATCACCACAATGAACACATAACACAAAAGATTTAATGTGGAAACCCTATGAAGGGAAAAACCACATGGGACTAGAAACCCAAAAATGTTCACTCTTCTGAAGTGAGGTCCATGAAGACCCAACACTGTTAAAGGTTACAAACACACTGTTAGGTGTGACCTTGTTAGAGGATTTAAGACCAACCGTTATTGTCCAACCAACATTCACTATGGGGTTGACAGGATAAAAATGTTCATTCTATGAATGATACATAAAAGACTTTCAAGTCCACTCTGTTAAGAGATTTCTCTATTTACAATGGTTAAAATGTAATAGTAGTTGATCTGATTACAATACAACTTCAATTGCAGATTATCAAATCTATGTTTAAGCTCATTCAAATCCTCTGATCAGTATATCAATTTTTTATCAACAATAATCAATGACTTACTGTCACTCAATAATAGCTTTCTGACGCTTGGTATACTCTTCAGTTTGGTTCTCATTAACCAGTTCGATTAGGCATACATGAAGCTTGTTCATGTGATAGTTCTACAGTCTCCTTCTTCTGGAATAATTTTCATAATGAAACCTTAGTCTCTTAAATAGACAAATAAACCATTTTCTTCTCCTCCATAAGATTTTTCCACTTATTCTCCTTCTTCCATTTTTCCTCTTAAACCTTCCTCAGTTGATGTGTTAGTAACACATTTTGATTTCGTCCTTTAGATCTTCCTTGAATTATGCTAGCCGTTGATCTTCATAACAAACATTATCTCCACAACTGATTTTGATGTACTTTATAGCTCATCAATATTTAACGGCTAAAATAATCATTTATTTCTTTCCTCCTTCTCAATTAACAAAGAAATGTGTCGGTGAACACAAGCTTGGTATACACTACACTGCTCAGTGTATATTGTGATGCTTCATCTACCGACCACACTGCCTTGTGTCTTTCAATTCCTTTTCTCATCATAGATGAATGAAACATAATCAAGTCAATAACATAAGGTCATAAACTCATAAAAAAGTTACACAATGTATTCCTTATCCTCATTTGTCATATACATCTTCCTCATGTAGATATTTTTGTTCTTCATCTCTTGTACTCCTTTTCTACAGATGTTTAGTTATTGTAACTTACAAAATAAGTGTTCTCAAACTAGTTGACATCAATGACAACATATTACTGATTCAATCATATTACATATCTAATCAACAACTTGGTGATCTCTAATCACAAATCTTCAATTAGGTTCTAAATTAGTTGTAGTTCATCATGGATCTTTGTAACAAACATTATCTTCATCTCTAATTTTGAGGTACTTTACAGCTCATCAACTTCATTAGCTAAACTAGTCATTTCATTCTTTTCTTCTACTTAGTTAACAAAGAAATGTGTTGGTGAACACAAGCTCAGTTTGTACTATGATCGGTATACACTACACTGCGTCAGTGTATACTGAAATGGTTCTTTAACCGACAACATTGCCTTGTGCATTTTTCTCTATCCTTCATCATAGATGAATGCAACATAATCAAGTCAATAACATAAGGTCATAGACTCATCCATAAGTTACCCAATGTATTCCTTATTCTTATCTGTCATATCCATCTTCCTCATGTAGATATATTTTGTTCTTCATCTCTTTTGTTCTTCTTTTACAGATGTTTAGGTATAGTAACTTAAAAGATAAGTACTATCAAAACTAGTTGACATAAATGATAACATATTACTGATTTAATCATCGTACATATATAATCAACAACTTAGTGATCTTAAATCACAGATCTTCAAGTTATACAATGTATTCAAATCATTTGTAGTTCATCACACCTTCCAGTATACACAACTGACTTCACACATTCTGAAACATCCATACAGTATTCGTACACTGTGATAACCAACCTATTTTCTTCATAGAAACATATGTTGACATCAGTGAAAAAATATGAATGACAACAATAGTAACTCCAACATCACTCAATGTAGTGATTAAACATATTAAATGTATCAACAATCTCCCCAATGCATTAGCAATATCCAATAATCTTCTCCATTTATTGTTCCACCAACACCTTTGATAGCACTAACCACTTCCTTAATTCTAAAACTATATTATGAAATGTTTTCATCTTCTTTCATTCTCATCTCATTAAAATTTCCTCTAAGACTATCAACCTTTACTTTCTATAAATGTAGATCACCTCCATAAACAAGTGCAAGTTTATCCAACATCTATTTCACTGTAATGAAGTCCTTTATGTCATTAAATTTAGCATCGATTAGGCAAGAAAAAATCTCAATCATTAACGAGCTGTGTTCCTTCTTTTCTCTCATCTGATCAAGTGTCATAGGTCCAGGAGGTGGTGGAGTGTAGTCATTTTCCAAATAGTAGAGTGTAGAATCTCCAATTTCAGACAAGTGTAACTTCATCTTTCTTTTCCATGTAGGGAAACTCTCCTTGTTTAACTTTGGTATTTCTCTCATATACATCTTTGGATCTTTAGTTTAAGTCTTTTAAACTTTTACCTCTAAGAACAAAATGCTCTGATACCAATTGTTGGATAATTGAGAGGGGGGGTGAATCGGTTATCTTAGGTCCCTTAGCAATTTTCAACCTTAAAACCTTCTTGATAACTAATCTTAATAATCATATTTAATCATTCAACTAACCATAGTAGTATGCATCAGAGAATTCAATAAATAACATGCAAAATATTCAATCACACATTAACACCAGTATTTAACATGGAAACCCAATTCAGGTAAAAACTACCATGAGAATTATCACCCAGAAAATAATTCTCTCTTCTGAAGTGAGCTTAGTTAAGAGCCAATCTGGTTAAAGATTAAAAAACATATTTGCTAAATATGACCTTTTTAGGGGATTTTCACCATAGATCAACTGGATCTGACACCCTATCATGAGTGGCCTTATTAGAGGACTTTATAACATTTGCTAGAATGCCACCTTACGAAGGATTTAGAAATAGGACTGTTAAATCCACTCGATTACAATATTTTTTGCTACAATGGTTAGAAAGTAATAGTGAAATGATCTGATAGAATATGCAACTATCTTTTCCTATTCATATCTCCTTTCTACTCATTTGTCTTCTTAAGACTCTTCCTTTCTATCTGATCAACACACACACTTCATCTCATCACTTTACTTCACTTGATTCACAGTTTTCTTCAACTCTATTCTACTCAATGTACCCTTCTGTACTAATTCAACTATCTATTCTAGCTATCATCAAATCAGAAATTCAAAAATATGATCAACAATATGATCATCATGATCATCCTTTATATAGATATTTTTTTAATCTTAATCATATTCATGACTTAATCTCATCCATTTGATCCAATCTGTAGCTTGGTAAAACATTTGATGAATCTTGCTAGATGTATCTTCACCTTGAAACTTGAAATTTTCTTGGATCTCAAACCAACCATTAAATCTTCACCATTTACCCGTACCTAATATTTTTGATTCCTTAATTTCATTAACTGGCTTTGTTCCTTCCTTAGAATCTTCTAGATCAATCTAGATCTTCAATTGATGTCATCTATTAATTGATTTCTTGTTTAACTGACCAAATTCATCTACTCGGTTACGTCCATCTACTCGCTTATCACTTACTTGGTTAACTGTGACTGACCAATATGTTTAGTTATTGACAACTAATTCCAGCTTGGTATAACACACTATTTCCTTTTCTTTTCACTTCACAACCTCAATCCTTTATTATCGACTAATATAACTGAGTTGTGCATCATTCTAACACTTCTTTAAATCATATCAATATTACCATATCAAAGACTGATTCCTCACTTTCCCATTTAAGCTCACACACTTAACATAACTTGTTCATTTCATTTCTTTGCTCATCATCACATATTTTAGATAGATATGATAACTTTCATAAATTAGTAAGTCAATAGGCTTGGTCCATCAATGAAAACATAACAACTAATCCAATCTTTCTACATACCTTTCATTGCTCGGTTAACCTTGTTCATTATCATCATCACAATATTAGTTGGGGTAGCAATCTCATCAGTTACAATCTCAGTTGGGGTAACATAATTATCCTTTAATGGTGAAACATTTAGATTTCTAAAGTCCACACACAGTCTAATCTTCACATTATTTTTTCTAACAGACACTAAATTAGAAACCCAAGTAGAGTGTCTAATTGGTTTAATGATTCCCCCATCTCTGAGTTTCATCAATTCTTCCTACATTTTAGGGGCCAAGGTAGGATTAATAGGTCTCTACCTCTTCCTGAATGGTTTTGCATCAGAATTGAGTGGTATCTCATGTTGCAACAAATATCATTTGTAAGCCTCCAATTCATCATATGACCATGCAAAAAAATGTCTTTATTTCCTCAAAAGTGTTATCAAATATGTTCATACTTTTGGTGAACATTTTTTTCCAATGTATACTTCTCTAGGTGCATTTTTAGTATCAAGATTTATTTTCTCAATGTCTTCTTCCTTTACTGATTCAGCCTTCTTTCCTATCTTGTCATCTTTATCAAATATTCTTTCCAAAGCTACTAATCCTATGGGAATCTTATTAGTCTTCAATTGGACAACTTCTTTTCCAAACAAGGTTTCTTTTCTATCTTCATATTCCACATAGGCGTTAGAGTCTATCTCTTGTGAATCATTTTGTCCTTCACATTTTCTGAGCATTAGTGAGTATTCATCATCCTCAAAGACTTTCCAATTACACACATTATTAAGAAAAAAAAGCCTTGTTTTTATTTCAATCATTGACATATCTTCTAATGTTGCATCATTATACTTAAGGGCTACATTTTCCAAAAAATCAGCCATAATATTTTGATTTGATTACTCAAGGAGCCTAGTGAATTGGTTAGGATCACTACGATTCCTAACCCTCTAATCCCCGAAAAGCTAGATCAAGGGCTTCACAAGGCTTCACCTTGTGATCCTAAGGACTCTCTCCTTCACTCCCTAAATTCACACTTGAACTCCTAGGTAATCCATCATTATTTGAAGGTTATTTCTCTTGATTTCCTATACTCATGCCAAATGCTCCTTATCTCATTATGTTGGAAACTACAATTGAAACAATTGTTATTTTGTCATTGATATCAAACCTTAACTGGTAAGATAGTTACTATCTAAGAGTCTACCATATCTTTTGATTGATGAAGAGGATTTGAAAAGAGAAGATGACAAGAGGACCTAAGGAAATGTTGAGTTATCTGATACTTCAATTGGTACTTGATTAGTTGGCACATTGACAAGGTAATGTGTTGTTTATCTAGTAAAGAAGAAAGACTAGAAACATAGGCTTAACTGAGAAAAAGTGAAAAAATTTAGTTTAAGCCGAGTGATGCTAGTGTCAAATGAGTGCCAGTATAAGCTAATAAAATCTAGTGTTGACCAAGCATCAGTAATTTCTGAGAGACACATAATTACCAAGAAAAGATAGTGTTTTCCTAGAAGTAAAGTTTTAGCGATGACCAAGATATTTAGTAATGATTGAGGAAATGAACACATTATTGATCGAGTGTTAGTAATTTATAGTTTGAGAAAGAATTGAGAATCCCAACCGACATAGTTAAATTCTTAGGATATGTAAAATGTGTTGACATTATTAATGAATGGTATGAAGTATTTAATGCATGGTTAACCATTTATTATGGATTAAAAGAGAAGTTTGAAGATGTATCTAGAAGGAAAAGTAGGAGAACAAAATAATGGAAGGATTCGATGAATCTAACCTAAACCTAAGATCTACGAAAGAGATTAAGTAGAAAAATATTAATTTACCTGATTAAGGAGGTATAAGGATGATCTAATTGTGAGGTTACAGTATGAGTGGAAGAGGTTGATGTTATTGACTGATGAATCTAAGAAGAAGGCTAAGGTGAAGCTATGAAGAGCTGAACATAGTTGTGGTGATTGATTGAAGAGAATTCTGAGTAGATCGGAGATGGAAATTAAGGTCAGTCAGTAAATTAACATATGAGTGAAGTGGATCTGTATTTGCAAAGTGAGTTGTATATTTCAAATCAGAACCTACTTTTACTTTCTAACCATTGTATCAATCTAAATCCTTTGATCAAGGTTTCTACTATAAATCCTAGTGTTATACTTGTGTGAATGTTATTTGATGTGAATGATGTTGAAAGTTTTATATTCTGCAAGTTAATTACTTTTGGACAATGGACTACAAGTTTTATGTTATTGATATATGCTATAGAGACCGAGTGAATTGATGATTAGATCTAAGTTTGTTGAAGAGCTAGAAAGTTGAATTGGTACATCTAGGCCTAAGGATAACTGATTCACCCCCCTCTTAGTTATTCTAAAATATTTCTAACAATTGGTATAAGAGTTGTTGGTGCTTATAGAGAAAATTTTTAAAGGTACTTGAAGCTAATGATCAAGATGTACAAAAAAGAGGCATCGAATTTGAACAAGGAGAACTTACCTACATGGAAAAGTTTGATGAAATTGCATCTAGCTGGTATTGGTGATTCAGTGAAATACTATGTGGAAAAAGACTATGTAACACCTGCTGCACCTTTGACTCTTGAGGAGATGAAAGTAAAACAAGAACATAATCAGGCAATGTTGGAGATTGCATTTTCCCTAACCTATCCTAAATTTGAAGACATTAAGGACTGTACTAATGCAAAGCAAATGTGGGACACTCTAGCAGCTATCTATGGAGGGGACTCAAATGTCCTAAGAGCCAAAGCTTAAAGTTTGAGAGGTAAGTTTGATAAAATGACAATGCAAGAAGGTAAAAATATTTCTCAGTATTCTGGTAGAATTAAGGAGGTAATAAATGTTATTAGAGGAGCTAATGGAAACATTGATGATGAAATTTTTATCAATAAAGTGTTGAGAACTTTTATTCCTATCTATGCTATTAGAGTTTCTACAATACAAGAATAAATATGTAATCCTGGTAATGTCCTAACTTTGGAAAGTCTTGTTGGTAAGCTTACTACTTTTGAGCTATCTAATTATGATAATTTCACTATTCACAATATTGAATCTGCATTCAAGTCTCAAATGGTTCTTCATAAGTCTAAGAAGGGAAAATAAATTTATGTGAGCAGTGACAGTAACAACGATAGTGATAGTGACACTTTTGATGATGATTTAGATGATCTTGAGGCACTTATGGCTAGAAAGCTATTGAGAGGGAAAATAAAATCAAAGGTAAACTTCCTATAATCTATTTTTCATGTAAGAAAGTTGGCCATGTTGCAGCAAGATGTCTTGACAGCACTGACAAGGATGAAAGGGAAAGAAAGTACAAAGACAAGAAAATGACAGAGATCATAGAAGGTACAAAGACTATAAAGACAAAGATAATAAATCTTGTTATATTGCTAAAGAGGAAAGTAAAAGTGAAACTAGTGAATCTGATGAATGTGATATAGAAGTTGTTAATGTTGCTATGAAAGATGATTATGATTCTGATGAGAAAACTGCACTTATTTCATATGTGAGTAAAGGCGATAAATGGATTATTGATAGTGGTTGCTCATATCACATGACTGGTGATAAAAAGTAAGTTTGAAACCTTAGATCATTACAAAGGTAGAAGTGTTAAGTTTGGTAATGATGCACCATGTCCTATGAAAGGAAAAGGATCAATAAGATTGACTGATAAGATCAGATGTGATAATGCTTATTGGGTTGAAGGTCTTAACTATATTTTGCTGAGTGTTGCACAGTTGAACAATACTGGTTACCAAGTTGAATTTCATCACATAAAGGCTAAAATATTTGATGCCATTGGTGAACTAATTGGAAGTGGTGAATGCACAAGAGGTAATTTGTTCTATCTAGACCTATCTGAAGAAAAATGTTGGTTTGCAAAATTTGATGATGTATGGTTATGGCATTAGAGGTTGTGTCATGTGAACTTTGATAATTTGGTAAATATTAGTAAGATGAAGAAAGTAAGAGGTTTTCAAAGATTGAAAAAACCTGATAATGTGATGTGTAAACAATGTCAATTGGGAAAAATGAAAAAGTCTACTTTTAAGAGAAAGACATATACTTCTGACAATATTTTGGAATTGGTTCATACTGACATTTGTGGACCTATGGGTGTACAAAGTTATTGTGGTGATAAGTATTTCATTATGTTTGTTGATGACTATTCTAGAATGATGATTGTAATGTTTTTAAAAGAGAAATATGATGCATTTCAGTTGTTTAAGTGGTATTTGGTAAAAGTTGAAATGTTTGAGATCTGATAGAAGAGAGTTTATATCAAATGAGTTCAATATATTCTGCAATGATAGAGGAATAAATAGATAGATGTCTACACCTAGGACACCTCCACAAAATGGTATAATAGAAAGAAGAAATAGATTAATTATGGATTGTGTTAGAGATTTTTCTTGTAGGATCAAACTTGGCAAACTATGGGCTTGATTCTCAGTTTAAAAGGACTCCAAGCTTGCAAGAAAAGCCTAATTGATGAGGATTGGATAAGATCCTCCTTCTGCTTCGAACTCCACAGGACTTAGGTGGGTATTGCCTATAAATAGGTTACTATATTTCAAGTAAGCTTTCAAATGGTGGATAGGGTCTTCATTGTTATGCCATCTAGGCTTCAGATTATTTAAACAAAAGATCACTCTATAAACAGCTGAGAATCTCCTGATACAGAGCTTGACAATAGAAACTATAAATGTGATAGCATAGACAATGAGATAAGGAAGTGAATCCTTCTTCTTTTTGTGAGTACAACTCAAGGAAGGTTAACCTCAAATTCTTTCTTTAAGGAATCACCAAATGTGAACTGGATCACCTAGATGTAGTCCTTTCACAATGTGCATAAACTTAAAAACTAAAATGAAATGGTAATGAAATTTAGTGTTTGATGATTTAAAAGATAACTGCATCACAAACATCTAGCCAGTGCCTATTCCATTGGGCAAAATAGTCTAAATGTGAATATATAGGAAGATCTCAAGGAAACACAGTAGAATACCTTACAAACTACCTGCAATCTGAATAGAATGCCTTACAATCTATTATGTCACTCCTATATTGTAATCATCAAAATCTTAACAAAAATGTCTACTCTCTGTAACTGCATATGAGGATTTAATCCTTTCCTTGAAAGGAACTCATAATCAATTAAAATAGTTTCCTTACAACTAGTATGTTTCCAAATACCTTACAAGTTAAAACATACAAGAGAAAAACACAAAGTTAAGAGACAATAACAGGATAAGATAGAAATTGCAGTGTGTTCTATTGAAAATGAACCTACCCATTACATCCAAAGCTTGAAATTTCTGGAACTAGACATAGAACTGAGAAATTTTCTCTACAGAAAGATATTCAATATTCATCCTTTAGGGACATGCTCACAACAGAGCAGTCACAGGAACCCTCCAGAAATAGGAATAGGAACCCTTGCAACTGAGAAGAGAAGAGAATAAAAAGAAGAAGAAGAAACCCTAAAATTTGTACTTGACCAACACTTGTCCATTCTGCAATCTAATCTCTTGTCTTCTCTGAAAATTTGATCTTCCTGGGCATCTTCAAAATCTGATAAATTTGTCTTTTTTTACATAAAATCTATTCATTTACAAGAAATCTGATTTCTTTGTCCTTTGCTCTTCCTTGAAATTTAATCCTTTGTACCCTCTGATCCTTTCATCCACTAAAAATCTGAATCATTCTTCCCACTAGATCTGCAAAATCAAATAAATTTTGGAAGAAGAAAAATCTCCCCAAAATATGGTCGCAGATTAAAACCCTTTACTGCTCTCAGCAACTTGATCATATCTGGTTCTAACTATCATCATTGTATATGTCATCTTCTGGCGTTTCCAAAAACATATTATACTACCATATTCTGATAAAAAATGAATCTCCCAGACATTTTCCCGTGAGCAGCTCTGTCATTAAAAATTTCAAAATTTCTTCAAAGTTTGAACTTTATAACTTTTTAAATCTTTTATTTCTTTAAAATCTGCACATGCCACCAAAACTTGCCACTTGTCATCTTCTCATTCGCTGCTTGGACTAACCCATCTTTAACCTCAGTCCATCTGGAGATCTGGAGACTACATGAATCTTTAAGTCTCTTAATTATTTTCTTAACAATGGTTTCATTTAGAGACTTGGAGAAATTCCTTTAGTCTCTAGATCTCATAATCATTTTCTCTCTCTACTTTTCTTTATGAGATTTGGAGACTAACTTTAGTTGCTAGATCTCTGAATAGCTATTTGGAGATTTGGAGACTAGTCTCTAGATCTCATAATCACTTTTTCTCATTATGAGATTTGGAGACTAACTTTAGTCTCTAGATCTCTGAATAATTTTGGAGATTTGGAGATCTGGCGATTTGGAGATTTGGAGACTAGTCTCCAAATCTCAAAATGATTTTCTCTCTTTATTTTTATTTGGAGATCTGGAGACTAACTAGTCTCTAGATCTCTGAATGTTAGTGACTTAACCACTAGCATTTGGAGATTTGGAGACTAACTAGTCTATAAATTTCTGAATGTTAGTGACTTAACAACTAGCATTTAGAGATTTGGAGACTAACTAGTCTCTAGATATCTGAATGTTAGTGACTTAACCACTAGCATTTGGAGATTTGGAGACTAACATTTTTTGCCAGCATTTTTCTACAAAATTTCTTCTGGGCCCACTGGCATAGAAACCAAGGTGGATGCACAAGCATGGGCAAGCATAACCTTCTCCATTTGATTTACTTTATATGTTTGTGTTCTTTTATATAAACATTTCAAATTTTGAAATTGGGAGCAATGCGGGATAAAACTTTATGAAGAAAATGCTGATTTTTTATGGCTGCCAGCACTCAGAGAACCATAACTTTTGATTTTCAAACTAATTTTTTCTAAAAAAAATTTTATACAATGGATGCATAGTCATCTCAAACATATGTAAAATTTAGCCTGACCTAGTTTTTATTTTTTGAGTTATGATGAAAAATGTGACTGGAAATCTGAACAATGCACACTCAGAGAACATTGACATTCTACAAATGGAATGGCTCTGGCAAAGTGACTAAACGGGCACATGGGGAGCTGAAAATTGGCATGATGACTCATTACCATGTCTACAATATGATGCAACCACTAGCACATTATGATCAATCTCCTAGAGAAAGATACAATCAACTGAACAGGGCCTTCGACAATGATTTGACATTTAAATAAAATTGTGCAATTTGACACTTGCTCAAAATGGGACTTCACCGAATGATTCAGGATGATAAAGTAACATCATAGAATGCATGCATATGCTGAATTAAGTGTGTTCAACACCTATAACACCTCATAAGCTTCAAAATTATAGTCAGGTACATATGCATGAAAAGCATTTAAAGGACTTCAAATTGTAAAATTTTAACATGGTACTCAAAACCCATGTTGCATTTTTTAGTACCAACAGTGTCTCTGACTGTGGATGTATGCCCCATGCGGGCATGCAGAGAACCTTAGAATCTCATAGTAGAAGCAGACCACCTCGTAAAAATCAAATCCAGATTTTTCACTTCTCTTCTTTTCACCCTTCCTTCCTGACACCTCTTTTCAAAAAATGAGAACCCAACTGAAAGAAAACACACAACTAAAAGCAAAGAAACTATACAATATATACATTATTTGCAAAGTCTCAAAGCCTCAAAACTGAAATCAATCTTTACCTCTGTCAAATAGATGATTTTCATCCATATGTGCAACCAACCGCTTGAAAAACTTTTGATAAGCAAGCTGCCAACATATATGAAAAAATTTGAGCTGGAAGATAATTCTGTACTTGTCATAACCCACACTCTTCCGGTCACAACCAACCTTCTCATATTCCAAAAAATATGGAACATCTTGGACCTATTCTTGTTGAGGAATGAAAATATAAAGTCTATCCAGCAATGCATCAAAAAATAAGTTGTAATGACCATCATGCATTGCTAAAAACTCACATGGCTGAAAATGAAATAGATTTTTAGATTTATCGTTATGGGATACTTCAGCCATTGAATGACTTGGTTCCTCTAGAATGTACTCACAATCTGAATTGTAAACCAAGTGCAAGCCCTCTTCATGATAATTGTGACACAAAGACAACTTATCAACACTATCATCTTTATCACTAAATTTATTGTCCCCATCACTGTCACAATCATCATCATACTTATCAAAAGAAGGAAAAGAAACTAAACAAGAAACTTGTTCATCGTCAGAATCTTCATGACAGGGAAACACACTGCTATGGTCTTCATTCACTTCTTCTATAAACATATTATATGAGGAGTATTCATGTAAACATGAATCATTGTCTTCATCATTTTGAACACATGCCTCATTATTAGTGTCAAAACATATATCAATTGGATACCCCAAAGTAAAATCTGCATTTGAGGCATACCTCTGAAAATTAGCAGCTAGCAATTCTGATATTTTTTCACTGCTCAGTGAACTTTGGACTTCACTTTCATTAGCTTTAACCTCTTCTTTGTTGTTGCAAATATCTTGTTCATTGGGAACAAGGATTGAAGTCTCTTGGCTCACACTATTTTGAGCTAAACAATCATCATAGTCACTCTTGTGTGTGTGAAAATTATACCTGATCTATAGACACAACACTCAGTAAAATATTAGAGGTTAGCTATAATCGAAATCGTGCAAAATTGAAAGCTATCTAACCAAGTGATTTACTGCCTTCTAATAGGTGTGAGATTAATGTTCTCAGATTATTATCGAGATCAGTGACCTAGACGACACCTAAATGAAGGATTTGAATGCAAAAGATGGATATGAAATTGAATGCAATTAATCTATATTTTTTATATTTTCTATGCAATAAGAATGATAAACTGATATGCTATGAATGCTATTGAAAACTGATATGAAATGAATGCTAAATGATCTAACAATGAATATTTTAACAATGATATGAAAACTATGAAATTCTATGCTAAGATATAAAAACTATGCAATTGAAATTGATCTCACAAAGCTTTGAATTCGCAAGTTGATTCTTTCAAGCTCCAATTGTGCAAATTCTCCAAATCTGATATGCTATGATTCCTGTAGAGTAAGTTTACAATTTGCAAGATGATTGAGAGATGAATTATGAAAAGCTGAGCCTTGTTTTTATAGAAATCCAGGGCTTTGGAGGTGCATGGGAAAAAAAGCCATAAATCACTCAAATAACTCAGGTTGATTTTTGAGTTATTTTTAAATAAAGGATAATTAACTCACAAAAACATGCAAAAGCTAAGTTTTAACTCAAAATAGAGTTTAGCTTTAATTGATAATTGATAGTTGTTTGCTTTTATGATTGTGCATGTTTTATTTATGAATTAATTTACTAATAAAGTGATTTATTTCTAACTTAACTGCTTTTAAAATAAAACAATTGATTTATAGGTTAATCAATTATTTAATCAAATTTTTATTAAAAACTATATTATTAAATAATGACAACTTGCTTTAATTAATTAAATAAAAATTTAATCAATTATTCATAGGATATTTGGATTTATTGTCAAAATTAAATAATACAATTAATAATAGATAGAATTAAATTTAATTAAACAATTAAGTGGCAAATATTAAATTTAATTAATTAAATATGAAAATATTCAATTAATCAAACTTTAGGATAAATGTGATTTATTGCCTAATAATTATAAAATTAAAGATAATTATGATGATTAGGAATATTACTAGGAATATTTTTCGATGTAGAATTTAAGATAATCAATTATGATTCGATGATGTTTAGATGTGCCTTAGATTAGGACTTCGATGTCGATTTCATTCGATTTATCGATGTAGGAGGTTAATGAACTTATAGCCCATTTTTGGGGTATTACATTTTGCCCCTCTTTGAATTACTGTGCGAAGCACAGTGGTTCAAAGATAGTCTATTTTTGATAGAGATATGAAACTGATTCAAAAGATAAACCGATCTCAAGATAGAAACCAATTGAGAGATATTGAGATAGGAGGTCCTGAATGACCAGAGATAATGTTCACTGTAGCAGAAAATAAACCTATGATTGTGAAAAAGTGTCAAAACACCTGATTCTGAACCTTAGGATTGATAAGAAGTGAGTGACCCGTTCTAGACTCGATTGTCTTAGCAGAACTAGCAGGTATCACATCTGAATCCTTCAGTTGCCGAAGAACCAAGGAAAGAATACTATGATCTGATGGTTGCAAAAACTAATACAGTTTACAAGATTAGGGGAATACCAGATTGATATGGATCGATGAATCTGATATGCCCCAAGTGATGATAGATTTGCCCTAAGCGATGAGGACTTTTGATGAATCAGCGACTAGACGTGATTGTTGTCTTGATCACTGATGAAAGATATTGATAGATTTGATCGATAGAATTTGATTTATAGACTTTGAATGATGTGCAATACCATGCCCCCTTCGGGATTAAAATTAAAATCTGACAAGAAAAGTCAGCGTTATAGTTTAGAAGCATGTGAATTGATTTGAGAAGTGTGGTGAAACACATTCAAGAACACATTCTGCATCGTTGGAAGGTCCCAAAAGACCAAGTTTGACTAGGTTTGACCATGAGTTGACCATGGTTGACCAAGTTGAAATTTTGATAGTGTGATGTAAGATAATCAGTTAAGTTGAATTCTGGATTTCTGTGAAGATTGAAGGTCGATTATGCAAGCAGTAGACCGTCCTGGTCCCAAAAATTTGAAATCATGATTTTGACATAATAAACGATCTCAAATTTCAATTTTGATCCCGAAAAAGGATTCTACTTGCTGTTTCATTGGAGGAACCTTCGTGTGAGATTCAGCTCTTGTTAGACTTGAAGATGCGATTTGAAGAATCATTTAAGCATTGAAGTTCGTTTAATCATTGTGAGATCATGCAAAGATGAAAAATGCAAAGAGACATGCAAAATGAAATGCAACCTAAGACCTAGGACCTACGCACTGATCATATGTCGATTTGTTATCATCATTGAACTTTTTGGTAACCGGATAAATCAATACAATTCCCACTAGCTATGAAACCATAGACATATGAATATTGATTTGTATGCGCAAGAATCAATACAACCCCCACTGGTCAAACAACCATGGACATATGAATATTGATTTTATTTTCAGAATGTTGGATCAGATATAAGCACCAAGGCACAAACACCAGGATGACCTGAATATCATAGCCATCTTGATATAGCAATTTGTATAAGCATCAAAACATAAACATTGTGCTGACTGGAATACTCCTTGCATTGCAAACACATCAAACAGTTAAGAGATCATTCTAAATCCAATGTGAATTACCCGTAGTGACCCTTTATCGTTCACATCCTTAGGCAAGATTGTGTTCCACAGTAGGAGAAAGAACTTACTCAAAAAGACAATAGTTAGATCAAACTTCCTTGAATTGTCTGGGTATCAATGGTCGAGGTACGCATGGCCATCCAATTCGAGATAGAGGCTCTTATAGTCGGACACCATTTCAATCCAAAAATTCTAAAGTTGTTAGATTTTCACATACAAGCAGAAGACAAAGAAAAGATTATGCCCCCAGTCATCACTCTCTAAATCCTATAAAGGACATCATCGAAGAGCTCGAAGGGACACAATATGCAAAAATCTCAATGCGAATCAGTAAGCATACAAGGAGATAAAAGCATGTAAAAAGCATAGATTGTTTTCAGTTGAGTTTTGATGTTTGATTGCATTGTTGTAGATGCAAAATCCTTTCTGGAGACAAGACAGACTTGACTAACTCAAATGAAGCTTCAAAGGACTCTGACTGGATATGATATGTCTAAGATACACTGGAGGCCATAGGATATAACATTGATTGCTCCCAAGTGTTAAACATTGATAGGATACAGACGCTTGAGCCGATTGGTGTACAGACTGACTTATTGAAAACTGAAAATGTTGAAACAAACCGGGAGATATGTACAAACTAAAGCAAGACTGAAAGCTGGGAAAGACCAAGATTGTGCTGATAGATGGAGCATTTTGGAACAAGTGGCACCTATTTGCCAGGTTTTCACCATCTTGGTAGAGATTCTATTTTTGCTACCAAGGCGCCTGTTTCTAGGTTTTCACCAAGGCACTTTTTCTTTCTTTTTTTTTCATTTTTTTGTATTTTTTATTTTTTCAATTTTTTTGTACTTTTCATTTTTTCAATTTTTTTGTACTTTTGATATTTTTTTGATTTTTTTTGTGAATCATCAAGGTGCCTATTGCTAGGTTTTCACCAAGATGTTCATTTTTTCAGGATTTTTTCTAATTTTTAAGATTTTTTAGGACATTTACCAAGCACTGAATGCCTTAGGCATAGAATTTTTTTAGATGAAGAATGTTGATTGGTTCTCAGAGCTATTCTCCTTCAGTCATTGAGAGTTGATAGGCACCAGAGCCAAAAGTAGCAGTGATAACAAAGGGACCCAACCAATTGGGTTCGAACTTCCCCTTGCGTTCTCGATGTGATTGATTTTTAGGATTTTCTCTCAACACTAGATCACCAACCTGAAATTCTCTGTGTCTGACTTTCTTGTTGTAACCTCTAGACATTCTTTTCTGATACACTCTGAGATGATCATACGTTACTTGCCTGCGCTCATCTAGTAATTCAATTTCTTGTAACCTAGACACTTTGTAGTCTTCATCAGTGACAAGTCCATGCATTCTGATTCTGAGTGATGGGATTTCAACCTCAATAGGTAGTACCGCTTCAAACCCATAAACTAAAGCAAAAGGTGTAGCCCCTGTAGGCATTCTGATACTTTTTTTGAAACTCATTCTGATACTTGTTCTGATACTAGTTTTGATACTGATTCTAATACTGGTTCTGATACTTGTTCTGATACTTGGTTCTGATACTAGTTCTAATACTGGTTCTGATACTTGTTCTAATACTTGATATACTTGATAGTATCTTTTTCTATTGCAAACTCCCAAGCAAGATCATATCGTGCAGTCCCAATGTCTAGCAAGGTGGAGAACAAGAGGGATTGGCAAGCTGGTGGAGGAGATGGAAGACAAGAGAATGAAGGAGAATAAAGGGAAGAAATCATCAAGGGAAAACTCCTCAAGAATACTCAGGCTAGGGAAAAATTTTCATATAAAGTGCATTTGGACAAGCAATGAAAGGCTAGTATAGGATAAGTCATAAAATTGAAATGCAAGAGCAGGAAAGGATGCAATCCAAAGGAGGAGACATGTCAAGAGGCTTCATAGCATTGTATTTTACTCTTTCTTTCTTTTTTTATTAGATCAAGACCAAAGGGGAAAAGGATAGCCATAGGCAAAAATGAATGGAGGAAGATGGATATGAAGGATAAACATGGAAGCAATGAAAACAAGGTCATCGTAAGATAGCTCACAAAATAGCCAAATGTTCGTGTATAGATCAACATTGTCAAGATCAAAGAGAGAAGATGGAATGGATGAAATATGTAGAAGAACTACGCATGATGCCTGATTGCTAGGTTTTCATCATGGTACTTATCCAAGGTGCCACAAGGGAGTGATTTTCACCATAGGATGAATTTATTGCTCTTTACTTTTGCTACCAAGGTGTCTGTTTCCAGGTTTCCACCAAGGCACATTTTTAATTTTTTTATTTTTTTCATTTCTTTTTGAATTTTTGGAAGAAGGCAAGCTTTTTAGATAGTGCTCCTTGAAAGGATAAACCATGATATACCAAGGATTCAAATGATATGCTCAAAGACACTAATAGGGAAAGGGAGATAGAAGAGAAAAATAGAGGATAAAGTTTTATGTAAAGTGAGTGAGGTTGGAAGATAGGAGGAATAGGCAAATGAGAGAAAATGATAGAAGGTAGAAGGATAATGCATGGAAGGATTGTAAAAGGGAAGGTGGAAGGGAAGGCAAGATCAACATCAACACATACCTTGAAGGGTGGTGAGAGGATGGAGGAATCATGAATGAAGGAATACGTGAAGGAATATGGTGAATGGATAGCAGAGGTTGTGGTTTAGGCACATGAAATGGAAGAATATTTTTGGAGGGAGATGAAGTGGAAGCCTTTGGAAGCTTGAATGTCAATTTCACTTTTTGCTTAACACCAGACTCTTTCAAGAGAGACTTTGGAATCCATATAGCCGTAGGATTTTTATTTCCTTTTGATGATCTAGAGAGAATATCTTCAATGATGGATTTTGGAACCCATACTTGTCTTGTAATTTTTTTCTTAGATATCTCTTTTGACTTTATGCCTCCATGTCGTTTAGAGGAGACATGGTGATCTTCTCTTTTTGATGGATTCTTGTATTGCTTCTTTTTCTTGTATTGAACATTCAAGTTACTTCCAAAAGACTTGGGATTTGTGGAAGAGGGAGGATACAACTGGTTAAAATGGGTGGGTGGATGAAAAGGATTCAAGGGTATGCATCTATGTTGATCTTGAGGAAAGATGGGAGATGGAGGTATGTAAGGACCCAAGATGGATGGAAAATTAGGAGAGTTAGGAGGGGATTGTGAAGGGACATAAGGACCCAAGATGGAAGGAAGACGTGAAGCCCTTTGTAGTGGTGGAAGAGGTCCAAGGATGGAAGTGGAAGACACAAAAGGATAATCAATAAGTTCATCAGCATTTATATGACAACCAAGGATATCAGCATCTTTAGAGTGAGCATTAGGATTTTCAATAGAATCTTGGACATCTTGAATATGAGCACCTTCTTTGATAGGATTGTTCAAAGCTTGCAAAGACTTAGGAAGAGTAGAAAGTGGAAGCGAACATGGAGTGGTAGAACAAGAAGATGGAAGACTTTGATCTTGACAAGAATCTTTGGATAGCACAAGCACATAATTTTTCTTTTGATTTTCAATAGGCTTAACATTGGAAGTATCAACACCATTTTTAACAACCTTAATGGAAGTATCATCTTTGGAAATTGGAAGTGGGGTAAGGTTGTTTTGATTTTCAATAAGCTCAACAGTGTAAGTACTAGCTTGATCTTGCTTAGGAGAAGACTTAAGACATGGTGGAATGCATGAAAAAGGGTGTATAGGATCAAAAGAACCATGAAGCGGATAAGAGACATCGGGAAAAGGAGTGGATGAAATAGAGGGTTCTTGATCTTGATCTGTCTTTATGTTCTTTTCTTCATCATTTTTGGAATCCTCTTGACATGGAGCCACTTCTAAGGACAAGGAAGCATGTTGGAATTGTATAGAAGACTTTGGAAAAGATGGTGGAGGACTAGTTGAAGTAGGGATTATAGCATATGAAGGCTTAGGCTCTTTAGGTTTATCATTATTGAAAGTCTTTGCAACCAAGTGAAGGTTAGCTTGAGTTGCTTTAAGAGGTAGGCTTGGAGGATAACTATAGGGAACCGCATGAAAAGTATCAAGGCTTGTGTCAGATGAAGGTTCTGTGAAAGATTTGAAAGACTCGGAAGCTTTAGGAAATGTATGGGTATTGAAGGAATTAGGGGATGGAAGGGAATCATCACCAGACAAAGATTCAGCATTAACATGATCTTCCTTGAGAGTATAATCTTTATTTTCAGCTTGAGAGTCCTTAGGAGAAGGATTCTTATAATATTGACATTTCAAGCTAGCACGATGTATTTTATAGTCCATAGCAGTAGTAGATGGATCATCATCAAGGTATTGTCCACAAAAGCTATCAAAATCTCTTTCAAAATTAGAATCATATGGATCACCATCACGATCTATCCAATGTGATGGCCCATTTGTAGTAAGCAGGAATGAACGATGAGGAGGACTGTTAGGAACAGAGGTGTCATAGATATCATTACATTGTCTGTCATCATAGTCATCATAGTCTCCAAAGCTAGATGTGTCACTCTCCATGGAAGAGGTATCATATTGCTCAAATTTTTTTCGGGGGCATGGTGACATGTACAAGTCTTTATCAAATGGAAAAGAGTATAGAGGTTCCTTTTCTTTCTTAAGATTGTTAAGTTCAACTTGCATAGCTTGCAGCTACTTCATCATAGCTATGATTAGAATTTCTTCCTCATGTGTATTGATTCTTTGAGACATGTGTACTGATTCTCAATAGCTACTACTCTGTTCTTGACACAGTGATTTTTTTTTGACAGATTCTGGAACTAGGCTGGAAACATTGGATATCTTGCAATTTGACAATTTCTGACAACTCTCTCAAATTTTTCCAAACGACACTCTGCAGACTCGTACGACACTGGGTAGGCTATGAAATGATAGTTGACAAATATCATACGACAGTTGCAAGATTTTGACTTTAAAGATTTGATGGCATGAAAACTCGTACGACATTGGGTTTGCTATCATATGACAGATGGGTTGCAATGAAATGACACTTGATGGAAACTCGTACAACTTTTTGACTTCCTGAGATGACTTTTGACTCCAAAAAAGAATTTTACTTCAGATTTTTGCAAAATTTAAGGTTTTCAATTTTGGATTGTTTGAAAATTGTACTGTCCAAATTTTGAAGGTTATACCAGATTTGATCATTTTTAATAGCCAAGTAGATAAACAAGCACGCAGAATAGCAAGCAAGTGATTCCAAGCACATCTGAAAATAATGAACAAGGGCAAAAGCAACCTTGCACATGAACAATCAAGTGACCAAATTGTGCTAATCCCTGAGAGTACTAATTGTGTATGTTCTGAAAAGTTTTGCAATAACACACATATACCTGAGAATGAAAAATTGGTCTCTCTAGGGTTTTTAGTAATGGTTTGACTCTGCAACTTTTATGATTCAAAGGGGTGAACTCCAATTTCGGCGCACTAGGGTTTTGACACAGTCCGAGAACTTAATCTTCAAGAGCTGCTAGGGAGATCTGACAACCCAACAATGAACCATACCCGTGGAGATTTCTTCCACAAGGACATTTATATAGCAGCTGTCACTACCATGGTGAAAATGGCTATTATCGCTTGAGGTTCCATCAACACAGTTTTCCCTATGAAGGGATTGTCCGCTACGGTTAACCCTCTCTAAAGATGACTCACAATAGTATACCACAAGGGGACTTGGCTCCAGATTCAAGGTTTTGACACCTCTTCACTTTTAACCCAAACAAAGCAAGCAGATTAATCCGACACGCTAAGATAAAGTTTTGTTCCACCAAGGTCTGTGATATCAACTCCACATGATCTATCAACCTCTCCAGGGAGAGAATGTATCAATCAATAAGAGAAGACACACTAACCAATTTTGATTCACCAAAGCTTGTGATATCAACCCCACGTGATCTATCAACCTCTCCGGAGAGAGACTGTATCAATCATAAGAGAAGATGCACTAACCAAGTTGAATGTGAAATGCACTAAGTATCCTCCCTACCTACAAGGATTCTATCGTCAAGAAAGATTTCTCTAAGAATCCAATCTCTCAAGAATCACGAATAGTGTTCATAGGGCCTAATTACTATGTGAGCACAGATATATTCCCGAAAGCAAATCTACCAAAAGTACCCAAAAAGTAGAAAGAGGAACACTTAACGCTTAAAGTGAATATGAGATGAGTCCACAAGGTGGAACACTTAACACCTCACACAAGCTGAAAATGAGTCCCCAACTTAGAAAATAAGTGAGTTCCTAAAAGCACAAAAAGGTTTCCAAGTGGAACACTTAACGCTTCTGTCCTGTTGACCCCTCCCCTTTATGGCGCTGAGATTGCAACCACAGGACGGAAATGAGGGGCTGGCAGATTAGCGAGTCCAGTAACCCAAGATAGCAATCAAGATCAATCACAAGTATTCTAAGACTACTTAATGAATCCTTAAGGGTTCACAACCTAGTATCAATTATGCAAGTGTGTAGAAATAGATCAAAAATATGAAAAGATGCACACAAGCTTGACACATAAGAGATTTATTTTAAGTCCCAAATCAAAATATTATTAGATGAAGGAGAATACCTAGGATCCTTGCAATGCGCTTAGTAGATTTTACTTGATTTTTAGCAATTTTTGTTGAGCTTTTCCATGCAAGCAAGTGACGAACTCTCCAACAAGCAAACAAGCAAACAAGATATGCAAAATATATTCAACTTATGAAAACCATATGGTTAGCTCTAAAAATTAATTATTATCAGTAATAATAACCAGCAATTAACCCAAATGACAACTCATATCATTCATTGGACCATGTAAAAAAATAAGTGCATACCCATCACAAAATTTTATTTTATTTTTGCTGCATTTGACCTAGTCAACAAGATCTAATTTTTTTGATATGATTTTGGCCACAAAAATAGAAATTCAGAATAGAGACCCCTACTAAAAAATAGAGAGCTTTCCAAAAATGCAAAAATTTTAGAAAAATCTCTTCATTTGTGCCCTAGAGACCTATTTTATCAAAACAGACCAGTTTTTAAAAATTGACTATTTGAGCTATTAAATTGCATCCAAATTTAAAACACAAATAATAGATCTCCTGTATAATTTGAAGAGTTTTCCGAAAATGTAAAAATTTTAGAAAAATATGCTGATTTGCGTCAGATATTAATTTTTTATGAAAAAAAAAAATAAATTATTAAAAATTAAAAATAATTCATAAAATTTTGAATTTTTTTTCGAAGCTTCCTTGATATGTCTCCAACCTAAAAAAAATATTTCAGACCAAAAATCCAAGCCTTTTGAGAGATAAAATTAAATCTTTGAAACTTTGGGGTTTTAGCTCTCAAAAAAATCAAAACTAGCATGCAAAGGTGGGTTGCCCCACGGTGGGTGCCAGAAATGTGTGTGTGAAAATTGTACCTGATCTATAGACACAACACTCAGTAAAACATTAGAGGTTAGCTATAATCGAAATCATACAAAATTGAAAGCTATCTAACCAAGCGATTTACTGTCTTCTAATAGGTGCGAGATTAATGTTCTCAGATTATTATCAAGATCAGTGACCTAGACGACACCTAAATGAAGGATTTGAATGCAAAAGATGGATATGAAATTGAATGCAATTAATCTATATTTTTGATATTTTCTATGCAATAAGAATGATAAACTGATATGCTATGAATGCTATTGAAAACTGATATGAAATGAATGCTAAATGATCTAACAATGAATATTTTAACAATGATATGAAAACTATGAAATTCTATGCTAAGATATAAAAACTATGCAATTGAAATTGATCTCACAAAGCTTTGAATTCACAAGTTGATTCTTTCAAGCTCCAATTGTGCAAATTCTCCAAATCTGATATGCTATGATTCTTGTAGAGTAAGTTTGCAATTTGCAAGATGATTGAGAGATGAATTATGAAGAGCTGAGCCTTGTTTTTATAGAAATCCAGGACTTTGGAAGTGCATGGGAAAAAAAGTCATAAATCACTCAAATAACTCAGGTTGATTTTTGAGTTATTTTTAAATAAAAGATAATTAACTCACAAAAACATGCAAAAGCTAAGTTTTAACTCAAAATAGAGTTTAGCTTTAATTGATAATTGATAGTTCTTTGCTTTTATGATTGTGCATGTTTTATTTATGAATTAATTTACTAATAAAGTGATTTATTTCCAACTTAACTGCTTTTAAAAATAAAATAATTGATTTATGGGTTAATCAATTATTTAATCAAATTTTTATTAAAAACTATATTATTAAATAATGACAACTTGCTTTAATTAATTAAATAAAAATTTAATCAATTATTCATAGGATATTTGGATTTATTGTCAAAATTAAATAATACAATTAATAATAGATAGAATTAAATTTAATTAAACAATTAAGTGGCAAATATTAAATTAATCAAACTTTAGGATAAATGTGATTTATTGCCTAATAATTATAAAATTAAAGATAATTATGATGATTAAGAATATTACTAGGAATATTTTCTGATGTAGAATTTAAGATAATCAATTATGATTCGATGATGTTTAGATGTGCCTTAGATTAGGACTTTGATGTCGATTTCATTCGATTTGTCGATGTAGGAGGTTAATGAACTTATAGCCCATTTTTGGGGTATTACAACTCTCATCTGCATAATAACTAATCTCTTGCTGATCACATGAATCTTCCCCAAATTGATAACAAAGATCTGTCCTACCATGCTGATAATAAAACAAATCTTTGAATTCAACATAAACACCCGCAACTAGATCTTCTTGTGTGACATTTTGGTATTCATCTACTTCACTACCAGCATCATAGTCAGCATATTCATCACAGCTAGAGTCAGCATCACTAATATTTTCAGATTCACATTCTTCAAACTCATTTATCCATTTTTTAACAAGTTCAATGCCTTCCTCTTTACACTTTGTAGACCATTTTATTGACTAAGGCATATAAAGTTCTAAGAATAAATAAAAATATGCAGACTCTTGGAGTTCCATCCCGTCTAGCAACTTATCATGTGCATTAGAAAACTTCTCATAGAACACATGTATGGATTCTTCACTTATCTCTCCTACATGTCTTTTCAAAAATAATATAGCTTGGTCGTGTATTTTCTGATTTAACAATGCAATATCCTTTTGAATTTCTTCAAGATCTATTGGACAAATTTTAGATACAGAAAACATATCCTGATCTATTGGATCTAAAATCTCCGTTGCATTGCTTATCATCAACACATCTTTTCACAAAGATTTTTATCCGATCATGCAATCACTTCACACAAAACCATTCCATACTTCTGAATCTAATCTTCAAAAAATGTAAAACCAGAAGCATGACCAAAGACCTCAACTCTATATTCCTTCTCTTAGTGACTTCTTCACTTGGCAAGGAAACAATTTATTTCATAAAACTTTTGAGGAATACTTGGGTAATTCTTTTGTTGCTGTCCTTCTGAACCTCTCCTTGTTCTTATCTGCCACCACTGAATCTTTTCAAGCATCTTCTGGATCCTTGTTGCAAGTGTTCCCAACTGATCATAAATCTTCTTTCATCTAAGTGCACACTAGTGCAGAGATCTTTCAGAGTCACCACCCACTGTTGTGAGAATGTATAGAACTTTTACAGAACAAGGACAAGTTGGGGTCTAACAAAGACAACAGACTTTCAACAAAACAACAAGAAGTGACACATTTCTTCACCAAGAAGATATTCAGAAACTCCTTTTAATAACAACAACAACCAGGCTAGTAAATATGATCTGAGGGACTTTCAGATTCACAAAGATTTTATAACTCTTTCCTCAACTGGATATGGCATAGGACTGGATTTATGAACAAACAGGCTAGGAGTCAAACTTAACTAAGAACCTGTGTCACTTGTCTGATTTCAAAACTAATCTCTAGCAGAGTCACCAATTTGTTAGGGATTTTTCTTGTAGGATCAAACTTGGCAAATTATGGGCTTGATTCTCAATTTAAAAGGACTCCAAGCTTGCAAGAAAAACCTAATTGATGAGGATTGGATAAGATCCTCCTTCTGCTTTGAGCTCCACAGGACTCAGATAGGTATTGCCTATAAATAGGTTACTATATTTCAAGTAAGCTTTCAAATGGTGGATAAGGTCTTCACTGCTATGCTATCTAGGCTTCAGATTATTTAAACAAAAGATCACTCTGTAGACAGCTAAGAATCTCTTGATACAGAGCTTGACAATAGAAACTATAAATGTGATAGCATAGACAATGGGATAAGGAAGTGAATCCTTCTTCTTTTTGTGAGTACAACTCAAGGAAGGTTAATCTTTGATTCTTTCTTTAAGGAATCACCAAATGTGAACTGGATCACCTGGATGTAGTCTTTTCACAATGTGCATAAACTTAAAAATTGAAATGAAATGGTAATGAAATTTAGTGTTTGATGATTTAAAAGATAACTGCATCACAAACATCTAGCCAGTGCCTATTCCATTGGGCAAAAGAGTATGAATGTGAATATATAGGAAGATCTCAAGGAAACATAGTAGAATGCCTTACAAACTACTTGCAATCTGAATAGAATGCCTTACAATCTATTATGTCACTCCTATATTGTAATCATCAAAATCTTACCAAAAATGTCTACTCTTTGTAACTACATATGAGGATTTAATCCTTTCCTTGAAAGGAACTCATAATCAATTAAAATAGTTGCCTTACAACCAGTATGTTTTCAAATGCCTTACAAGTTAAAACATACAAGAGCAAAACACAAAGTTAAGAGACAATAACAGGATAAGATAGAAATTGCAGTGTGTTCTATTGAAATTGAACCTGCCCATTACATCTAAAGCTTGAAATTTCTGGAACTAGACACAGAACTGAGAAATTTGCTCTACAGAAAGATATTCAATATTCATCCTTTAGGGACATGCTCACAATAGAGCAGTCACAGGAACCCTCTAGAAATAGGAATAGGAACCCTTACAACTGAGAAGAGAAGAGAATAAAAAGAAGAAGAAGAAATCCTAAAATTTGTACTTAACCAACACTTGTCCATTCTACAATCTAATCTCTTGTCTTCTCTGAAAATCTGATCTTCTCGGACATCTTCAACATCTGATAAATTTATCTTTTTTCCATAAAATTTGCTCATCTACTGGAAATCTAATTTCTTTGTCCTTTGCTCTTCCTTGAAATTTAATCCTTTGTACCCTCTAATCCTTTCATCCACTAAAAATCTGAATCATTCTTCCCACCAGATCTGCAAAATTAAATAAATTTTGGAAGAAGAAAAATCTCCCCAAAATCTGGTCGTGGATTAAAAGTCTTTACTGCTCTTAGGAACTTGGTCTGATCTGGTTCTAACTATCATCATTGCATCCATCATCTTCTGGCATTTTCGAAAACATATTATACTGCCATATTCTTATAAAAAATGAATCTCTCAAACATTTTCCCGTGAGCAGCTCTATCATTAAAATTTTTTGAAATTTCTCTAAAGTTTGAACTTTATAACTTTTTAAATCTTTTATTTCTTTAAAATTTGCACATGCCACTAGAACTTGCCACTTGTCATCTTCTCATTCACTGCTTGGACTAATCCATCTTTAACCTCAGTCCATCTGGAGATCTAGAAACTACATGAATCTCTAAGTCTCTTAATTATTTCCTTAACCATGGTTTCATTTAGAGACTTGAAGAAATCCCTTTAGTCTCTAGATCTCATAATCATTTTCTCTCTCTACTTTTCTTTATGAGATTTGGAGACTAACTTTAGTCGCTAGATCTCTGAATAGCTATTTGGAGATTTGGAGACTAGTCTCTAGATCTCATAATCACTTTTTCTCATTATGAGATTTGGAGACTAACTTTAGTCTCTAGATCTCTGAATAATTATCTGGAGATTTGGAGACTTGGAGATTTGGAGACTAGTCTCCAAATTTCATAATGTACTTTCTTCTTTGTGAGATTTGGAAACTTGAAGATCTGGTGACTTGGAGATTTGGAGACTAGTCTCCAAATTTCAGAATGATTTCCTCTCTTTATTTTTCATTTGGAGATCTGGAGACTAACTAGTCTCTAGATCTCTGAATGTTAGTGACTTAACCACTAGCATTTGAAGATTTGGAGACTAACTAGTCTCTAGATCTCTAAATGTTAGTGACTTAACCACTAGCATTTGGAGATTTGGAGACTAACATTTTTCGCCAACATTTTTCTACAAAATTTTTTATAGGCCCACTGGCACAAAAACCAAGGTGGATGCACAAGCATGGGCAAGCATAGTATTTTTTATTTGATTTACATCATATGTTTGTATTCTTGTATATAAACACTTCAAATTTCAAAATTGGAAGCAATGTGGGGTAAAACTTTATGAAGAAAATGTTGATTTTTTATGGCTTCCAGCACTCAAAGAACCATAACTTTTGATTTTCAAACTGAGTTTTTCTATAAAAAAATTTGTACAATGCACACATAGTCATCTCAAACATATGTAAAATTTAGCTTGACCCATTTTGTATTGTTTGAGTTATAATAAAAACGTGACTGGAAATCTGAACAATGCACACTCAGAGAATATTAACATTCTGCAAACGGAATAGCTCTAGCAAAGTGACTAAACGGGCACATGGGGAGCTAAAAATTGGCATGATGACTCATTCCCATGTCTACAATATGATGCAACTACTGACACATTATTATCAATCTCCTAGAGAAAGATACAATCAACTGAACAGGTCCTCCGACAGTGATTTGACATTTAAACAGAATTGTGCAATTTGACACTTGCTCAAAATGGGACTTCACCGAATGATTCGGGATGATAAAGTAACATCATAGAATTCATGCATATACTAAATGAAGTGTTTTCAACACCTATAACACCTCATAAGCTTCAAAATGACAGCCGGGTACATATGCATGAAAAGTATTTAAAGGATTTCAAATTGCAAAATTTTAACATGGTACTCAAAACCCATGTTACATTTTTGAGTACCAACAGATTGTGCTAGAACACTGATGATTGAGAAAAATTTTGCACAAAAGTATTGGAGAGAAGTTGTAAGTACAACTATTTCTACCTTGAATTGAGTACAAATCAAGAAAAGTACAAATGCTACACCTTTTGAGTTGTGGTATGGATATGCACCTAATGTGAAGTATTTTAAAGTCTTTGGAAGTAAATGTTATATACTGAAAGACAATAGGAATGAAAAAATTGATGCTAAAAGTGATGAAAGCATATTCCTAGGATATTCTACTAACGGAAAATCTTATAAGTGTTTGAATTCTAACACTAAAAAATTGTGGAAAGTGGAAATGTTAGAGTCGATGAATATGAAGAAAAGAATGAAGTTGAGTGCAAGAAAGAACCTAAAGATTATAGATCTTTTGTATACATGGAAGGAGAGGCTAGTATTTCACCCAAACAAGATGTCGAGGAACTACATGAGTCTGTCGAGCCACAACAAGAAAATGTCAAGAATTAGGAGGATGCTGCTCAACAATCATAAGAAGAGTCAGAGAATCTATAAGATGAACTTGAAGATCAAGAACAAGTGGAAAGGAAATATGAACCTACATTGGCACAGTATGTAAGAAGATATCATAAGCCAAAACAAATAATTGGAGATAAAGAATATGGAGTTATGAAAAGAAGTAAGTTGAAAGATCGTACATGCTTACTATGTGAGTTTGAATCTAAAATAGTAAAAGATGCTTTAGAAAATGAGGATTGGATACAAGCCATGAATGGAGAAATAGAGCAGATAGAGAAAAATAAAACTTGGACACTAATGTCGAGACAAGAAGACAAGAATGTTATTCGAATAAAATAGGTATTGAGAAATATGCTAAATGAACATGGTGTTAGGAATAGTCCCAAGAGATAACTAAGGGGGGGGGGGGTTGAATCAGTTATCTACAAGTTTCAATTATTTATCCAATTAAGTATACTTAAACATAAAGCATAAACAAAATGAAAGAACACTTGAACACAACACCAATATTAGGTTATGTGGAAAACCAAATAGGTAAAAATCTCGGTGGGAATTGACACCCACTAATAATTTGCACTAGTGTTTTATGATCCTTGTTAGAAGATCCTTAACCCTGTTAGGAGTTGTTTTACAATATATTTAGTATAGTAGACCTTGTCAAGGGTCAGACCCTGTTAGGAGTCTTTCAAAATTAACCCTATTAGGGGTGAGAATGCACTGTCTGAGAGCACACTACTCAAAGGGGTGAAGGCTACAACCTTCTGAATAATAGATACACACTATATCTGGATCTTGGTGAACTATGCTTAGACCTGCTATCTGGATCAGTTCCAATGTATAGCACAAACACTTTACTTGGTCACATAGACCTTCTGCTGATGGCTCAACACTTCGCACACTCTATTATTGATGAAGGGTGCTCCCCTTAATACCGCAAACACATAACAGAAACAGAGAAACCACAATAATATGCAAGAACAAAAAATTGGCTTCTTATTATCTCCACAAATGTGGAATTATAAACTTTCAGAATTACAATATATGCAAAGCCACATGGGCATTCTCTTACAATATTCTGTAGGACAAAGCCTCAAATTATTGCCCAGATCTACTACCCAGAACTATTCTGAACTACCTAAGACAATAATACAACCTTCCTTATATAGGCAATTTTCCACCGCCTGGGAAGGTTCCATAATTTTAGCCAATAAGGCTGACCAAACTTAGAATTATTTTATTTTACATTTCATTACATCATAGTCGGCTCAAGATAACCTTGAAACCCGAACATAAATTTTGAAGAAAATTATTTTTCGCCATTTCAGGTGGCCCAACTTCCGAAGACCATAAGTCATCACCAGTTGACTCGATCGGCTATTATAACCCCATTTTAGAAATGCCACGAAGTGCTCTACAGGCTTGACCTACGCAAGCGCCCATCACCCAAATTTTTGACCTCATTCGGGGCCTCTAAAGCCTTCAAAATTGAGTTCAAAGTTTCTGTACCCTGCTGCCAATACCGAAAATCTTCAATATCTTCCAATATACACTTGATCTGGCAATGAAACTTTACTGGCAGACTTATATGACCAAAATGAACCTCCAAGAAAGAAATCAGATCATTCTGAGCACCTACGAAAATTACCAAAAATAGTAACTTTCCATAAATAGCAGCTCTACACAAAATAGCCCTTATTGAAAATAAAAATAGAAATGTTTTTGGGTGATGCAAGATTGCTCTTACACCCAGGATGCTCCTGCATCAGCTATGCTCTTCATAATCAACTCTGAACCATACTTAGCAATCACAAATGACTGCCTATAAATATATTTTCTCCAAATGATATAATCAAGTCAGCCTATTAAAACCACCTTGAAATCATATTAGAGAAACCATAACATACTCCAATAATAATTCTATTGGCTCTACTAAGCACGCAACACATTCTGGGACCTGTCCAATATTAATAATTGTAGACGCACACTACACACTGTCAGCTCTACCAAAGTGACTGAAACTTTCTCTTCAAGATAAATTACATCATGCACTCTTAACTGAACATTACTAACTCTTTTCCAAGCACTAATCCAAGGGCACATACCAAAATGATATGCGCAACTCCTGAACCAATATACTCCATCGGCTCTTCTGAATAAACACAAGAAATTGCTACTACATAACTTTACTTCTACTAATCATCAGACTTTGCATCTATGAATGTAACATCACTAACATGTCTCTATCACATATCCAAATGTACAAGGCTCCATGATATTTGTATGAACAATGATCCACCGAACACTGCCTGTAACTTTGTCAGGAACACTACGGACACAAGCTACTATATAACTATCTATACTAATAGTTAACCTCTATGTCCATGATATCATGTTGATAACATGTCCATGCTGTGTATACCAAAAACTTACTGCATAATTCTTCCATGCATACTACTTACCATATGTTGTCATCAATGACAAACATATAGTTAGTACTGACTTTCTGGCTAATCTCCAACAATCTCCCCCTTTGGAATTGAAGGAAACATATGGAATGAAAAACACCACTAAACCAAATGAGATATTATTTTATAACATTCCCCATTTCCTCATCAAAAATCCCCCAAGGATGAATCATCCATCTGCTACAATATTCTTCAACAGTCTCCATTTCCTCAATTGAACCACTTCCATAACTAAATACTACTCCCCCTTAGTATATTACTTCTTTTACTTCTATTTTTCATGACTATATCTTACTCCCCCTTTGACATCAATGGAAAAGGGTGCCAAATAGTTTAAGCACCAGTACTACTCCTGAGGTAGAGTATTCAACCATCCATCAGTCTCTGAGGACTGATGCTCTTTCTTCTTTCTTCTAGGCAGAATCAGGGAAGAGAATTACTCCCAACTTTTCCCTGAGATACTCAAAAGTATCCTTGGCAAGGGCTTTGTAAATATATCTGCTAGCTGATCTTTAGTACTCATGTAGTCCAACTTAACTTCTTTTTCTAATACTTTTTCTCTTAGGAAGTGATACTTGATCTCAATGTGTTTTGTCTTTGCATGCATCATAGGGTTCTTTGACATATTGATAGTGCTAGTGTTATCACAATGTATAATAATAGGATAGTCAATCTGAATTCCAAAATCTTTTATCATTTTCTTGATCCAAACAATTGTAGAATAATTTAGAGCTGCTGTAACATACTCCACTTCTACTATTGACTGAGAGATACAATTTTGCTTCTTGCTTGTCCAAGTGACAAGTTTGTCACCATGAAACACTGCTCCTCCTGATGTACTCTTTCTATCATCAATGCATCCTGCCCAATCTACATCAGTATATACATGATGCTCAACATTTTTTGAATTAGGATACCATAGACCATAGTCTATAGTGCCTTGCAAATATCTGAATATTATTTTTACTGCCATGAGGTGACTTTATTTAGGTTCTGCTACAAATCTTCCAACTATGCCAACTGCATTGGAAATATTAGGTCTAGTTTGAGTAAGATAAATGAGTTTGCCAATCATAGACTTGTGAAATGTTATATCTACTGTTGGTGAGTCTTCTTCTTTTGTAAGCTTGCATCTAGTTATCATAGGTGTCCCCACTAGCTTGCAATCATCCATCTTGACTTTCTTTAATATCTCTTTCACATAATTGGATTGATTAATGAAAATACCTTTCTCTTTCTACTACACATTTAATCCCAAAAAGTATTTGATAGGTCCAATCATGCTCATCTCAAATTCACTCTGCATCTCCTAAGAAAATTCAGCACTAAGTTTGTCATTACCTCCAAAGATAATGTCATCAACAAATATAGCTACAAGTAGTAAACCTTTAGATGTCTCTCTTATGAATAGATTACAGTCTGTTGCTCCTTTCTTGAATCCAATCTTTGTTAGATATCCATCCAATCTCTCATACCATGCTCTAGGGGCTTTCTTAAGTCTATAGAGGGCCTTCTTCAATCTACATACCATATCATGTTTGTCTAATAAGGTGAATCCTTCTAGCTGCTCAATATATACTTCTTCTTTCAATTCTCCATTCAAGAATGCTGACTTGACATCCATCTGATAGACTTTGAAGTTTTTGACTATTGCATAAGCTAGAAACAACTTAATAGCTTCTAATTTTCTCACAGGTGTAAATGTGTCTGAATAATCAATGCCTTCTCTTTATGAATATCCCTTACATACTAACCTTGCTTTATTTCTTACTACTGTACCATCTTCATTCATCTTGTTTCTAAATATCCACTTTGTTCCAATCACATTCTTATCACTAGGTCTTGGGACCAGTTCTCAAGTGTCATTCTTAATAATTTGATCTAGTTCTTCTTTCATTGCATCATGCCAATTTGAATCATTACATGCATCTTAAACACTTAAAGGTTCAATCTGAGATAGTAAACATACCACCTCATTGCTAGCTGAATTCTTTGTTTGTGATCTTGTTAAGACTTTGAATGGTAATTGAATGGTAATTGACCTTCATATTTTCCTTTTCCTTTATTTTCTCTTTTAGCAATCATAGAAATGAAATCATCTAGTGTTTTCTCTTCATCATCATCATCAAAATTACCAGAGGTGTTTGTAGATTTCTTACCATGGACTGATGTTTTGAAGACTGTTTCACTTTTAGGTACTGTCTTCAATCTAGAAATCTCAAAAGCTAAAATTTTGCTGATCAAGGTCTCTATTTTGAAATTTGATGTAAGCTGCATGGTCTCATCAAGTATGTTGATTTTGTTTTCATACTTTTCTATGAGAGTGGTCATCAATTTATCCATAATATCTTCTTCTAAAATCTCTCCACCATTGTTCCTGATTCCAGCAACTGCTTCATTAATTCTTTGGTTGTAAGCTCTAATGTTATCTTTAGGTAGCATCTCTAATGCATTATATCTTTTAATCCAAGTGTTTCTATGCACATCCTTTTCTTGTTTATCTCCTTCAAACATGTCTTCTAGGTGCTTCCATATCTTGTAGGCTGTGTCTATTTTCTTTATCTCAGAAAACTCACTATCAGATAGGGCGCTGATAAGGGATTCTTTTGCTATTGCATTCTGATGGAAAAAATCCTTTTGCTTGCTTGTAGCATCATCCTTTGCAAGATCTTCTAGAGAGGGGATCTCAACCTCCTTGATAGCCACTTCAAAAACTTCAAAAGAAATGTAGTACAAATGTGTCATCATCTTGTTCATCTAATCAAGATAATTCTCTCCATCAAACTTAGGACTGTCTTTTCTAAAGAATGCCATTTGATCAACCTCAAGTTGTTAAAATTTATCTCTGAGGCACTTTGCTCTAATACCAATTGTTAGGAATAGTCCCAAGAGATAACTGAGAGGAGGGGGGGGTGGTGAATTAGTTATCTAGAAGTTTCAATTCTTTATCCAATTAAGTATACTTAAACATAAAGCATAAACACAATGAAAGAACACTTGAACACAACACCAATATTTGGTTACAGGGAAACCCAAATAGGTAAAAACCTAGATGGGAATTGACACCCACTAATAATCTCCACTAGTGTTTTATGATCCTTGTTAAAAGATCCTTAACCCTATTAGGAGTTTCTTTACAATATATTTAGTACAGTAGACCTTTTCAAGGGTCGGGCCTTGTTAGGAGTCTTTAACAATTAACCCTGTTAGGGGTGAGGATGTACTGTCTGAGATTACACTTCTCAAAGGGGTGAAGGCTACAACCTTCTGAATAATAGATATAGACTATATCTGGATCTTGGTGAACTGCACTTAGACCTGTTGTCTAGATCAATTCCAAAGTATAGCACAAACACTTTACTTGGTCACATAGACCATCTGCTGATGGTTGAACACTTTGCACACTCTTCTCTACTCTTCACAATCAACTCTGCTATAAATATCTTTTCTCCAAATGATATAATCAAGTTGGCCTATTAGAATCACCTTGATATCATATTAGAGAAACCATAACATACTCCAATAATAATTTTGTTGGCTCTACTAAGCACGCAACACATTCTGGAACCTATCCAATATTAATAATTGTAGATGCACGCTACACACTGTCGGCTCTACCAAAGTGACTAAAACTTTCTCCTCAAGCTGAATTACATCATGCACTCTTAACTAAATATTACTAACTCTTTTCCAAGCACTAATCCAAGGGCTCATATCAAAATAATAGGTGCAACTCTTGAACCAATATAATCTCTATCGGCTCTTCTGAATAAACACAGGAAACTGCTACTACTGAATAGCGACTGCATAACTTTACTTCTACTAATCATCAAACTTTACGTCCATGAATGTAACATCACTCACATGTCTCCATCACATATCCAAATGTGGAAGGCTCCATGATAATTGTATGGACAATCATCCATCGAACACTTCCTATAACTTTGTCAGGAACACTGCTGACACAAGCTGCTATATAACTATTTTTACTAACATTTAACCTTTGTGTCCATGATATCATGCTGATAACATGTCCATGATATATATACCAGAATCTTACTACATAAATCTTCCATGCATGATACTTACCATATGTCATCATCAATGGAAAACATATAGTCAGTACTGGCTTGCTAGAAAATCTCCAACACATGGATAAGTCACTAGGAACAAAGCCAAATTGGTATGCAAAGGATATGCACAAGAAAAATGCATTGACTATGGGGTGACATTTTCCCCAATTGTAAGATTGGAAGGAGTGAGGACTCTACTTTCATATGCAACATATAAAGGATTCAAAGTATATCAAATACATGTTATATCTTCATTTTCAAATGAGATTCTGGAAGAAGTATACATTGAACAACTAGAATGATTTGTTGACCCAAGCAAGAAGAATATGGTTTGCAAGATACACAAGGCACTGTATGGATTGAAACAAGCCCCTAGAGCATGGTATGAGAGACTGCATAATTATCTGATAAAGATTGGATTTGTAAGAAAAAATGACAACAACAATCTGTATTTGAAAACTAAAAAAGGTAAAGGGATTTTGTTAGCTTAAATCTTTGTTGATGATATCATATTCGGAGGATAATATGCTCTATGTCAAATTTTTTCAAATGAGATGCAAACTAAATTTGAAATGTCTATGTTTGGTGAGATCAAATTCTTTGTTGGTTTGCAAGTTTATCAGATGAAGAAAGGTATCTATATTACTAAATCTAAGTATGTCAAGGAGATACTAAAAAATTTTGGTATGGAAGATTCCAGACTAGTAAGTAAACCTATGGCTACTAGACAAAAAGTTATCAAAAACTGATGATACACCTGAAGTGAATCAAACCTTACATAGATATATGATTGGAAAGCTACAATATGTTGTCCATAGAAGACCAGATATTACCCCAGCAGTTGGGATTTTTGCAAGATATTCTACAAATCCTAAAGAGAGTCACATGATGGTAGTGAAAAGGATATTGAGATATCTAAAAGGAACAAAGGAATATGGATTGTATGACAAGGAGAATGATAAGTTTGAACTGAAAGTTTACACTGATGCAGATAGGGTAGGAAATGTGGATGATAGAAAGAGTAGAAGTGGTGGCACATTATTTATAGGAAAGAGATTAGTCTCTTGGACAAGAAAGAAACAAAACTACATTTTTCAATCTACAACAAAAGCTGAATATGTAGCAACAACAGTGAATTGTTCAAATTTAGTGTGGATTAAGCAATTGTTAAAAGGTCTCAAGGAGGAAATCATTGAGCTGGTTTTTATTTTTTGTGATCACACAAGTTCTATTAACATATCAAAGAATCTTGTTATGCACACTAAGACTAAGCATATTTCTATCAAGTATCATTACTTGTGAGAGTTAGTTCAAGACAAAGAAGTGAGATTGGAATATGTGAATACAAAGGAACAATTAGTAGATATATTCACAAAAGTATTAGCTAAAGATTCTCATGAATACCTTAGAGGTAAATTAGGGGTGATTCCCCTAACTGAGGCTACCTAGAAACATTTAGGAGCACTGCATCACATGTGCTAATCAGAATATTTGATAAATTGATGCAGAAGAGGTCACACTTTAGGAGTTGCCTAGAGTTGTGAAAAGAACAACAAAAGATATTGATTAGTCATAAGAAAGATGACAGAGAGAGTATACAACATACAAAACTAACATGAAGACATCTACATGGTAAAGATGTAAGTGATGGATACAAGTTTCTTTGGCATTGTTGTCAAAGAGGGAGAGATTCAATGAGATGAAGAGATACAACATTGCAAGAGAGATTCAGAAAGAGTCATCAAGAGTAAAACCTGAGAGAGTGATACAAAAAAGAGATTAAGAAGAAATGACCCTAAGAAAAGAGTGAATAATTGAGTAAGTGAAAAGATAAAGAAAAATTTATCCAAGAGGGAGTTGGTACTTGGATGTGTTGGATGTGAATCGGAATGAAGCTAAGAATAATAATGAAGATTTGATGCACAAAGATTTTGGACTATATGGTAAATCATGTGGTGTTTCCATCAATGCCAAAGAGGGAGATTGTTGGAAACTACAATTGAAATAATTTTTATATTGTCATTGATGCCAAACCTTAATTGGTAAGGTAGTTTCTATGTAGGAGAGTACCATATCTTTTGATTGATGAAGAGGATTTCAAAAGAGGAGATAACAAGAGGACCTAAGGAAAGATTTAGTTATGTGATACTTGAATGGGTACTTGATTAGTTGGTACATTCACAAGGTAATGTGTTGTTTATCTAGTAAAGAAGAAAGACTGGAAACATAGGCTTAACTGAGAAAAAGTGAAGAAATTTAGTTTAAGCCAAGTGATGCTAGTATCAACCAAGCACTAGTATAAGCTGAGAAAATCTAGTGTTGACCGATCATTAGTAATTGATGAGAGATAGATAATTACTGAGAAAAGATAGTTTTTTCCAAGAAGTAAAGTTTTAGTGATGACCAAGATATTCAGTAATTACCGAGGAGATGAAAACAGTATTGACCAAGTGTTAGTAATTTACAGTTTGAGAAAGAATTGAGAATCCCAGCTGACATAGTTGAATTCTTGGGATATGTAAATATGTTGACATTATTAATGAATGGTATGGAGCATTTAATACATGGTTAACCATTTTCTTATGGATTCAAAGAGAATTTTGAAGATGTATCTAGAAGGAAAAGTAGGAGAACAAAATGATGGAAGGATTCGATGAATCTAACCTAAACCTAAGATCTACAGAAGAGATTAAGCAATAAAAGATTAATATACTTGATCAAGGAGGTATAAGGATAACCTAATTGTGAGGTTACAGTATGACTGGAAGATGTTGATGTTATTGATTGATGAATCTAAGAAGAAGGATAAGGTGAAGTAGTAAATAGATGAACAAAGTTGTGGTGATTACTTGAAGAGAATTCCAAGCAGATCAGAGATGGAGATGGAAATGAAGGTCAGTCAATAAATCAACATATGAGCGAAGTGGATATGTATTTGAAAAGTGAGTTGTATATTTTAGATCAAAACCTACTGTTACTTTCTAACCATTGTATTAATCTAAATCCTTTAATCAAGGTTGACCTAAGATTCATTATGTAAATCCTTTAATCAAGGTGACATTTTGATGGAATGTTCTTAAACCTTCTAACCAGGCCACTCTTAATAGGGTTACTAAATCCTTTAACAGGGTCACACCTAATAGTGTGTTTTGTAAACCTTTAACTGGGTTGGCTTCTCATAGAGCTCACTTCAGAAGAGTGAAAATCAGTAGCATGTTACTAGTATTTTTTCCCAAATTGGATTTCCACTATAAATATTGGTGTTATACTTGTGTGAATGTTATTTGATGTGAATGATGTTGAAAGTTTTATATTCTACAAGTTAATTAATTTTGGACAGTGGACTACAAGTTTTATGTTATTGATATATGCTATAGAGACCGAGTGAATTTATCATTATATCTAATTTTTTTGAAGAGCTAGAAAGTTAAATTGGTACATCTGGACCTGAGGATAACTGATTCACCCCCCTCTCAATTATTCTAAAATCATTCTAACACATTAGAAAGTTGATGACTCTTGAAGGGGTGTGGAGGTAGTCTAACTGTGTGTTTGACTCACTTCTTGATCCAATTGATCAATGTCTCTACTTTTCCTTCTTACCTATCTCCTCAAAATCTATGTTTTAGCCTTGTAGCCCTAGAGCCCCAATTAGGCCTCCTAGTTTGGGTTTTTAGGACTTTCTTCAAAATATTCACAAAGGTTACACCAAGATGGTTTTGGATTTTTGGTACCTACAGAAATTTATCAAGGATTTTGTGGGTCTTGGGGTCTCAAGCATCTGTTCATTGCCCTACCACAAAATGGAGGGTTTTACAAGGGTTTCAAAGGCTTCTAGGTGCCCACTACTCAAGGTAAATTTAGGATTGTGTAATGGATTGATTAGGCTCTAAGATCTTCATAAAGAAACTATTTTTTCCTCTTCTTGGTCTCCAAATTCTTGGAGTGTAACTTTCAAGTCACCCCTACAAGTGAAAACAAGTTTACACTTCCTTGTCCCTAGCCGAGTAATGACAGTGCTCGCCTATGGAAAGGTCTTAAAATTGGCCATTATTCTTTCCATCTCTCCAAAAAATATAATTAAACTATAAATAGGCTCTTCTACCATGCCTTAAATGGTCGTGATGAACAAACAGTAGGGTTTCATGGGGGAGCCATGTGTCTACACTAGACTATTTACAGGCCAGTGAATTGGCAAATATAAAATATTTACTCTAAGACTACAAAACACCTAAAAAAAACACCAAATGATACATAATAGAAATTAAACACAAAATATGGATTAAATCATTCTTTTCCAAGAAAAACTAATTACATTAGATGCTACTTTTGCATCAAAAACTTGGACTGTGTCCTCAAAACTAGTAACAATGATTAAATTCTTCAAAACCAGAAATTCTCAAAGATGCCAACCTCTGGATTTAGGCCTATTAGGGATTATATAGCTTCTAGATTCAAGTTCTATGGTTTTTAGGACCCATAATGACCTAAAATATTGGTCGGTCCTTTTAGGACAAAAGTTTTCATGCAACTTTTGCAAAGTTGCAAAAGTTGTCATGACAACTTTTTAGCAACTTTTGCTAAATTGCTCCTTTCTTCTCTCAAACCTTTAAAAAAATCAAGAAAAGATAAAATAACCTATATAAAACAATTTTGGGTCATTTTAGACCAAAACTAATCATTTTGACCATATTTCCATACTTGTACCTATTTGAGCAACTTTAGGAAAAAGCTAGGTCCTACGGGTACCTTGACTCATTGACCTAGACAATCTACCCAAGCCCTAGGTTAACTCTAACCTCTACTATAATAACACACATAGGTCCTCTTGGAACCTATTATTAACCTATGGTCTAGCTAGGACAAATACAAGCCAAAAATGGAGGACTCTCTAGCCTAGGTCCTAGGTGCTCCTGCACCATTCTCCCCTAAAAAAATAAATGAAGTCCCATTGGTGGGGACTGAGTCAGGACCAATGCCTAACCTCTAAAAATATATCTCTAAGACCCATGTATCGTCTACATTTTCCTTACCTTTCCAATTGACAAGGTATTACAAGTAAATTTTGTAGCTAGTCTTCTTGATGACCCAGGAGCTCAAGACCTTCTCAGCTTGGAGGCTTGGAGTGATAGGTATCTGGATATTTTCCAATTCCTCTAAAAATTTAGTATGCTCATCACCTCCAATAGGGATGGGTCCTTTATAAGGTACTAAATCTTCTATGTTAAACACTCATGAGATTCCCAAGTCTGTTGGAAAATCTATTTTGTAATCATTATATCCATACTTGGCTAGGATGGCACAAGGGCCAATCCTTTTCATTTGTAGCTTATGTGGTATCCCCTTCTACAATATGGCCTTGTTCAAGTGTACCATGACAATATATCCTACCTTGAAATGTAGTTCCCTTCTCCTTTCATCTACCTTTCTCTTGGTCTTAGTGGTACTTTCCTTTAGAAATTGTCTGATTATATCATGGACTAAGAAAAGTCCTCTATATATCCACTCCTTTCTGCTATGTCTCCAAGTTATCTCAATTCATGGATGCCTCTTGGGTGTATCCCATATACTTTCTCAAATGGACTCTTGCCAATAGTCCTATTGATCGTATCATTGTAGGCATACTCTTCTTGTGCTATCACCTAATCCCATGACTAGCCATACTATTTAGTTAGGCATATTAGGAGGTTCTCCAAGCTCATGTTAACTATGTCAGTCTGCCCATCTATTTGGGGGTGGTATGCAAACCCAAAAGATAAATTGATGTGAAGCTTATGCCATAAGGTTTTTAAAAAATGACTCATAAGATTAGAGTCCCCTTCAGATACTATTCTTAAGGAAAATCCATGGATCTTGAATACTCCCCTAAAAAAAAAAATTGGCTATGGAAAGCATCATGAGTAGTCTTGCATGGAAAAAAGTGATCCATCTTGCTAAATCTATCCATAATCACATAGATGTTGTCAAATCCCTACTTGGTCTTAGGAAATCCTACCACAAAGTTCATGCTAAGACATTCCCAAGGTCTATTGGGGATTGGAAGGGGTTGATACAACCCTTCATTAGATGAGGTGCCTTTCACATTTTGGAAAAATATGAAAGTCTCCGCATATATTCTTATGTCTTGATTCATCCTAGGACAATAGTAAAATATTTGAACCAATTCTAATATCTTATGGACTCCAAAATACCGACTCAATTACCCATTATTCTTTTCTTGAATGAGGTTCTCCCTCATGGAGCCTCTAGGCACACATAGTTTCCCTCCCCTAAAAAAAATACCTTATTGGATAAGGCAATCAACATATTCACTATGAAAATGATTTTGAAAATATTTTCATACCTTGTAAGGTGCTGAGAAGTCTTCATCTTCTGGATACAAGTCTTTGAAACTGTCTATGCCTATACTTCTTAGCTGAATTTCTTGGACTGTCAAGAATCTTTGGCTTAAGGAATCTACTACTTTATTTATTTTTCCTTTCTTGTACTTTATTGTGAAGGTATAAGCTTGAATATACTCAATCCACTTAATGTTCTTGTGGCTAAACTTATCTTGTGAATTGAGAAAGATTAGAGCTTGGTTGTCAGTATATACTACAAACTCTTTAGGAAGGAGGCAATGCCTCCACTTCCTTACGGCTTGGACCAAAGCATACAAATCCAAATCATATGAGTACTTATTTTTAGCCTCACTCAACTTTTCACTATGGAAGGCCACTAGTTGATTTTGTTGGCTTAGGACTGATCCTATGGAAATGATACTAGCATCACACTCAATAATGAACAACTTTTCAAAGATAGGTAACACCAAGATTGGTTGAGTTTCAATCCGTGTCTTCAAGGTCTTAAAACCTTTATCATCTTTCTCACCCCATTGGAATTTAGCCTTCATTCCTCATTTGATGGTGTCTAGAACTAGTGCACAAATCTCACTAAAATGTCTGATAATTTTTCTATAAAATTTAGCCAATCCATGGAAGCTCATAACTTGTGTAGAAGATTTGGGGGTAGGTCACTTCCTTTCTCATATCCATTTTTAAGTTACCTTGTAAAATCACAAAGCCTAGGTACACTAATTCTGGTTTCATGAACTCACACTTGTCAAGATTGATGGTGAGCTTCTATTCATGCAACTTTTGTAACACCTTTTGCAAATGCACTAAGTGATCCTCCTTGGACTTTCTAAAAATGAGGATACCATATAAGAAAACCACAACCCATTTTCCAATGAAGTATTTCAACACTTCATTCATTAACCTCATAAAGGTTCTAGGGGCATTGGATAACCCAAAGAGCATAACTAGCCATTCATATAAGCCTTCAGTGGTCTTGAAAGTAGTTTTCCACTCATCTCTCTCCTTAATCCTTATTTGCTGGTATCCACTTTTAAGGTCAATCTTAGAAAAATACTTTGCCCCTCCTAATCAATCCATCAAATATTCAATCCTAGGTATGGGAAACTTATACCTAATGGTAATCCTATTAATAGCCCTAGAGTTGGTACACAACCTCCAAGTTCCTCCTTTCTTTGGTGCTAGGACTATGAGGAAAACATAAGGGATGATGCTTTTCATTAAAAGCCTTGATCAAGTAGCTCTTTGATTTGTTTGGCTATTTCCTCATTTTGTTGAGGGGTCATTTTATATGCAGCTTTGTTAGGTAGGGAGGCTCCTAGGATAAAGTCAATTTGATGGCTTATGGCTCTTTTAGGAGGTAGGGTAGATGGATTTCCATCACTCACTATGTCTTTTTATTTTTCTAGAAACCCTTAAAATTCTTTGGGTATTTCTTGATTCTTGACTTCTTCCTCCTCTTTAGGCATCAACACTAAGGCATACCCCACTCCACCTTCCTCCAAGGTGTTTAGGAATTATTTCTCCCATACCAAAATCACATTAGGATCTACTCATTTTTATCTCCATCTTCTAGAAGGGATTGAATCTTAAAGGTAACTCCATCTTTTTTGAATGAATTAGAGTTCTTTGCTCCATCATGGATTGCTTTCCTATCAAATTGCCATAGTATCCCTAGTAGAAGATAGAAAGCATCCATAGATAACATCACATATCACTCTATCCTTGTACCTTCCAATGGTAAAGTCTACCCAAGATTTGTCATTTACCAAGACATGCTGACCCTTATTTAACCATGTGACTCTATAGGGACTTGTATGTGAAATCCTTTGAAGGTTTAGTTTACTCACTGCTTCATTGGAGACTATATTGTCAGTAGACTCAAAGTCTATAATAATCTTGCACACCTTGCCCAATATTTTTCATTTCATCCTAAATAAAGATCTTCTTTGACTAGGTTCATCCTTGATTGGCTCTTTGATAAATGTCCTCCTTATCATGAAGTTATCCCCTACTTCTGAATCTAGGGATACTTTTGTAGGTTTTCTACTTGAAGACTCCTCTTGAAGATAGTTCACTCTCTTCTCTCCAACTTGTGAAGTGGATCCTTTCTCAGGGCACCTATATACTGGGTGTCCATATTGATGGAAATAGTAGCATTTCATGGAAGAGAAGTAGGAACCTCTCCCTTGGCCTCTTGATCTTCTTCTAAAGTTATTATTGGATCCCCTACCTCTACTATTGTAGTCTCCTCTGCTGCTAGAGACTTTTCCTTGCTACTCAGTGAATTTGGTCTCACCTTGGAATCATGAGTCTAAGGTTCTTCCTCCATAGCTTCCTCTATGGCCCCTATTGTCTCTAGCTCTGCATCTACCTTGGATACTTGAGTCTTGTCTCTTTTTGAGCTTCTCCTCAACCTTGAGTGCCAATTGATAGAACTGATGAATAGTCTTGGGGCTTAAGAAAATTAGTTCTTCTTGGATGTTCCATCTAAGACCATTGAGGTATCTAGCCAACTTTAGGCTCTCCTCTTCCACCACATGGGATCTAAGGCATAGTTTTTGAAATTCCTTAGTGTAGGCACTGAATTATAGTTCCTTTTATTTCCAATTTTGTCTCTTTTGGTGAAACTACACTTCATAATCATTTGGTAGGTATGCTTCCCTAATCTTGGCCACCATACCTTTCCAATTTGTTATGGGATTCTTTCATTCCTTCACCCTTTCATCCTACACAAACTTCAACCAAGTAATAGAAGCCCCTCTCATCCTTGATTTGGCTATCTCTAATCTCTAACCTTCACTAATACCCTCACATTCAAAGTGGTTTTCCATACCTTCAATCCACTCCATAATCAACTCAGCTTCCATCTTGCCACTAAAAAGTGGTTTCCCTTCTAGTGATTTTCCACTCATAGCTTTGAGTGCCCTCAAGAAGGGTTCTTCAAAAAATATAGAGTCTAGGTTAGGGATTTTAACTTCCTCTTCCACCTCTTTACCCTTTCCTTCATCTTCTTTTAGCTTCTCACTCATCAATTAAACTCTCTTCTACCTCTCCTAGCTTGTCTCTAAGAGCTGCCATTTCCTCCAGGAGAAACCTATTCTCCACATTTTGTTCAATCAATTCCATAGCCAATTCAAGATTGGTCACCATGGATGAATCACCTTTTTACTCTTACATAAACTTATACCTAAATCTTGATGGGCTTTGATACCAATCTGATGTGATCACTCAAGGAGCCTAGTGACTTGGTCAGGATCACTAAGATTCCTAACCCTCCAATCCCCCAAAAGATAGATTAGGGGATTCAAAAGGATTTACCTTATGCTCCTAAGGACTCTCTCAAGGTCCTTCACTCCCTCAATTCACACTTGAACTCCTAGGCAATCCATCATTATTTAAAGGTTCTTTCTCTTGATTACCTATACTCATGCCAAATGCTCTTACCTCATTAGCAAGTTCATGACTCTTACAGGGGTGTGGAGGTAGTATAATTGTGTGTTTGATTCACTTGATCCAATTGATCAACATCTCTAATTTTCCTTCTTACCTATCTCTACAAAATCTTTGTTTTAGCCTTGTAGCCCTAGAGCCCCAATTAGGCCTCCAAGTCTGGGTTTTTAGGACTTTCTTCAAAATCTTCACAAATGTTACACAAAGATGGTTTGGGATTCTTGGTACCTATGATATGTTCTCAAGTATTTTTTGGGTTTTGTGGTCTCAAGAATCCATACATTTCCCTATCACAAAATGGAGTGTTTTACAAGGGTTTCAAAGGCTTCTAGGTACCCACTACTCAAGGTAAGGTTTGTGTAATGGATTGATCAGGCTCTAATATCTCCATCAAGACACTATTTTTTCCTCATCTTGGTCTCCAAATTCTTGCAGTGTATCTTTCAAGTCACCCCTACAAGTAAAAAAAAGTTTACACTTCCTTGTCCCTAGCCGAGCAATGACAGTGCTCGCCTAGGGCAAGATCTTAAAATTGGCCATTATTCTTATCAGGCCTCCAAAAAAGATAATTACACTATAAATAGGCTCATCTACCATGCCTCAACTATCTGTGATGAACACACAGTAGGGTTTCATAGGGGAGTCACGTTTCTACACTAGACTATTTAGATGCCAGTGAATTGGCAAATATAAAATATTTACTCTAAGACTAAAAAACACCTACAAAACACACAAAATGATACATAATAGAAAGGAAACACAAAATAAGGATTAAATCATTCTTTTTCAAGAAAAAATAATTACATTAGATGCTACTGTTGCATCAAAAACTCAGGCTGTGTCCTCAAAACTAGTAACAATGATTAAATTCTTCAAAACCATAAATTCTCAAAGATGCCAACCTTTGGATTTGGGCCTATTACAATGTATATAGCTTATAGATTCAAGGTATAGGGTTTTTAGGACCCATAATGACCTAAAATATTGGTCGGTCCTTTTAGGACAAAAGTTGTCATGCAACTTTTGCAAAGTTGCAAAAGTTGTCATGACAACTTTTTAGCAACTTTTGCTAAATTGATCCTTTCTTCTCTCAAACCTTAAAAAGACTCAAGAAAAGCTAAAATAACCTATATAAAACCATTTTGGGTCATTTTAGACCAAAACTAATAATTTTTACCATATTTCCATACTTGTACCCATTTTAGCAATTGTAGGACCAAGGTAGGTCCTAAGGGTACCTTGACTCATTAACCTAGTCAATCTACCCAAACCCTAGGTTAAATCTAATCTTTACTCTCCTAACACACTTAGGTACTCTTGGAATCTATTATTAACCTCTAGTCTAGATAGGACCAATACAAGCCAAAAATGGAGAAGGACTCTCTAGCCTAGATCCTAGGTGCTCCTACACCATATTTAGACTTGTCTACCCATTCTATTGAGAATGCATCAAAAGATTCAGTTATATCCCATACTTCATTTCTATGAGCCACTGTTTCAGCCTTACATTCCTAGTGGTGTATTTAGATATTATTTGAGGAATGATTAACTCATAATCACCACAAACACTTAATAACTTAATGCCATGTTTGCAAGCTAAAATCATTCCCAGTAATAATGCTTCATATTTTGCTACATTATTTGTGCAATCAAATGTTAGGAGGAAAGAGTACTTGAATGTTTTACCTTTAGGTGATATAAAAATAAATCCTTCTCCATTTACCTATTTTCTACAAGATCCATCAAAGAACATCCTCCAAACTATCTCTTGATTCTTCTCAATAGGCATTCTAATCTGCTATGTATTCTTCATCTCTAGTTTTGTAAGTTGCACTTTAAAATTGTCCAAATCTGAATGGAAAAAGTATGTTAATTGATCAAAATCAACATCTTCATTGATGTATGAAGACCCTGGTTCTCTATTTATCTTGACTTCTTTCCCATTCACTGGGATAGTGGCTTATGACAAGTCTAACTGCACATGTCCCCCAACTAACCTAGTCCATTGTCTAGAGAGAAGAATACCATAATTGGGACCAATATCCACAACTATGATATCAGTCCTTTACATTGCTTCTAGGAATTCAAAAATCTTAAACTCAACATTCTTCATGAAACCCACAATAGGAACTGATCTATTATCCATGACATAACATTTCCCATATGTTTTTTATTAAGTAAACATGTTTAACAGGGTTCCTGAAACCTACAGCTCTAAAAGTGAAGTTAGAAGCAAGAATAGAACAAACAAGAGACAGGCCTCATAAAGGCTAGGGTTGAAAAGCCATGGAAAAAAAGAGCAAGCAAGGCTAGAGAAAACTAAAAATACCAAAGTCCAGGAAAGAAAATAAAGGAACAAACAACCCAGAGGGCGAGCAGGTGACCTTTCTGTTCTTAGTGTAACTATCCAATATAGGGAGATAGCCACCATCCTCATTGAAAATCATTATGGTTGTAAAATGATACCCTTAATGCAATGGAGTCTTTCCTTGTCTAGAATACTCTTCACTTCAATGGGAAAATCTTCTCCTTTATGCCATGTCAACTTACCTTCCTTCATGACGGCTAGATTGGTGAACCAATTAGCCACACCGTTGGCTTCCCTATACACATGGGAGATGTACACCATTTCAAAAGAGTTAAGAATGGCTCAAGTATCAACAATGATGTTGGATATAGTCTAGGAGGGAGAGTGAGTGAGGTTTAAGCAGTTGATGATGTTCATCAAGTCTCCATCCAGCCAGAGCCACTTGACCCCCATATCTTGAGTAAGTTTGGTGACCTGGAGAGCCACACAAGCTTCAACATAATGACTAGATTGGGCACCCAAAGGAAGACTAATAGCCACAATGCCAAGGCCAAAGAAATTCCTAATGATTCCTCCACTTCCATCTTGACTTGGGTTCCCTTTGGTAGTACCATCGAAGTTGGCTTTGGTCTAGCCAGTCGGAGGACTACTCCATTCACAGTTCTATGTTTTATCCTGGGTAGCTGTTTGGGACTTTCCTGCAAGATGATTAGATCTTCCACAATAGAAAAAGTTCTCCTTAATAGCATGTTGGATTTTTTCAAAGATAATTTTGGGTGGAGAGGAACAATCATGAAAAATGCAATTGTTACACTCTTTCTAGATTCCCTAGCAAAGATGAGGAAGGATCTAGGTACAAAATAACCGGAAGTCTTGATTAAACCTTTTCAAAGCCCATTGGGAAAAGAGGTCAATCAAAGATAGGGGAAAACACCAAGATAAATTTAGGACTGCGAAAAGGTATTGCTAGATTTTACTTACAAAGGAATAGTGAATAAATAGGTGGTCCACTAATTCCTCTTGACATTTGCAAAGAATGCACCTGTTAGGAATCTGGAACTCGGGCTTGATGAAATTATCCACTATGAGGATATGGTTCTGGAGTAGGAGCCAGAAAAAAAACATTGATTTTGGGCATGAGGCCTGGGATCCAAGCTTTGGCCCACAACGGCTTCACATCTTGGGTTTGAGAGGTCTGCAAAGAATAGGAAGAGGCCACTATATAGGTACCATTTGAAGAGTCCTCCTAGATAATCTTATCCTAATTGGATGAGAGAGAGACCCCATTGAGGGCTATCATCAAAGGAGTCAGGTCCTATGAGATCTAAGAGAGATCCACCCAATTATCATCCCTTCTATAGTTGCTAACTTTGGACCCATAGGTTTGGGTGCAAACATGTATCCAAGCATAGAGAGTCTCGAAGTCTCTCAAGCTGCCCATCTGAAGCCAGTTGTCATTCCAGAAATTGATAGAATGTTTGTTTCCAATTTTCCATTTAGCTCTAGATTTAGCCAACTCCTTGGCATTGAGGAGACCATTCCAAATGACAGAAACTTTAGGGGGGTCAGTCTCATAAAAAAATCCATTTAATGAGTTATGCATGAGGCATGTTTCTTCAATGGTATCCTGCCACTCACCTTTACTATTGAAGATTCTCCAGATCTATTTTTCTTGAAGGGGTTTATTGAAAGGTCTTAATTTCCTTCTACCAAGGCCACCAACATTTTTAGGGTGACAAACTTTCTCCCAAGCTATAAGGGGAATACGCTTGTGTTCCTTAGTTCTTGACCAAAGGAATCTTCTCTAGATTCTTTCCATAGCCTCTACAACTTTAGCTAGGATGGGGAAGAGGCTGAGGGCATAGGTTGGGAGGTTCTGTAATGTAGATTTGACCGGTTGGATCTTTCCTACCTGGCTGAGAATGACCCCTTTCCAGCCAGTGAGCTTCCTATTGAATCTATCTATCAATTTATTCCATAAGGCTTCTGGGGGTTTGACACCTAAGGGTAGTCCCAAGTAGGATGAAGGGAAAGTGTCAATGCCACATCCCAAAATATTTGCAATTTTCCTCTATCTACCTTTAGGGGTGTTAACAAAGAAGATAGAAATTTTATTCCAGTTAATAGATTGTCCTATAGCTCTGATATAATCATTGAGAAGATTCTTCACCACTCTAGCTTCTCCCACCGAGGCCTCTCCACCAAGAATGGTGTCATCCATAAATTGCTGGTGTGTAAAGACATTGTTTCTTGATGAGGGATTGATGCCTTTCAGGTCCCTGTCCATTTTTGAAGCCAAAATGAGTCTCCCCAAGCACTCAGCAAGAATGATGAAAAGAATAGGGGAAAGAGGGTCCCCTTGCCTTAGGCCCCTGGAAGGTTTGAAAAAGGAGGACAGGGAGCCATTAATCATAATCACCAAGGAGGGGGTCAAGATAATTTGATGAAGGAGCTTGCAAGAATGGGAGTTGAAATAGAAAGCTTTGAGAATTGTGAGAAGAAACTAAAAGTCAACCTAGTCATAGGCCTTGGAGAGGTCAAGCTTAAGAAGAAAACCTTCCCATTTTCCTTCTTCTAAGGAATGAATCACTTCATGCACCATCATAATGGAGTCCAAGATCTATCTGCTAGGCACAAAGATGGATTGCTACTGCGAGATAAAGGAGGGGAGGACTTTGACAATCCTGGAGGTGATAACCTTGGAAATTATCTTAAGGAAAGAGTTGCAAAGGATAATGGGTCTGAATTGCTCAAAATAATCTGTGTTAGTAGTCTTGGGAATTAGCACCAAGAAGGTAGCATTGAGCTCTTTGAGCAGGTTCTTCGAGCCAAAAAATTCTTGCACAGATTTGACCACGTCATCTTTTACCACTTCCTAGAAAAGATGAAAAAAGAACATAGGGAAGTCATCCGGGCTAGGGGCTTTGTCACTGGGAAGAGAATCCTGGAGGGCTCTCTTAACTTCATTCATATCTGGAATAGAGCATAAGGATTTGTTTTGACTATCTGTTATGATACTCGAGATGTTATTGAAGAGTTTGACCTAATCTTGCTTGAAAATATCCTGGTCTTTAGAGAGGAGATGAGAAAAGTAAGAGATAGCTTCCTTTGCGATATCCTTGTCCTCCTTCAGGGCTTGGTCTCCCTTCTTGATTCTACTAATCCTATTAGTAGCTCTGTGTCTCATAGTTGAGAGGTGGAAGAAGCGAGTGTTATGATCCCCTTCCCTTAGCCAAATGGACCTCGACCTCTGCTTCCAGAAAGTTTCCTCCTATCTGATAATATTATGGTAATTTGAGAGGATAGCTTTTTCTTTATTTAGTCTATCTTCATCATATCCCTGCTTCTAGATTTCAGCTTGAATGTGGTTTAGTTAATTGAGTGTCTTGTCTTTGGTAGTGAAGATGTGGCTGAATTCATCTTTGTTCTAATTTTTGACATTATATTTGATGTTCCTTAGTTTTTTCACCACTCTAAACATGGTAGTGCCCTCAACATCAATGTTCCACCATTATTTGACTTTGTTAAGAAGATTTGGGTGGGAGACCCACATTTTTTCAAATCTGAAGGGAAAGTTCCTTTTCTTGGAAATTTGGTCCAGGGAGAGAGAGATAGGAGAGTGGTCAGAACCAGCTCTAACCAAAGCAGAGAGGTTGAGACTATAGTGATTCAACCAGTCTAGTGAAAACAGGGCCCTATCCAATTAGACTTGGATGCAATCCTTTCCAACCCACCTGTTGGACCAGGTGAATTTGGCACCTTGAAGATCCATATCAAGCATAGCCAGGTCATTGATGAAGTCCATTAAGTCTTGTCTGCTTTCCATGTCAAAGGCTATCCCTCCCTATTTTTCCCCTTCTTTTAGGGGTGTGTTGAAGTCCCCCATTATGATGCCCTTAGACTAGTTAAGAGGGGCTAAGATGGATTTGATCTTGTTCTAGTAGGTCTTTCTTTCTTTTTTCGAGTTAGGAGCATAAATATTAAAAATGAACCAACTTTCATTATATTTGATTCTAGTAAATTGCAAGAGAAGGTTACCTCCTTTGAAGATAACATCAGCTCTAAGGTGATATGAATTCCACATGGTGATGAGGCCACTGGAAGCACCATCAGAGCTTGTAGCTTTACTTTCCATAACTTTGCTGAATTTGATTCTCTCTAGCTTGTCCTTCTGCATTTTAGTTTCCCAGATTAAGAAAATATCCAGTCTATGATCCCTAATCATATTTTTAATGACATCCTGCTTGTGTGAGCTATTTAGCCCATGAATGTTCCAAGAGATGACTTTCATTTCTTGATGGAGGTGCTAAAAGCTTGGATGGGTTTCTGAGTTCCATTCGCTTTAATCAAGGTGGCTTATTCTTGCCTGATCTGGCTAGTCCTTTTTTTGTCTGGTGTATTAGCACTACCCCTTGCTTTTGCTTTTTTCCTACTTTTGGTGGTTGCAAGGGAGATAGGAGAAGGGTCTCTACTGCTTGGTTTCTTCTTCTTGTGTACTAATATCTAGCCCTCCTTTTCTTCCTTATGCTTGGTGAAGATCTCTACCATTTTGTTGAATTAGTTTGGGGAGGCTATGACCATCAAATCTTCAACTTGTTGGTACTTCCCTGACTCCTGCATCTCAAGGCTAGGTTTTGATTTGTGCATGTTCACACCAACAATAGGGTGAGAAATGAAGTTCAGGATAAAGGAAACTAAATTGGTGCCTGGGCACGAGTCACCACCTTCAACCTGAACATCATTCTTGTTTAGTTCACTTGTTTCTTGTTGTATGGTGATGTCCAGATCCAATCCCTTATGGGGGAGGGTCTCTCCACCAAACTATTGGATATCAAGATGAGGCCTTTGTGGCTCCTCCATAGCCCTAGTTTCCTTTTCAGCCCTGATTTCATGGACTGCAGGAGTGGACACTGGTTGTTCTTTTTTCTTCCAAACTCTATGAGTTTTGAGCTCAGTGCCCTCCTGGGGGATAGATTTTTCTCTTGTTGATTCTTCCTTTTCTTGGTTGTTATTAAATCCTTTGTTTTTCCTTATTTTTGCTTGTCTGGCTTTCCTTTCTTTCTCTTTGTTACAGAGTACTAGACAAGTTTTAGCTCTATGGACAACTTTCTTATAGTGGAAATAGGAAAAGGGGATGCTTTCATAGTCCAGTTTCTGCACATGCTTTCCCAGTTTGGATCAAAGCTCTATGATTTCCAGCATATCCTGGCCTTCTTCCACCCCTATGAAAATCCTTTCATAGGTGAGATGACACCTTGCCACTGTGACTGGGTCAATGGAGAGAAGGGTACTAAAAGATTTGGTGATCCCGTCAAAAACATCTTCATGCCAAAACTCCAAGGGAAGTTCAGGAAGTCTCACCCACACCGGGGCCTAGAGAAAGAAGGAATCATTGAGGTCAAGTTTAGGAGTCCATTTTTGCAATGCCAGAGTGGCCTTTCCTATGGCCCAGGTGCCAGCACAAAGGATATTGTCTAGGTACTCTTTACAGGAGAACTCGAAAGATAGAAAGCCCTTTGCCATGGCTGTAACCTGGACTTGACCCTTCAAGTCCCATTTTTTTTTTGCAAAGCTCATGATGATGTCTATGTTAGGTCTATAACTAAAAAACTTGCCCACTAGAGTATGGTCCATGGATGCAATATTGTGGTCAACTAGTTCATTAGGAATTTCTATTGCATATTTTCTTTTTTCCTTGTTTGAAATGTCCTTAATAGATGGGAAAGTGGACTTTCCTGTGGGTTTAATCCCAAAGAGTGTTGACCACCAACGAAGGAGACCATCTTGGTCATGTGTCTAGGTCTTTGTGGTTGAGGAAGGCCTAGGGAAGCCCAGGTTCTCAGCCCCCACCCCAGCTTCCTTTCTTGGGTCTTTCTCCTTTTCATGTGGGACCCCATCCTTTTTCTTTGGGTATGTAGAGTCCTGATCTGCAAGGGAATTGTCACATCAGGCATCCCTCGAGGAACCTGCAGCCTGCAAACAAGGAATCCCACCCACCTTCAAATTTAAATTTCCTCCCGCTCCTGCCATTGTTTCCCCATACATTGTGTCTACATTTAACCCCTATTATTTCATAAAATCATGATCATAGAAGTCCCATAATCAATCATGAAATTCCTTACTAATTTATTGTTAATCAAAAGTGTCATATAAAATAAACCTATTTGAGAAGGATTTTTTGTGAGATTAGTACTAATATATACCTTAGGAATTGATCCTTCATCTTTATTCTTATTTACACTATTTTATTTATCAGGTATATTGTTCAACAAATTGATGACACTTTGTTTGTATTGAGGGAATTTCATCATCTTCAATAATGGAACAAATACTTTCATTTGAGACAAAGCACTTGTGATATCAAAAGTAGATTTGAGAGTAGTTGATGTTGGAAATACCAAGTCTGTCTTCTCAGCTCTGGATGGTTTAACTAATTTTATGTCACCATTTACTTTCACCTTTGGTGATTTACTTTCTTTTGTTGCAATCATTTTAGTTTTGTCACATTTTCTTTTACAAAAAATCTAATAGGCTTACCTTGATCTCCATTAACCACTGTGTTTCTCAAATTATAATTGTTTCTTGCTTGAGAAATTGTTGTAACAATAAGAGATTTAATCTCCTCCTCGGTAGGCCTTCTTAATTTTGGAGCATTTTCCTTGTCATATGAGAGTTCATTCCCCATGTAACAATTTTGGTTGTACTTCTAAGAATTAACATCCATCTCACATAATTCTTTTGATGTGTCATAATCATCATGGACCCCAAATGGATTGACTGACAATGTGTTAATAGTTTGATCAGAATCAAGTTTGTCCTCCTCCATATTTTCTTCCTACAAAATTTGTGCCAAAACATATTTTTGGGGTGAATGAGGAAAATTACAAGCTACACACTAGGGATTCTCACTAACCATATGATTACCTTGTCTACTTAAAGGATTTCATGTTTCATTAACATTATTCTTTTAAATTTCAAGTTTCCCATTGTCCCTATAGTGTTATAAGGCATATCCTGAAGCCTGATTAATTTTTCATTTTTTTGAAATAAGGTTTATCATTTCTATTAAATTGAGACTTGGTAACTTTAGTTGTCAAATATTTTAATGCATTTATAACTTTATCCAACTTTTCTTCTTCTTTATTTGGCTTTGAGGCCCTTGGATTATGTAACTTGACCTCATATCTTCTTCCCACCTTACCATAGGATTTTCTATTGTTTTCAATGGTTATTACAACTCTACATGCATCTTGTAAGCTATGTGTATTTTTGGATCTGATTTCAAAAATTTGTTTTGTTGTCATATACATCCATGTAAAACACTAAACAAATTTCATCAGTGGGTTTCATATGGGGAGGTGCTTTATTCAAGATTTTATGAAACCTTTTATTGAACCTATCCACAGGCTCATTAGATCCTCTCTTTATAGTGGTTAATTAATAGATAGAAAAAGAAGGATCATTGTGATCACCATACTCTTCAAGGAAAGTCTTTCTAAAATCCATCGATTTACTGATTGAAGCATTAGGTAAGCTCTTGTACCATTCACTGGCATCATCAATCAAGGATTGTAAAAATATCTTCATATAGATGTCTGCATAATGCACTTCATGATTTTCCATGGTGTTAAAATCTCTTATGTGACCTTCAACATTTTCAGCAACACTTCCCCCAAATTTAGGGATGTCAGTTTCTATTCATTTTTTATATCATGTGGAGCACCAATGATTCATGTAAATTCAAATGGATTATATTTATTTACGTTCATGGGACACCTTGTAAAAGAAAAAGGGTCTTCTTGAAAATAAGGTCTATGATTCTGCAAAACATACTGATATTGGCCATTGTAATTATTGGAGTTATGAAAATAAAGAGGATTTTTATGATGGAATTGGTAAACTGATTGATCACAATGCCCTGTATGATAATTTCCTTCTTGTCAAAATTGAACATTATTGTGAGGTTTTGACTGGTGTCTTGGCCCTCTATTTTGGTCATTTCCATAGTGTTCTTATGAACTCTATTATGGCCTTGATTATTTCCCATCCTAGTGTCTTGACCATTTCTTCTCAAAGTTCCCTCAAAAATATTTTCACTCTGATTAGATCTCTAATAATTTTTTCTTGGTGTAGAAGGTTTAATCGGTCTAGTAAGAATATCTTTTATGTCCTAGGACAATTCAATATTATAAGCCATAGACTATAATTCCTCTAGAGTACTTGTCAAACCATTCAACTGATGTTTTAGTCTCTGTTCTACTTGTAACTTCTAATTTTCCTAATCTTCATTTTGCATCTCTTATGATCTAATGCTTGATGTACTGGGAGACTGAAAAAATGGGAGGATAAAAAGGTCTCCAATGCTTTGTCATGTTTCTTACACAATTCAAGTCCCTAACTCATTCAGTCATTCTTTCTAGTACATGCATACCATTTTCATCTGCAAAGTACCTTAGTATTCCAAACTCATTTTTAGAGAATCTTGCCATATCTTCTCCACATCCCATTGTACTTCCTTTATTCAATTCCTTCTTGTTTTTCCTATTTCTACTTTTGGTTTGGTCCATCTCTATATGTTTATAGGATGTCCCTATGCCAACAATCTTCTCCCAAACATATGATACAATGTTTTAAAAAACTTGAAAGTCAAATACCTTGAATCTATAAGTTAGATTTTCATTCATATAAATTTCATTTTAATAGATTCATTGTGTGGTTTTAAATTGGTACGTAATCCTAATGTAACCAACACTCAATAAACCATTAACTTGGAGAATTCAATTACAAGTATTCAATCAAATGAATAAGCTAAATCCCCAAAAGCGGCTTATTTCTTCCTAGTTGAAGAGAGTTTAATCCTTTTCAAATGCTCATCAAATTGGCATGAAGGATTAGTGACTTGACTACTCCAAAAATGAAAGATTCAAAGGTGAATGAGATGCAATACTTGCATACTTCATTTCATGATTATCAACATGAAAATGAAAATTAGATAACTAGAGATGAAACTAGATTAATATAAAGCTATAATGCAAGATTAAGCTAACAGTAGCAATGCTACTATCAAAGTAAAATAGAATGCAAGTAAACTAACAATGCAAATTACTCTAAAAATGAAGATAGCATGAACTAAGAATGAAAAGAGAGATCAAATGATAAGAGATGGAATCCAAAAATGCAAAAAGATAGAACCCATTTGAGCCAAGGGATAATTTCCTTTTATGAAAATCATCTCAAGAATGGATGGTGGAGATTAAGAGGCAAAATATGTTAGGTAGAGATGAGTGGTGAGGGAGATCAATCCATGTGAGTGGATCCAAGAGCATTTGATTGGCCAATCTTGATTGGAGAATAAGATAAAATAGAAAATCCTCTTTTAGTTTCCATTTAATCAAGATTAAGTTGCACACCCATGTGAGGAATGGGTTCTTTTAAAAAAAGTGTTAGGACTTTCTATTAAAAGTAAGGTTTTGACAATTAAATGAATTTCAAATTTTTTTAGAAATTAGAAATTGATTTAATTATGCAAGGGGAGTTATCTAGGTTGCTCACATAATTATGTCTAGTAATTTATGCCTTTGAATTTTAGAATTTTTCTTAAGGCAATTTGGTCAAATTAGGGGCTTAGGTTTTACTAGACCAATTTTATGTGATTACATTTTCCCCTCTTTGAATCAATGTGTGAGAAACACATTGATTCAAAGAATAGATTGAAGCTAAATCAGGGAATAGCCTGATATGAAGCAACAAGACTATTCCTGATAAGGAGAAACTGAATCTGAATTTGATCAAACAAAGATCGATTGAAGATCAATGATATCAACTCCAGACTTGATAGAGCAAAGACTACTAAGAGAGACTAGAGTATCCAACCAGATATGATGCAATGAGACTAAATATCTATCCAAAGATAATGATGACTAACCACTTTGATATGAAGTGATGAAACTGATTGGTGCCAAAAATATTGAGGTAACTAACCTAATATACCTTGAGAATGATTCCTAATTGATATGGGTCCTGATGAACTTGACATGCCCCTAGAGATCAGATAGATACTTGTCCAAGTGACTTGATATGAAGCGATGAGATCTCTCTTTTAGAAAGATTGAGGAGAATCTAAACTTGATATGACTCTGGATGAAGCTGAAATGCCCCAAGCCATGAAGCTTTGGATTGACTGACTGGTGAAGAAGATATGATATATTGGTCATGCCCCTCAGGATTAAAATCAAAATGTTGCAAAGGCATTAGAGTGAGTTTTGACTAATTTGATGGATGAAGAACACTGATTAATATTAGAATCAATGTCAAATTGATAAGAGAAGATTAGATTAGATTTTGTTTTAAGCTGATACAAGGTCTTGTTGACAAGATTTGATTGAAGTTTGACCAAGTTTGACTAGAGTTGACCAGAGTGAATTGCTTGGATGAGAAATATTTGCATTAGATTGACTCATAGAGAGTGAGAAATGAAGGTGGAAATGAGCAGAGAGTGATAGAATAGGCGGTCAATTATGTTTGACCAAGGAGGGTTGAATTTTCAATTTGACAAGCTTAATGAAATTGGATTTCAATTTCAATCCCAAAAATGAATCCAAGATGTGGCTAATGTATTCATGATCCATTTCTTTGATATTCATTTGTTGATGAAGTGAAAACTTAGCACTCGAGGCCCTTTTATGGTAAATGATGAATGCTACTGACCTTGATTTGTAGATATTAGTCTAAGTCAACAAGAGATGATTTTAGTTGATCACCTCAATAGAGAGAAAAGGAAGGATAGCTCAAAGGAGACCATAAATTCACAACTATATGTAGCCCTATAATGAAATGCAACCTACAACGTGAGTCAATTCATTGATCATTTAGCCTTTTATTCATCATCATTTGAGCATTTAGGGGCATCGGGGTCGATACAACCTTCACTGTGCAAGATAAACCATGGAGATATGAATATGACCCTTAGGAGATAAGATGTAGGAAATCAATGTAAGAATTGAGGCATTAAGGCTGAGATGACCTAAACATTTTTTCTAGTTTGATATTGTAATTTTTCACCTATGCCGAGGCACAAGTTACCAAGATAACCATGAGTGTTGTCCTACATAGTACCAAAGTAACAGACAAGGACATAATCCCAACCTCACCTTAGAATCCAAATAAAATGGGTCAAGGTATGTGCGGCATTCCAATTGTGATGAAGGCTCTTACCATAGACACCCATTTTATTAGACAATTGAGGATCATCAAAACCATGCCTACAAGAAGTTAAATAAAATCATTATGCCCCTAGTCGGAAATGTCTAGTGTTTTAGACATCCTTGAGCGACATGGGGAAAAACAACAAGAGAAAATCAATGATAAAAAAAAACACACAAGAAAATATTTCAACATATCTCAGTCGGTTTTAGTTTTTTGCATTTATGTTTGTGTTGGGTGTTAAGGAACACCATTGTGATTATGTGTCAAAGTGTGTTTGTGTGATGTGAGAGTGCAATATCTAATAGGTGTTGAAAAATCCAATGATGTCTAGATGAGTGGTGTTGAGAAACACCACTGGTTAAGGTGTTGAGAAACACTTGTGTGTCAGTGGAAAAATGTCCATCAGGAAGGACTGGCATACTAATTCAGGTTAAGTTCAGGAGACTGATCAAGTGATGAAAACTCGGACTGATAGTGAAAATTTCCTCTAAGTGACAGATAAGGACCAAGGGTGAATAATAAGAATAAATCTAATTCATGGTGGTGCAAAGGAAATGAGGGAAAGACTGAGCAAGTGACTTGGATAAAGTTGATGGAAGCAAGAGAGCTCAACCATGCGTTGATAGATGGAGCACTGATTACAAGTGAAGCCCGAGTACCCATTTACACCACTTGGAATTATTTCTATTTTTTTCTACTAAGGAACCTATTTCCAATTTTTCACCAAGGTAATGCTTTTTTTAGGACATTATTTGTTGTTTTTGGATTTTTCTAGTTTTTTCTATTTTTGGAAAATTTTTAGGAATATTTTTCACTTTTTAAATTTTTAGAGATTACTCATTCTCAAGAAAGATCACATTGGTTTTCCCCCAATTTCTAGAAAGGTATAGGACATGATGGATGATAAATTAGTAAGCTAATGATGGATGAAGTGAGTGAATACAACCCTCAGGGAAAGTCTCCTCAAGATTACCCAAGCTAGGGAAAGGTAATATAGTAATGTAGGCTCATGAAGTAGTGTTAGATAGCATATGGGATAATGATCCGGTGTCATGAAAAATGAGGTCCAAAAGAGTGGACATGTCAAGAGACTCTTGTTAACAAATTTTTAATTTTTTTCGTTCTTCATTTTGATCAAGACCAAGGCTTCACTTAGATATGATAGTTATAGGATAGCATGATCATAATAAAGGGTGATGGAGGATATGAGTGAATGGTTTGAGATAATGGAAAAGATTATTAAGAATAATGATGGCTAATTTTGGATAAGAAAGATCATGATATGATAGCATGGATGGAAGCAAGTGAGTAAGTTGAAGGAAAGGATAATAGATGGAAAGATATATGATGCTCATGGATAGTTCAACCTTGTCAAGATCAAAGGTGGAAAGAGGAATTATGGATGTGTATACACCTAAAAATGGTCATCTAGACTATTAGCCCCTTTTGCTAAATCATAAATTGCTTATTCTTGATCAAATCCTAGCTGTATCATTTATTCGATTATTTTCTATGGGCTAACCATCTTATCCTAAGTCTTTATTTAATTAAAAGGAATATTTCCTCCCCTTTTATTAAATAAAAAGCCCCCACTTTTCCTCTTATCCTAAGTTGCACAAATAAAGCATTATTCTTATTTTATAAAAAGGGAAAAAGAACTTTTTGTCTCATATGGACACAAAAGTCAACTCCTATTTTCTCATTGGAGGATACTTGTGCACATGGATTGCTCCTCTTTTAAGCTCCACCATTGATTAAATCTTTTGCCTCTTAATCTCCATGGTCCATTCCTCCTCATTTCCTTTAAAAGGAGAGCTCTCTTCTTCATTCTAGATCCCCAACTTTTTATGCTAACTTTATGCTGCAAGATTTCTAGGTCACTTTGGAGCTTTTGAAGATTTGGAGCATTCTTAGCATCTACATCTCATTCTTGCATTCTACATCTCATTCTTGCATTCTTAGCTTAGCTTCATATTTATGCTTTCTTAGATTAGCTTCATTTCTATGCACTAGATTAGCTCACATAGATTAATTAGCTTGGGTTGTAACACTTTCATATTTCCTTTCATAGCTTAGCTTGCATTTTCATTTCTAGTATAGTTGCATTGCATTTTCATTCTTGATTCTTGAGGATATTGGCATTCTTGCCCTTGTCTTCATTGAATCTCCCATTGCATGGTTTACTAGCAAGGTTATAGGCTAAATAGCTCTAGCTGAGAGCATTCTTAAAAAACCTTGCACTCCATGCCTAGGGAGCTATGGATTGATTTGTGAGGGCTCATTCTTGAGTTTCCTTGCATGTAATGATCCATAGAAGTGTGACACATTTATAGCACACAGGATGCACATGAAATAGCTAGTGTGGATGAAAATTACCCCAAGTGTACAGTGAAAGAAGGATGAATTACACATGACACCTTTTTGCCAAATTTTCATCATGGTACTTCTCCAAGGTGTCACAAGTACTGGTTTTCACCATAGGACATATTTATTTCTCTTTAATTTTTCTACCAATGTGCCTATTTACCAGGTTTTTGCCACAACACTTTTTCAATTTTTTTTATTTTTTTATTTTTTAGTAGTTCAAATCTATTTCTCTTTGGATAATACTCCTTTGAGGGGTAGTTTGTGATGGGGAAAGACCTCTAAAAGATATGTTTAAAGATGCTGATGGGATGATTGTAAGGATATGATATGAAGGATAAGGTAGATGATGGATAAGGATTTATGCATAGGATGAGATAAGGGGAACAAAAGAATATGGAATGAGGGGATAAGGATCATATATAGGGGTTTGATAGTGGATAGGGTATTGAAAGGATTTTCTAGGGGTAGATGGAAATGGTGATAAGATCAACGTCAACACATTCCTTAAAGGGTAGTGGATGGATGGATGAAAAATGGATGAAATAGCCCAAGGCTTTGATGTATGAGGTGATGCAATTTTTTATGGAGGATTTATTCTTATGCAAAGTAGGAAAAATGGTCCTCATCCCCTTCTTGTACATTATCATGGTAGAGGCTTTAGGTTGTAGTATTTCTAGGCTTCAAACTCAGGGCCGCATCAGAGGCATATCAGTCACATCTTCAGTTCCTCCTATTACACATCAACAATTTGCGGATGATACACTCCTCTTTGGCTATGGTTCAGTCAGAGAAGCTGGTCTTTTCAGAAGTACTCTAAATAAGTATGCTTTAGCCTCAGGACAAGTTGTCAACAAAGGAAAATCAGTTATTTTTTTCTTCTACATGAAAAAGAGGATCCAATTGAGAATAGAATCCCTTTTAGCCTTTAAAGTAGCAACACTTCCTTGTAATTATTTGGGGATTCCCATTGATAAGAATCTGAGAACATCAGGGATTTGGAAACCAATCAACGAAAGGATGGATAGGAGAATGGCTAGCTGGAAATCCAAATGGTTATCATGCGCAGGAAGGATAGTGATGATTAAAGCTACCCTTTCAGTAATTCCCATATATCTATTATCTTGTTTGGCTTTTTCTTTGACTGATTACATGGACATAGTGAAAAAGTTGAGGAATTTTTTCTGGCATGGATGTGATCAGAATAAAAAATTCAAAATTATCTCTTGGGAAAATATTTGCAAACTGATTAGTGTGGGGGGAACAGGGATTAAAAATTAGATGTGGAAAAACACAGCATTGGGAGCTAAACTATATTGGAAATTGATAAAAAATAAGGATTACAAATGGGTTAGAATCATCAAAAGAAAATACTTGGTTGCAGAGGGATGTCATGAAATATTCAGAATTAAAAACCCTCCAAGAGGATCCAGGATATGGAATTTCATATTGAAATCTAGACATGTTGTGGATTCCAACCTCTCTTGGAATATCAGAAGTGGTAACTTAGCCAGATTCTGGGAAGATTCTTGGGGAGAACTAGGTACTCTCCAATTGATACCAGGCCTTAATCAGATTATGCAACTTTGTCAATCAACATGGGGTAATAGGCTTAAAGATTACATTATCCCTTCTCATTCATCAAAGGAGGATGGATCTTGGCAGTGGAAGGATTTCTCAAGTATAGGAAAGTCTGTAGTTCAAAATAGATCTTTCCTCTTGAAAAATGGTAATGATGAGTTAATTTGGACGGGTTCAAAAGATGGCGTCTATAAGGTGAAGGAAGGATACAATTCCTTAACACAACACATTCAAAATTCTTCTACAATCCCACTCCATCTTTGTTGGAATAAACTATGCCTCCCCAAAGCTGGTATTTTCCTATGGGCAGCCTCTCAGGGCCGCATTTTGACTGCAGAGAGATTTAAAAAAATGGGATTTTTGGGTCCATCAAGATGCTACATGTGTCTAAAACATGAAGAATCTCACAATCATCTATTATTTTCCTGCCCCTTTGCTACAGAATGCTGGGAGTGGCTATATTCGAAATTGAATTAGCAATCTGCCCCCCATCAAAATCTCCAATTGCATCTTCTTGCTTGGCCAACTCTCTTCAAAGATAGTTTGTGTGGTAACTTATGGATTATCTCTCCTTCAATTTTACTCTGGGAAATCTGGAAAGAAAGAAATAGGAGAATCTTTCAAGATAAATCAATGGATATTCGAAAAATATTGAATAGAATTGAAGCAGCTATAATGGAGATCATGAATTCTTGAAATCAAACATATTCAGCAATACATAAATTTTACACCAGTTGGGATGATAAGATGATGAAAAGCTGGCATGGGTTGAAATCTCCTGGTTCCTTAGGAAGAGGTTGCAATAAGAATGGACTTCAAAGACAGTCATGTGTTTGGAAAACTCCTTCCCCGGGATGGGTGAAATTAAATTTTGATGGTGCATCAAAAGGTAATCCTAGGCCTTCCGGTGCTGGGTGCATAATTCATTCCTTGGAGGGCCAAATCATTTCTCAACTAGCCATCCCTCTAGAACCAGATACTAATAATGCAACATAGATTAAAGCCCTTTATCATGGTTTAATTCTTGTCAGGGATTTAGGCTTCAATAAAGTGGAAATCGAAGGGGATTCAATGATAATCATAAATGCAATTAGATCAGGAGCCATCATTAATTGGAAACTTCAACCCTTTTTAGAGGTGATTTTGAGTATTATCTCCAAATTTGAATCAATAACGGCTAACCATATCTACCGCGAAGGTAATGGTAAAGTTAATGAGTTGGCTAATATGGCAGCATGTGGAACACACATTAGATCAATTTCTAATGGTTGGCATCCTTGTCAGAATCCAAAAATTTGATAGGAAGGACACATGACATTCCCATTATCAAGAGCTTTTGGGAAGCTTTTAGCTGAACAGGGAAAGCATGAATAGACTTACATTTAAGGAAATTTTGTTATACTAGAGAATGACTCTTTTCCTTTCATGGAGAGAGCACTGGCACTCTATATTTATTCACTCTCCATGATCGAACACTATTATGGTTTTTAGCTGTAGATAGATATTGTATATTTTACTTTCTACTTAATATAAAAACTATGGCTTCGGCCTTTACTGATCAAAAATAAAAATAAAAATTGATATGTACTTATAAATCGTGATCTTTGAACGAGAACACCATGATTGAGAATGGTGTTAGAGCTCTTTGCCACCCAACCTTAAAGCACTATATTTCATTGAAATTTGTCTACTAAATAATGCATGACTTTGTACAAGGATGCTTTGGAATCTAAAATTGGCAAAAGTGATGGAATATGGTGTAACATAATATATCTATATTTTGGATGTTAATATAACAATACCATGATATGACATATAAAGAAAGAGAAATAGTGATCAAATAACAAGCATATACTAATGATCAATAATCTTGGCTAAAGATCCTTTTTGAGAAAACTATCAGCCAGTAGGTTTGAAGTAGAAATCTAACCTTATTTGCTTTTCCATATACATCACTCATTTGACCTAAATTTAAACACACACACATGAATGCAACTATGCATATCTATATGAAGACAAGGCATAATTCAATCAAATTTTTATATGAATTTTTACTTAACCCATTAATAAAAATTCTAAAGTGAATGCCAACGTGCGATGATAATTGATAATCAATGCCTTATCCAAAACATCCAAGAATTAACTATGATGAACATCATTTTGTTGCAAATTGTTAAGGATCTATAATCATTAATATTAATTAACTATCTATTACTTACCATACTCAAGGTACACTTAATTAATATAGATCAAATAACAAGGTAGATATAAGAATACCATTCATTTCCTTTACCCTTGAGTTGGATCTTTATACATTGATTATACAAGAGAAATCTTTCACAAGTAATATAGTAGGTACTAGTATGTGTTAAAAGATTCAATAGCAATATGTTTTTTTTAAACATGTAAAGAAGAAAAATTCATTGAAATAGATTATATTTTACATTAAAAAAGAAGAAGATACAACAATTGTTTATATAATAAGTGGCTCGAGGAAACCATCCAACCAACCTTTTGATCAAATAAATATATTTTTGAAGGACCCATACCCATCCCTCGAATATTACAAAAAACATAATAGACATGAACCAAAAGGTGTTGCTACAAAATTGAGGTACCTCCCATCCACCCAGAAAATTAAAAAATAAAGACTAAAGAAGCTCAAACGCTACCTCAAACAATGAGAAAAAGAGAGTAATTGAAATGTATTACATATACATTATTTATCACATTGAAGAAAATCACTCAGAAGAGAGAACTAAGTGAGAAAACTATATTCAAATATCTTTAGCAATATATTTTAATGTCCATATATTGGCTTATCTTAGCTTAGCTACTAACTAGAAAGTAAGAATTATAAGCACAACATAAATATAAGCTAAAATAATAAATCACTTATTAAATAACAACCAATAGAGGTCTACTCTATTGACTTAGCTAGAAGCCTGTGTGATAATTTATAATCTTTAGCTAATAAAAGCATTTAGTGTATGCTATTTATGAAATAGTAAATATATTTAAATGAATGAATCTATAAAAGAACATACTGTCAATATTCAATCAAATTCCTATGAAGATTCAAAAGATATTCTTGTACTTTGATAAGTACAAAAAGTTATCAATTTCTATTGCCTTTTAATCTAATTTAGAAATTATATAAATATTAATATTACATTGTGATAAGACCACCTCTATTATATTATTCATGATATATAAATAATGTATTATAATTAAAGAATGCCTTTTGTTCTCAAATAATCCAATATTAGACTTGTTACAAGAACTCTAAATAATAGATCAACCTATATGTTAAGATTTAGGGATACCACTTAATCTACTATGCATAAAGAGTACAAGTTTGTCTAGATATCCATTTAATAAATTAATTATCTAAGCTACCACATCTTGCGATACACAAATGGATTGCTAACACTGACACAACTGGGGTCTCTTACTAAACTACCAAATCATGTAGCCTTAACATGTCATCCCATCCATAATATAGACACAAAATCTATAATACACATTTCTTGAGACTCATTTGTACATTTATATAACAAAATACCTCAAAAATAGTTAAATGTAAGGAGGTTTTCAACAAGAAATAAAATTAAGAAATTTTGCAAAGTTTCTAAGCACTTCATGTCTTCAAATATTCAAACCTTCACTCCTTGGCTTATCTCATCTTTTTAAATATAAGATCTCCCTTCATTGTATATCTCACTTGTCTTACTTGAACATCAAAAACATGTTTGCAATTTTTTCTTCTCTTCTTTAATCATCTCTTGTTTGCAAGTTGATTCCTTTCTCTATTTCTTATACAATCCTTTGGAGCAACCTAAAAGTTCTTTCTCCAATATTTATCATGTTGATTTTTTTTTTTAAACACCATCAAATGTTGTATTTTATAGAAGTTGAACTCTTCACGAGACATCAAAAAGAGACACCCAAATCTTCTCTTTCATTTCCCATAGCTAAACCTTTGAGTTTTCTTCGAAAAAGAATGAAATAAAGACAACTTTGCTTCCAAAATGTGTTCTCAATTTTGTTGTCCCATGTACAATCCATTTCTACCATAGATACCTTTGAAAAAAATGAACAAAAGCATAGACCAAGCTGTGATCCTTTGGAATTTGAAGATTTAATTATTTTTTTAAAAAAAACTCTAGCTTTTCCTTCATTTTAAACACCTTGATTGAAAGGATAAAACAAGAATGAAATACAAAAGGTCTCTTGGTAGAATCCAAATTGAATAGATTGATTCATTTTCAATTTATAATATTCTAGTAAGTCCCTTCAACTTTTCAATCTTTAAAATTATGTAATATAATCACATTATCTTTGACTTTTTAAATAGAAGGCAAGTCTTGATAAAACAAATATATTATCCTTCAATACACCAAAAAGGAAAAATTGCACTAAAAAACGAAAATTATAAATGCTTGTGAGTCCAGATACTCTGCATCAATTGACAGTTTTGCTAATATGCAATTGATTTCAATTAAAGAACTATTTCAATATTTGAGCTAATCATATCGCTACGATTATCAATCGATGCTGATCTTCTAAGTTCCCATTGCAAATGAAAGAATAGATTATTTATTTAACGTATAGCTACGATTATCAATCGATCCTGATCTTCAAATTCCTATTGCAAATGAAAGAATAGATTATTCGACATATTAGTAATACATTTGGAAACATAACCAAGAAATTCAAGAATAGTCAGGGATAATGCAATAGATCGAAAAAATACAAGGCACAAAAACATGTAAACAAGACAAAGTTTCCTCCTTTGAGCTCTGGTTTAGATCACGAAGATGTATATTCACTATGCATATTAAAATATTCTACTCTTTGAAAGTTACAAACCATCTCAAATGATATCTATAAGAGTGATGAAACTAAAGTTATGAGGACGAGGTTAAAATTAATAATAAGAAAAAGTGCAGTTTAATCTATCAAACATGAAATAAAATGGGAGCTTTGGTAGTAGGTATAGAATACCAACCATGTATTCTGAGAGAGAGCCGGGTTGATAGCGCGCATTGAAAGGATGAAAAAAATGTGCATGTAAAAGGTGGAGCAACACTAGACGTGAGCAATTTGATTGATGCCTCCAAAGTAAGTTAGTTACAAACCAAAAATAGCATGCATTTAAAAATAAGCGAAAACTTATAACCTCTGATAACTTGTATCCTGAAAGGGAAGTGGGAAGGGTGCAATATATGCTAAAGGCGCCATAGGTATAAAGATTATATTGTCTAATTTGAAAAAGGGTAAGAAATTGGAGTTAAAAGAAATGTGCTAGAACAATTTTGAGCTAATTAGCAATTTGAGAAGAGAGAGAAAATGAAATTTAATATTATAATATTTTCGAAACTTCTTTGTCTTAGATCTGTCTATCTACACTAAGTATGGGCAATCTATAAGTGTATTACTTGATAGAATGTTCAAGTGGGAGTTATTGAATGAGTATGAAAAATATTAAAAAGGTTTTTTGAAAAACATGTGAAATATGTAATCATAGATAAGGCACATGAACTATTTGATAGAATACTTCAGATGCCATAATGGTAAGCAATGAATTATTTGATGAGAAATAAGTGTTACCAAAAAAAGAGAAAATAGATTTATTGGAACATGATTTTGAAAATTTCATACAAGTATGAATTGTGAGACATGAAAATGAAAAAGGAAAGTGTAAGATATTAAAAAGAGTGCTCAAGATTAGTTTCAATGCTAGTAAAATAGCCATACTATTGTTATAATATTCTAGGAGATTCTGGTAATTTCTATTAGATTGGTATTTAGTTAGAGTTTATTATTGAATATTATATGTTGGCCATGTAATATGTTCCTAGAACTTGTATATTAGAATATTGTAGAAATATGTCAGCCTATTTTGGATGTTTCCAAAGACCTCTATATAAGAGGAATATGTAACTCATTTTTTAAAAGAAATTAAATAGAAGGATTTGGTGCATTAGTACATCTATCTATTTTAGTGTCTTATTTCTTTTGTCTCTTCCAACCTACAAGTGGTATCAAAGCTTTGTTGAGAAAGATTGAGAAGGAGATCATTTGGAGATCATGTCACCATTTGTGACAAATGTCAAGAGGAAGCTAAATAAGGTTACCAACACAAGTTTTCCTATTAAGTTTGATAATATTGTGGTGACAATTGAGGAATCTAAGGATTTGACAACATTATCTATAGATGAGTTATTTGGGTCATTACAAAATGATGAAGACAATATGAACAATTATAATAGTACTTTGGAGAATGCATTCAAAACATAAATGACATTTGGCAAAGGCAGAGGAAGAGGAAATCCAAGATTTAGAGGAAGAAGAAACTCAAGATTTAGAGGAAGAGGAAGAGGCAATTTTCAAACAGAAGAAAGAAGAAGTCTTGATCCACGAGAAGGAAGAAATTAAAGCTTTAACAATTACCTACCATCACAAAAATTTAATAGATCTAATGTTTAATGCTATTATAGAAATAAGTATGCACACTTTGCAAATGAATGTTGAAAGAAGCAAGAAGATATAGAGAAGCAATATGTAATTTTATCTAAGAGTAGTCTAGGGACATTGTTTTAGATATCACTTTATTCTAAAGTTGGTTAGCAATGAAGGTATCATTCTATAGTTTTGTAGGTTAAATGGAAAAACTTGCATATATTTTCACAAAGAGATTAGCACAAGAATAATTTGAGATAAATTTGGGCATTTTATGTATTAATGTCATTAATGGTAGAAATTAGGGGAGAGTTTTAGAATATTCTACGATATTTCAGTAATTTCTACCAGATTGGGATTTAGTTAGAGCTTATTCTTGAAAATTATATGTCATCCATGGGGTATACGCACAAAGATGGGGGACCAAAAATGTGCCAAATTATTTTTTGGTCCTCCCAAAGGCATAGTGTGTACACACTAAAGTGTGTGCGCTCTATAGTGTGCACGCACTATGGCTTGGGTTTTCCAAGCCTTAGGCTTGGGAAACCCAAGATATAGTGTGTGTGCACTATAGTGTGCACACGCTATTTAAAATTATAATTTTAAATATAGCGCATGCGCACTATAGCGCACACGGGCTATATAAAAGTTTATATAAACAAGAAAAATGTAAAAAGCCCCATTTTTTGGCTTTAACTCCATGACTAGAGTAGAGAGGAGCCCTTCCAAGGTGCACATGTAGTTGTATTTTGATGATATCTTCATCAAATCATACCAAAGATGCCTCCACAACATCGACTAGTTCAAAGTAGAAGAAGAAGTACGTGATTTTATAGCCTATGCCTCTTTTTTTTTGAAATATAAGTTTATTTTTAGTTTTAAATCAAATTTAATTGTCAAGATTTCTTTTATTAAATTTAAATTTAAATTAGGCTTTTAAAATATAATTTATTTTAATCTCCAAGTAGGAATGATCTCCCTGAAGAAAACCCTCAACCAAACCCTCCATCTTTTCCTGATGAACAAATGAATAAAGAAAATCAACCCCAACCACCTCCACCAATCGAGAAACCTCCTCTTGGAATACAAGAAAATTTGATAAACCAAATAGAAAGTGGGAAAATAGAATTAGAATCTTTAATTGGGAGGTTAAAAGATTCTATTGATACAAATCCATAAAGGGAATCACTTTTCAAATTATTAGAATCAATTTTGACCCATGCAGGCTCAATTAGTGGGCAACTTAATTTATGGCATGAAAAAAGAGTAGAACAAATGATATTATGCAAATAAATTGTCATATGAGGGCATAAAAAAGAAACAAATCACAAAAGATGACATTTGTAAACTCTTTAAAAATCCAAGGGAAACTAATACTCTTAGAACTACAGAAAAGAGGTTCCAAATTCATTAGTGCTTGAACAAAGACATAAAAAACAACTTTTGGGATAGATGGTGGATGGTATTTGATACCCCTCCCTGTAAAAATCATGAGGTTCCTATATATTTCTTGAGGAAACTCTATTGCAATTTTTTCCTGAAGGAGGCGCCAAATTATTTTGACTTTCTACATTCTCACTGGGGTAGAGGTCGGGGGGTCATCATATGATAGACTAGGGGAACGTCGTGACCATAACTTACCTAGGGTGCCCATTGGAAAGCCATACATCAATCATGTTAATATTCCTTCCATAGTGAAGGAGCATGTGGAGGTGGATACACTAGGCACGATTAGTGCTCTCATCGAGACTCTCATATAGTGTGTCACTCCATTAGTTGAGAGTGAGCATGGTCAGTCTTTGAGGGGCCATCTTTGTTGGTCTTGTGGATCCCTGTGCACATTTGGTACTACTGATAGAGACAAAGAGGATGATGGATTGATGGACGATGATTTTCTCAATATGCATTCGACATTGATACATAGGTAAATATTTGAAATTTCATTACATTTTTTGGTCATATTTCATTTATAACTAAATTAGTATCTATTGATTATGATCAATATGTAGGGTATGAGTGTTAGTGGCTGTGGTACTATTCTCTCGGCCCCCTACTACACCACATATTCAACTCCACAAGTATGTATCAAATAAAGTATTTTAATTAATACATTGAATCATTATGTAATTTTATGAATGGTTGTCTCATAACTTATTGTTCTTGTATATTAGTTCACTATTGGACCTTTGACGTTCACAATAGATAGTGAATGACATCATGACACCTTCGTTGAGGTATCTTTATTTATATTTTAATTTGATTTACTTGATTATATTAAATTAATAAATGAATAAATAACTAAATTACTAGACAAATTATGATCAAAATCCAGAGTCAAAGTGGTCATGGTAGTGATCACATTCCTTCCCCTAGCTTTATGTAGATATCATTGAGTCCATAGGTATATACATGTAATAAATAATTATAATTAACACATTAGTAGTGTGTTCTTATATGATTCATCATCTTATAAATTACCATACATGTGCACTAGGTTACTATCAGAGTTTCTACATCGACACCGTACACTAAAGTACATGGTGACACCTTCATAAAAGTATCTTTTATTCATTCTAGTCATGTTGTAAAAAATTATATGTATTCTTGATAGCTACATAATAATCTTTTTTATTTATTTTCATTTATTAACATCGGATACTCTTGTTGTTCGTGACTCTTTGGATCTTGGAGTTGTTGCAAATGTAGCTAGTTCTGGAGCACTAATTAATGTATGAAACATACTACTTAATTTTAATTGTCATCTTAATAGTTTATATTGAATTTTTTAATGATGTTCATATATGTATTTGAATTACTATTTTGATCATCTTTGTAGGGACTTGTTACTCTTGATCATTTGCGTGCCCCTTCAATGGATATACAGAGTGACTATTTGTTTGCAGTAAGCAAAAATTCTATTGTATGTCACCATATATTTTAATGTTTTTGTATATTAGCCATTGATGTTTATACTTTTTATTTTATCAGCTATCACTGCAAAAGAGTCTAAACAGGAGGACGAGTGAGCACACTTGAAAGACTCCAACATCCACTATGTCTCCATCCACGTGAAGATCAAAGAAAACCCTATATTTATTTTCTTCCCCTAGCGGGAAAGGAGTAGATTAGGGATATATCTTTTGTACGTAGCCTATATGGAATTATTGAAAGTATCTTAAATTGTACACCTATATGGAATTATTGGACATATCTTAAATTGTACACCTATATGGAATTATTGGACATATCTTTTGTACACTTATATGGCATTATTGGCCATTTTTTTGATATTCCCATACATTGAACACCTATACATCACGTGTATTGATGTATACTACTTTATGTTTATGTGGATCTATTTTCCTTAGTAGATTGTTCATACCTTATATTTATGCTTGCATGCATATTTATGTATATTGTTACTGTATGATTCATACTTTATGAGAATATGTAAGTTTCATTTCATTAATCTCTAATCAATTTTTGGCATTGGGAACCAAGAATTACATGTTTCACATAAAAGTTGCAAAGTTGTCATAGAAAGTTTTGTGCAACTTTGACATCTTTTTCCTAATCACTTACATAGATTCGTAATTTCCATTCTAACACCTCAAAAAAGTTTAAATAGGTCATAAAAGAACAAAAACATCAATCCTACCCAATTTTCATCCTATTGGAGCATTTTGACTAGTACCTTAAGGGATGCACCGGTACGGTGTGGTCTAGAATGTTCAAGTACGTATCAAAGCCTAATATGGTTATTCCTAGAAAATTTACTCACCCAATTGGACATGTTGGCATAGATGATTTGGTGCCATGATGAATCATTTAAAAGATACACACTGTCACTTTGTTTAATTAAGTAGCATTGAAAGCTTTCACATAAACCAAGACTAGGTTTCCAATTTAACACAAAGTTGAATCTCCCAAAACTTCCATAGGTGGTTGTAGGCCTCGATAGAATGGTCCTATAGAACCTAATGGTTTGGTAATACCTAACACGAGTTCCAATATATGGACCTCCAAATATTTGTACCTAATGTTTCTTAGTGAACCTTGGGAACACTCTGGTTGGGAATGGTCACGAGTGTTCAAGCGACTTCATAGAGAAAATGAGGTTGTCACTAGAATTTACCTAGCCAACAGGAGCTAACGGTGTAGATGGTTCAGTGCCAGGATGAACAGTTTGAAAGATACACACTATTACTCCTTTCAACTAAGCAGCATTACAAGTTTTTACATAAACCGAGACTGGGTTTCCAATTTTAAATGAAGTTGAATCTCCCAAAAACACCATAGGTGGTTGTAGGTCTCGATAGCATGGTCCTATAAAACCTGATGGTTTGGTGATATCTCACTCTAGCTTTGAGATATGGGCCTCCAAAGATCATTGCCCAATATTATGTAGTGCACCTTGGGAAAAATTTGGTCTGGCATGGTCGTGAGAATTCAAGCAACTTCATGTGAAAATTGAGGCTATCACTAGCATTTACCCAGCCAATCAGATCTGATGACAAAGATAGTTTGGTTCCAGGACAAATAGTTTGAAAGATACACACTATTTCTCCTTTCAACTAAGTAGCTTTGCAAGTTTTTACATAAACTAAGATTGGGTTTCCAATTACAAATGAAGTTGAATCTCCCAAAGCCACTATTGTTGATTGTAGGCCTCAGTAGCACGGTCCTATAGCACCTAATGATTTAGCTATACTTCACATGAGCTCTAAGATATGGGCCTCCAAAGATTGCTGCCCAATGTTACTTAGTGCAGCTTGGGAACACTTCAGTATGGCATGGTTGTGAGTGTTTGAGAGACTACGTGGGAGAAATGAGGTTGTCAATTTAGTTTATCAAGCCAACTGGAGCTAACAACACATATTTTGGTGCTAGGATGAATGATTTGAAAGATACACACTGTTGCTCCTTTCAATTGAGCAACATTGCAAGTTTTTACATAAACCGAGACTGGGTTGCCAATTTCAAATGAAATCAAATATCCCAAAACCACCATAGGTGGTTATAGGCCTCAGTAGCATTGTTCTATAGCACCTAATAGTTTGGCGATACCTCACACAAGCTTTGAGATATGGGCCTCCAAGGATTACTGCCCAATGTTGCTTAGTGCACATTGGGAACACTTCGCTCTGGCATGGTCATGAGTGTTTGAGAGACTCCATGGGTGAAATGAGGTTATCACTAGTGTTTACCTAAAAATTGGAGCTAATAGCACAAATGGTTCGGTGCCAGGACAAATGGTTTGAAAGGTATGAATTGTTGCTCCTTTCAACTGAGGAACATTGTAAGTTTTTACATAAACTGAGACTGGGTTTCCTATTTCAAATGAAGTTGAATCTCCCAAAACCTCCATAGGTAGGTGTATGCCTTGGTAGCATGGTCCTATAACACTTGATGGTTTAGAGATACCTCACACAAGCTCCGAGATATGGGCCTCCAAAGATTATTTCCCAATGTTGCTTAGTGCACCTTGGGAACACTTCAGCCTGACATGGTCACGAGAAACTCTATGGGAAAAAAGCTTGACACTAGCATTTACCTAACCAATAGGAGCTAATGGTGTACATAGATTGGTGCCAGGATGAACAGTTTGAAAGATACACACTATTTCTCTTTTCAACTAAGGAACATTACAATTTTTTACATAAACTGAGACTAGGTTGCCAATTTCACACAAAGTTGAATCTCCCAAAACCGCCATAAGTGGTTGTATTCCTTTACATCATGGTCCTATAGTACCTGACAGTTTGGAGATAACTCACATGAGCTTTGAGATATAGGCCTCCAAAGATCACTAGCCAATGTTGATTAGTGCACCTTGGCAACACTTTGGTCTGGCATGGTCATGAGTGTTCGAATGACTTTGTGGGTGAAACAAGGTTGTCACTATCAGTTATGTAGACAACCAGAGTTAACGGTGTAGATGGTTTGGTGCCAGGATGAATGGTTTGAAATATATGCACTGTTTCTCATCTTAGGAACACTGCCAAAAAGTAACCCTCAAAGTTCTATTATTTTTTCTCTGCGAAAGTGGAAAATACAATTGGTGGAAGAAAATGAGAGACAATATTGTATTCATTGGTGTAATATACATTTGTGGATGGAAATGATGATTTACATTCATCTTTTTAGACACCAAATTAGATAGTATACATTTATGGATGGATGGAAATAATAAATTATATACATTTATACAAATAAAATATAAGAAATCAACAAATCCCCAAATTAGACACTAATATTCATCTCTTTATATTAATGATATTAATGTCTATTTACAACTTATCTCTTAGGGGCACCTATAGGAAAGAGCTAAGTAGAGAAAACCTCCGGTCTTTCCCAAAAATATATGTACATATATTAAAAAAAAGTGACATTAAAACATTTTGTATTCACATTCAATCCAATGAACTAGCTGGATCTTCTCTACCCTTTATTTTCTCAAGTATGGCCTCGTGATCTGAATCAAAAACCTTCCAAAGAGTCATATTGTGTAGTTTTCCTCCATAATTGATCAAGTGAAAATTTGATGCAATGACAAGGTTGAAATAATAAAGAATCTTCCTCTATGTCTCCCAATCCTCGAACAACCATAACTTAGGGTTCTTCATATCATACTGTCTAAGCCATGTATCAATTACAACTACTACTCCTATAAGGTATTCTAAACCTTCACCATCTATAACTGAGTGATCCAATTTCTTTTTTTCCTCAACACAACACAAATAATAATTTTTCCCTTCTTCATTGTCTTTAGGTGCAATAACATAATGTGCATGCAGTGAGAGAAACATAATGTGCCCATTAATTTTCCGAATAGCTAGGGTAAAGTAATAAATTAAATATTAATTTTACATGGATATTTTACCTAGTTTCACTAGATTAGACAAGTGGTAAAACTTAATGGATGATTCCATTTTTTTCAGTTGTAGTGTTGTTGGGGGATGATAGGAGTCAAGTGAATAAAAATTGTGTATGCCATTTGTTGACCCATTCCTTCGAGTCACACCCATCCCAATATTTATCTGCACATGATGGACAAAATAATACTATACGTCGTGTGTGGATACTCCATGAACCTGCAACAGAGTTTCTAAAAGAGTGTATCTCACTCGATCCAATCACTTTACAACAATCCTCATATGGTGCAATGTTAGTTTGATATATCAACCAAAAAATATATGAACCATAGAATCACCTTCATTACTTGGACCCATTGTACTATTAAACCACTTGATGATACATCTTTCATCTAAAAATGTTGCTCCATATTTTTACTTTAATTCTTCATGAGCTAAGGCTCTTTTGATACATGCACCTGCACCATCATGCTCTCCCTTTCCATGACCAACCTTTGTGAAATTCTAAATATATTGAATGCCAGTGATCTTATGCATCCTTCTCAACCAATAAAACATCTGAGCATTCTTGAATTGTGATGCACAATTGTCCAACCATATGACATGTCAACGATATGATATGCCCCTATTAGCCAAATCACCATAAAATAGTTGAAAGAAACCATGTACAAACTATGTAGAATGTGAGAAATCATCACTAATGTAAAAATGATACTCCCTCAACATCTTCCTATCCTCCTTTGTAGTGACACAAGAATGCATGAATATTATATGAACAAATATAGAAACTTGTTGAGAAGTATAATATTTTTCTTGCACCTCATTTTGTGGTTATAGTGTGTATTTCTCTATGAAGTCCACAACTAAAGAAATGGTATCCAATGGAAATGTGTCCTTGCACAACTTGAATTGAAAATCCAACCATTCAGCTCTATGTGTATGCCTTGCATACTCATAAATAATTTTTTCATGAAAAATGTCCATGAACTAATACACTGGAATCTTTTCAATTACTAAATCACATCTTTTAGCCTCTTTTCCATCTTTAGAGCATATTCCATGGTCTTATATTTTCCAAAATCTACTATTTCATCCCAATTGCTTATGTACTCTCAATATGTTGACAAATTGGTAAAATTTGCAAGCCACCACAAATTATGCATGTACCATTCAAGCATGACAACTTGTAAAACTATTGATTGTCCACTCTTTCACATAAAATGGTAGATATGAATTCCCTTGAAGATATAGGTGGCTCATTTATGTTACAATCCTATAAAATATTGTTAGAATGCAAAATCACACATATATACCTATAAACATAAAAATGGTTAGAAAATTCAATATGTACCCTATAACGACAATTTGTGCATGCATGATTTATCTTCACATAAAATGGTTTACCCATTTCAAAATATATTTGACTAATTTTAATTTGAGGTTACATACAGGTATAATTTTTTCAAAGAATTGTGTCTAAGTTGAATCAGAAAAATGTTGTGGGTGTGGATCGTGGATTAGACTACCAATACTCCTTCTTACTACATCTCTTTGATTAGGAGAAACCTATGTGTTATTCTTCCAAAAATCTTCAATCAAGGATTTCAAAGCTTCAACAACCATTTTATCCTTTCGTGGTAGTCTACCAAAAAATGCTCATAAGCCATTGCTATTTGGATCTTCGACTCTTTCACGCCTTCCCACGGCTCTCATAGAGACTTTCTACTTATTTTCAATGTTTTTCTTGTCTTTCTAATGAGTCGATATTTCTTCATTTGAGTGCTTACTATTTTTTATATAAGTACATGTCTTGTGACATTACTATCTTTCGTGCATGATGTAGAACCCACTTTCTCATATGTAGTCATTAGATTCTTTACAATATTTTTTCACTTGACTAATCCATCGTTCTTAGTCCAAGAATCTTCATGATGGGCCTAAATTTCATATTTCTCATCATTTCAAAAAATAGTTGACATCTTCCTGTCACATTTAATTCTTCAAATAATAATCTCCAAATACGGTTAGCATATCTTTGACAAGTATTCTTGGGAATCTTGTCAGGCATTGCTTGCAAAATTTTAGTATCAATATCAATCAAATATTTTAGTTTTCTATAACGAATTGTAGGAGGTATTCTCAAATCTTGAATGGGCTCAACATTAGGAACATCAACAACATTAAGGGTGAATTGAAAACCTTTAACCAAAGATGATGTGCCTTGACATTGAGATTTGAAAAATGGATCCTCATAAACTTGAGATGTTAATGATGTGCCTCCAACATGACACGATGGAGTTCATACACCTTCAGATGTATAAAATGATGTGCCTTCAACATGATATGATGGAGTGCCTACTCCTTCAGATGTAGATAATGATGTACCCTCAACATGATATGATGGTGTGCCTCCAACATTGGATGATGGTGTCTCTTCAACTTGGGAACTCATAGATGATGTGACGACATTTTCACAATTCAATTGTCTTGTTGAATGCTTGAGTATCTCATTCGTTCTCTTTTTCTTTCCAATTTGAAATCTCTCTTTCTTTCTATTAATTTTTCATGTTCCTCATCCAAAGGAAATTCTTCTTCTATGGTATACAATATTTTTTGTTCATGAAATAGTCTCATTCTTTCCCTTTTCTTTTCCAAATCTCTTTCATACTCTTCCAGTGTTAGAGTCTTTTCTTTTTTCCTTGGCATGATTCTATTTATACATATGAATTAATTACAATTTAAATCTATTACAATATGTAAAATTATGTCTTTAACAAGTCTATATCATAATAATTATAAACAAAAAGACTCTTTATTCACATTTCACATTTTAAAAATATAAAAATTACCTCAAATCATCAATTTTGGTGAAGAATGATTGAATTTCCCACTTCAATGTATATTATTAAACAAAAATATGGTGAAAATTGATAGAATATGATTCTTTGTGACCTTTAACACCATGAAAAGTGAATATTTGTCAAACAGAATGTACATATCAAATAGTATACATAATATGTGGGACTCTTTCATGAGTATCATGGCTTTTTTACTATTTTTTGTATTTTTAATAGCGTGTATACACTATTCAAGAACACACCTATTACAAAGGAAAGGAGAGAGAGAGAGAGAGAGAGAGAGAGAGAGAGAGAGAGAGGTTTGACACATTAGAACCATAAAGTATTTCAAGAGGTCCTAGGACCCTTTAGGACACATTATGAACCCTTAGGACACACTTTATGGTTATAATGTGTTCTCATGGGTCATAAGGGATCCTAATACCCCTTAGGACCCATTATAACCCCTTACGACCAATTATGACCCATTTTGACATATTAGAACTATAAAATATGTCCTAAGGGGTCCTAGTACCCCTTAGAACACATTATGATCCCTTAGGACACACTTTATGGTTCTAATGTGTCCTAATGGGTCATAATGGGTCCCAATACCCCTTAGGACCCCTCACAACCCATTTTAACCCCTTTCAACATATTATAACCATAAAATGTGTCCTAAGGGGTCCTAGAACCACTTAGGACACATTACGACCCCTTACGACACACTTTATGGTTCTAATATGTCCTAATGGGTCCTACTACCCCTCATAACCCATTAGGAGCCCTTACAACCCATTATGACCCCTTTCAACACATTAGAACCATAAAGTATATCCTAATGGGTCTTAGGACCACTTAGGACACATTACAACCCCTTAGGACACACTTTATGGTTCTAATGTATCCTAATGGGTTATAAAGGGTTGTAAGAGGTCCTAATACCCCTTAGGATCCCTTATGACCCATTATGATCCATTTCGACACATTAGAACCATAAAGTGTGTCCTAAGGGGTCGTAGGACATCTTAGGACACACTTTATAGTTCTAATGTGTCCTAATGGGTCATAATGGGTCATAAGGGGTCCTAATACCCCTTAGGACCCATTATGACCCTTTTTGACACATTAGAATCATAAAGTGTGTCCTAAGGGATCCTAGGACCACTTAGGACACATTATGACCCCTTAGGACACACTTTATGATTGTAATATGTCTTAATGCATCATAATAGGTTTTAAGGGATCCTAATACCCCTTACAACCCATTATGACCCCTCTCAACACATTAGAACCATAAAGTGTGTCCTAAAGGGCTGCAGGACCACTTATAACATATTACAACTCCTTAGGACACACTTTATGGTTCTAATATTTCCTAATGGATCATAACAGGTCATAAGGGGTCCTAATACCCCTTAGGACCCATTAGGACCCCTACAACCCATTATGACCCTTTTTGAGAGATTAGAATCATAGAGTATGTCCTCAGGTGTCGTAGGACCCCTTAGAACACATTAGACCCCTTAGGACATAGTTTATGGTTCTAATGTGTCTTAAAGGGTCATAATGGGTCAAGTAAAGGGTCATAATTCCCCTTTGGATCCAATAGGACCCCTTATGACCCATTATGACCCCTTTTGACACATTATAACTATAAATTATATCTTAAGGGGTTGTAGGACCCCTTAGAACACATTACGACCCCTTAGGACACACTTTATGGTTCTAATGTGTCCTAATGGGTTATAAGGGGTCCTAATATTAGTTAGGACCCATTAGTACCCCTTAGGATCCATTATCACCCCTTTCGACACATTAGAACTATAAAGTGTGTCCTAAGGGGTTGTAAGACACCTTACAATACATTATGCCCCCTTAGGACACACTTTATGGTTATAATGTGTCCTAATGAGTCATAACAAGTTGTAAGGGTTCATAATACCCCTTAGGACCCATTATGACCGCTTTCAACATATTAGAACCATAAAGTGTGTCCTAAGGGGTCCTATCAATACTTAAAACACATTAATTGTCATAGGACACACTAATAGGTTCTCCCTCTCCCTAGTCTTCTCACTCTCTCCTCTCCTACCCTTCTCTCTCTCTCTCTCTCTCAAGCCTTGAAAATATGTTATATAGCGCACACATGCTATAGTGTTTACATATTATAGTGTGTATGTGTTATAGCGCATATGCACTATGTTTCCATTAAATTTTAATTATGCACACACACTATAGCACTTTAGTGGGTATGTTCTTTGGCCTGGTTTTGAATCTACCAAGGCTAAGGCTTGGAGGATTCAAATAGATTTGAGAGATTTTTCTAGCAAACATACAAAAAATTTGGAACTTTTTTTGTGTGCCCTTTGTCAGGTTTACTCATGGTTAAATAACAATAAAATTAGATGACATGATATTTTAGATCTCTCTGTTAGCTATTTGACCATATAATTTATTTTGAATTCTGATTATGTTAAGCCTTTAATCTCTAATTTCTTTTGAATGTATGTCCATTTTTTGTCAAAAACCAATGTGTAGTATTTTAGGCTTAGACTTTGGCTAGTTCAATGAATTTTACAACAAGTTAGTTTTTTATAAACAAGACTCCATTCTACACATTAAAAAAAAAATTTAATTTTTGATTTTCCACCAGTTTTCAATGATTTCTAGGGGGGACACAAAAATTCCACATTTTCAAGATGTGTCCACTTACAAAATTCATAAAATATTAAATATACATTAAAAAATTAGTAGAAAAATCTGGGATAAACTATGCGGTGTTAGCTAACTTCTCACTAGAGAGATTAAAAAATTCAAAAAGAAAGTTGACATTTTAGGGGGAGCACACCAAACACTATGTTATATTTTTTTTCTCAAAAAATAGGACCACTTTTTGTGCTCCCCTTTTTAAGGGCCTTAAAATCCACCATTTTGAAAAAAATAGTAGTTTAGAAACTAAATTCGGAGGACTACAACTTTTTTTTTTGTCGAATCTTTAAATTTTGTGTCTAACTATCTTCAATTTCTTGTCAAATTTCAAAAATTGTTGTTTTCAGAAAGAAAAGAAAAAAAAAGTGGCATCTTATAGCCCCTTTTTGGTCCCCCATCTTTGTGCACTTACCCCATGTAATATGTTTCTAGAACTTGTATTTCAAAATATTGTAGAGATATGTAAGCCTATTCTATATGTTTCCAAAGACCTCTATATAAGAGGCATATGTAACTCATATTTTATAAGTAATTAAATAGAAGAATTTGGTGCAACAACACATCTATCTATTTTAGTGTTTCATTTATTTTGTCTTTTCCCACCTACAACTATTGATTACATCTTACATGATCTTATGCCTGAAACTACTGTGCTATTTTGTTTAGAAGTCTAAGAAATTTTATACCTCCATATTCCTCATTCCTCTTACCAATTATGTGTGATATTTCTCCCCATCGATTAGGAGTGTCCATCTACTCTTTTCCTCTCTCCCTATGCAAGGAAAAAATATTAATTTTGGAAGGAGCTATGATCACCAAATTTGATATTGTGTCCCTTTAAAACTTATCATCTTGGGATAAATTTAATAGGTTATTGATCTTGTAATTGGCCTCTATTATTCAACATAGTAAATGATCTTTAATTATATTTGCTATCCATCCGAATTCTACTACACCACCCACTTAGGAGTCTTTAAACATATTGAGTTGAATTATAATAAATAAATAAATAAGTATATAGGTGTTACTTGGTTTTTGAACTTTCTAGTTCACACCTCGTGTATACATGATGTTGCCCCCTAGTTATGCTTATTCTAAACTCCACCTTCATCTTGGTCAAATTTAACTAGTGAAGACATCCATTTGCATCCCCACTAAGTACTTAGTCAGTTGGTCTCCAAAAGATTTATACTCAATCTCCCACTTTGTGAAAGTTCATATAATTTCTAACTTACATGACTATACTACAATGTTTTCTCTATTTATCTCCCTAAGTCATCAATTATTGGTGTTTTGGAGGCATTTCCCAACTATCCTACCTTATTACCTTGGAAACAAAGTTCACAAAGTCATCAACTTCTCTGACCATGCTAAGATGAACTAAGGTTTGTCTTGAGCCTTTAATGTCAACAAGTTGGATAGATTAATAAATTTCAAAACTATTTCACAATGGTTTGAAACTTTAGGATAACTTTTGACTCCTCGACTATGTAGAGGTTTGCATATTTATAGCAGTTGTACTTTTACAAGGTTGGCATATGTGAAGTGTTAATTATTCCCTAAATTTGTAGAGGGCACCTATTAAATCAACATATATCACCAAATTGAGCAAGAATTAAATATTGGTATTGAGGAACATTGAGAGGGGGTGAATTAGTGTTCTGAACTTTTTTACCTTAGAGATTTGATTGCATAATCATAAACCAAGAACAATGAAAAGTAAAAAATTGAAACACAAAGAAAACATCCAAAAACTCATAACACCATGATTTTTGAATAGAAACCCAATTAGGATAAAAAGCATGGTAGGTATGGAACCCACAAATTACTTCTATAGAAATAATAATAACCCAGTTAAGGGCAATAGTACAAAATTAAATGCACTTATATTAAGGCCCACTTCCTAGAGCTCATTGCTCATATTATAACATATAGAGGCTCACTACCATACAAAAATGTTTGGACTACAATCCAAAAAAGTGAACTGAGAAATGGCATTAACTATGCCTATATAGTTCCCTTTAGGTATAGTACATCAACATCAACCTAACCTCTAAAACTAGGTTCTTCGAATACACAACATATCAACATATCATCTTTGTACTTCACACAATATCCTCTTACAATCGCATCACAAAATCTCCACAAAAACTTAGGCTTAGACACCCAATAGTAAAATATAATAAGTTAACTTGTTAGCTCCAAGAATAAAGATGTAACGTGTAGAACCTTGACCAAATCAACAATAAAATATTCTTGCTAACCTCAACCCAAAGCATAGATATTATCTATCATGTTGGCTCTACCAATAATTACACTTAAACTAATCAGATCATTGATATGTTAGGATCATTGATCGATCCAACAACTAATTGTCACTATACTTTACACTTTATTGTATACTTGATACTCATAAATTTATATATCTCCAACAAATGTCAACATAAGTAGGTACAATCTTAGAATAACATACCATATATCTTGTAGAAGCTTCCTCTAACTTCACAATACAAAATTCATCTTTACCTATCCATATTGATCCTTTTATCAAACCTTGTATACTTAGCCAAATTTTCATTCTGACCTTCGGTAAAACCAAAATGTGTCAAGTGGCCATAAGAGACATATGTAATTTCCATCAATGACAACAAAAAAATTATCCAATGCAGTGTCTCTTTCCAACAATCCTCCCCTTTGTCATTGATGGAAATACTTAGTGAAGAATGACTAAGTGTCCAAACAAAATGCCAATCCAAAAATTTGTGCTCCCCCTAAGCTAAATAACTCATTTTTCACTCTGTATGTCTCCCCCTTTGACATCAATGGAAAAGTCTTGGATCCTCCTCAAAATTCAACTACCAAAATCCTATATCATCTTCCTATATACATAAGTATACAAAGTATACTTGTACAATTTAATTTAAATATATATGAGAAATTTCTTCTCAGAGTAGTAAAATCTATGTCACAACTCTTCTTAATACTCTTTGCAATCTGAATCTATCCACACATGGCATAGTCCAACTTCTCTGCTTCTTCCAAATCAGGTGCCTCCGAAGAGGTATATGTTGCTTCTACCTCCTTCAATCCTCTTATAAAAATTTCAAGTTTAAGAACAATTAGGTTCATCAGTTCTCCAATCCTTCCCTTTACTCTATCTCTTTCAGTGACTAGAGTTCTGATTTTTTCATTAAGTTTTGTCACTTGTGTTGAATCAACCAATGCTAAATCCTTCAAGGGATCGAATCCTTCTTTATCTTTTCCAAGTTCTCGAGAAGTTGCAATCTCAGAATCTCATAGATATCATATCAAACTTTCTCTTTAACCATTTGATATGTAGTGTGGATTATGGTGTTGTAAATGGAATTCTCTTAACTAGAGTGATAGACTTTGTATCCAAATTGTAAGGAAACTCAGGTGCGGAAATAGCTTCCTACGCTAATCTCTATAAGAGAGTATTGTGCAAATTCTTATAAATCCTTACAATTTCAGATTCGTTAACTACTTTAACAAAGATATTGCAACCACATACCATACATATAGAAAAATAGAGAATGACACAATGATATACCCTGGGGAAAACCTTTCGATAAAAAACCCCAGCACTCCAAAACCTGCACAATGTATTATCTTCAACACAAAGATTACAATACACTTGCAATGCAAGTTCTTTCAGGAGATGAGAGAAAAAGCCAACAAGACTTAAATTTCTGTTATATCTCTCCCATAGGAGCAGCATCATATATAGAGACTCCTCTGGACCCAAAAATAGGCACAACCACCAAGACCCATGCACAAAGCCACATGTACACAGTTGTTACATGCAATCCCAAGAATAGGCATCCATCCCTAGAATAGACTATGATAGCTTGTCATAAAATCCACCAAAAATAACGGTCACAAGAGAAGTGTAAGAGAATCTGTCATGCCAACCTATTTTTGGCATATTCTCTTACACACACCAACCACTTCTTCTTGGGCGCCCAAAAAGGCCCAAGTCATAAGATGCTCTTACACCTGTCATAGCACATTCCTTAAATAGTTCTTACGTATCATAGGAATCCGTCATGATGATTTTAGTCATAATCTCCTTATGCACAAGATGCTGACACATCAAGTGGAGTGACACGTCAACATGCCAACTAGACATGTACTCTCACACTTAATTACATTATTTGAAAAAAATACATTTACAAAACAAATAATAAGAATAGGAATTATCCAAGGTTGAGACACCTTATTCCTAACATTCTCCCACTTGTTGAACACCTTGTAAGAGCAACAAGAACATAACAGGAACTTTAACCGCTATAGGCCAAAAGGCCCATAGACTTTGAACACCATCTAAACTTCTCAGTGCCCACTGGTTTCGTTAATGCATCTGCAACATTCTTCATAGTATCTACCTTCTCCAAATTTACCTTTCCATCTTCCACCATATCTCTCACAAAGTGAAACTACACATCAATGTGCTTCGTTTTGGCATGGAAAGTTGGATTCTTTGCAAGGCAAATAGCGCTCTGACTGTCACACCAAATAGTAATTTTTTCTGCATCAACACCAACATCAGAACACAATCTTCTAAGCCAAATGGCTTCTTTACAAGCATGAGTAGCAGCCATGTACTCAGCTTCTATAGTGGACAAAGTAACCAAAGGTTGTCTCTTACTCATCCAACTAATGGCACCACCAAACATAGTGAACACATAAGCACTGGTGGATCTCCTACTATCAATATCACCTGCCCAATCTGAATCCACAAACTCACGAATACAAACTGAATGTGGAGATCTAGAAGAGTTACCGTGATAACATATGGAGTAATCTGATGTACCCCTCAAATATCTGAATACTCTCTTAACTGCATCCCAATGTACCCGTCCAGGATTAGCCATAAACTGACTCAGGACTCCCACTGCTTGGGCAATGTCTGGTCTAGTACAGACCATAGCATACATAAGACTGCCAACTGCACTAGCATAAGGTACTCTACTCATGTCCTTCACCTCACTAGGAGATTTTGGACAATCATCTACAGATAACTTTGTTCCCACAGAAATAGGAACACATAGTGGTCTACAATTTGCCATGCTGAACCTGTCCAACATAGACTTCACATACTTACTCTGACTCAACCAAAGTTTTTTGTTAGACCTGTCTCTACTAATTTCCATACCCAAGATGTACCTAGCTACCCCAAGATCTTTCATCTCAAACTGTGCTGACAACTGAGATTTAAAATCAGAAATCATACCCTTACCCTTCCCAAATAGCAACATATCATCAACATATAATGCAACAATAAGAAGGCGATCATTTTCAACTCTGAAATAAACACAATGATCTGATTTTGATCTTACAAATCCAATTGACAACACAAAAGCATCAAACTTAAGGTACCACATCCTAGGAGATTGCTTCAAACCATATAGAGATTTCTTTAATCTGCAAACTAAGGATTCTTTACCTTTAACAATGTAGTGCTCAAGCTATGACATATAAATCTCTTCCTCCAAATCACCATGAAGGAAAGCTGTCTTCACATCCATCTGTTCTATCTCTAAATCATATGATGCAGCAAAAGATAACAGAAATCTAATGGATGTCAACTTTGCAACAGGAGAGAATATTTCACCATAATCTATTCCCTCTACCTATGAATACCCCTTTGCAACCAATCTAGCTTTATACCTTTCAACACTGCCATCTGCATAGAATTTCTTTTTGAACACCCATTTACAGCCAACAGATTTTCTCCCTTTAGGCAAAGGTACAAGGTCCCAAGTTTTTTTTTTCTCCAATGAAGCCATCTCATCATCCATAGCCTCAATCCAGGAACCTGCATCTTCCATGCCCAAAGCCTCTTTCATAGATCTAGGCTCATCAGTGTTAGTAATCAAAGCAAAGGCACAACTGGAATCTAATATAGAATAACCAAACCTTTCTGGTTGCTTTCTTTCTCTCGTGGATCTCCTCAAGGGCTGTGGTTGAGGTTGTTCTTCCTCTTCTTCTGAACTATCAAAACTGCTAGAGCTCTCCTCATCATTAGGCCCAACATGGTCTCTCTGTTAAGTCTTCTCAGGGGTAGGAGGCAACTGAACAACATCTTTTTCCTTTTCTTTTTCATCTGGTTGTAGCACAATAGGAGAAGATGTTAGCTCTCTGAAAATAACATTTCTACTATTCAACACCTTACTATTCATAAGATCCCAAAGCTTGTATCCTTTCACACCAGCACTGTATCTGATGAAAATACATTTAATAGCTTTGTTTTCCAACTTAGATCTTTTCTCCTTTGGAACATGTGCATAAGCTTCACAACCAAAAATATGAAGATGTCTAATTGAAGTCTTCTTACCAGACCACACCTCCATGGGTGTCTTACCAACAAGGGCTGATGTAGGAGATCTGTTAACCAAATAGCAAGTAGTGGCCACAACTTCAGCCCAAAACTTTTGTTCTAAACCAGCTCCACTAAGCATACTCCTAGCCTTTTCCATCAGTATCTTGTTCATTCTCTCTGCAACTCCATTTTTCTGTGGGGTATAAGGAGTTGTCTTAAGCCTCTCGATACCTTGTTCTTTATAGAACTGTTCAAACTCTGCTGAGAAAAACTCACCACTATTGTCAGTTCTCACACACTTAATCTTCTTACTAGTCTGATTCTCTACAAGAGCTTTAAATTCCTTGAACTGACTAAAGACTTGTGTCTTACTTTTAAGAAAATAAATCCATGTCCTTCTACTGTAATCATCTATGAAAGATACAAAAAATACAGACTTGGAGATTGAAGGAACTTTTACAGGACCAAATACATCAGAATGAATAAGATCCAAAACATCAGAAGATTTGTGAGAACTAGAGTAAAACTGAACACAATTTTGTTTACCATAGACACAGTGTTCGCAGAAGTCAAACTCAAGATTGCAATCATTTAACCCCTCAATGAGATTTTTATTTTTCAGGGTTCTGAGACCCTTTTCACCAATGTGGCCAAATCTCATATGCCACAACATTGTCTTTTCTACAGGAAGCTTACCTTCCAAAGTATTTGCACTACCATCGGAATCAATAGCCACAGACTTCTTCACTGCTTATTCAGATGGTGAGGATGAAGAACTATTACATAGAGGAATACATGCATCTAGCTGAAATAAGGTACCTCTCCTAGTACCCCTTGCAAGCACTATCGATCCTCTCATCATCTTGCATCCTTCTTTCAAAAAGACAACTTGCACACCTACATCATTCAGCATACTTACAGATAATAGGTTTCGTGCCAAACCCAAAATGTGCATAACTCCATTGATTCCCTTTACTCGTCCATCACGAAATTTGATAGTGACCCTTCCATGTCCAACTATCTTTAGGTGAGAATCATCACCCAAGTACACCTTTCCATCATCGAACTCTTCATATTTTGAGAACCAATTTCGATGAGAGGTCATGTGAAAAGATGCACCCGAGTCAACCAACCACACATCATCAGATGCATGGGCTACCAAAGCTATGATGAATGCATCACCATCTTCTTGAGATATTTTTGAAGCTGAATCTGAACCTTTCTTCTTCTTCTTCGGCTCTTTGCAGTCTTTACAGAAGTGCCCAAATTTATCACAATTCCAACATTTTTCCTTGGACTTATTGGAAGTCTTTGACTTCCCATGGGATTTGGATCTACCCTTATTGTCAGACTTATTGTCATTTTTCTTCCCTCTTTCAGTGGATCTCCCACGAATAGCAACGGCTTCTTTTTTTGAAATGGAAGCCTTTCTCCGCATCTCCTCTGATAGCAGCGAAGACACCACATCATCCATTTTGAAGGTGACTAATGTGCTTCTGAGAACCATCACAAGATGGTCCCATGAATCTGGTAAAGAACACAAAAGTGTGTAGCAACGATCCTCCTCCTCTAACTTGACACCAGCTGATGTCAATTATGTAGCCAACAGATTAAATGCATTTAAATGATCCGTTAAGGATCCACCTTCCTCCATTCTTAGAGAGTACAACTTCTTCCTCAAGAACAACTTGTTCACCAGAGATTTGGCCTGATACACAGCCGCAAGTCTTTCCCACAAACTATTTACGGTTTTCTCATCTAGAACATTCAGAAGAACTGCATCGGTTAAACAGAGTCTTATGAGACCCTTAGCTTTACGGTCTTTGATATCCCAATCTACTTGAGCTATAGTTGCTGGTCTTGTAGCACTTGAAGTCGCTTCCCATAGGTCACGATCTTCCAACATGTCTTCCATCTTGAGTTTCCACAACTTGAAATTAGTGCCATTAAATTTCTCCACCTTCATTCTTCCATATGATGAACTTGCCATCTCGATCTGCAAATAAGATTCAGAATGCTCTGCAAAAAACTCCCACTCAACTTGAGATTAGCTCAAAAAACCCTACCCAACAACTAGGATCAAAAGTTGATCAAGCTCTGATACCACTTGTAAGGAAACTCAGGTGTGGAAACAGCTTCTGATGTAGGAGCATCCTGGGTGTAAGAGCAATCTTGCATCACCCAAAAAAAAAAATATTTCTATTTTTATATTCAATAAGGGCTATTTTGTGTAGAGCTGTTATTTATGGAAAGTTACTATTTTTGATAATTTTCGTATGTGCTCAGAATGATCTGATTTCTTTCTTGGAGGTTCATTTTGGTCATATAAGTCTGCCAGTAAAGTTTCATTGCCAGATCAAGTGTATATTGGAAGATATTGAAGATTTTTGGTATTGGCAGCAGGGTACAAAAACTTTGAACTCAGTTTTGAAGGCTTTAGAGGCCCCGAATGAGGTCAAAAATTTGGGTGACGGGTGCTTGTGTTGGTCAAGCCTATAGAGCGCTTCGTGGCATTTCTGAAATGGGGTTATAATAGCCGATCGGGTCAACTGGTGATGACTTATGGTCTTTAAAAGTTGGGCCACTTGAAATGGCAGAAAATAATTTTCTTCAAAATTTCTGTTTGGGTTTCAAAGGTTATCTTGAGCCGACTATGATGTAATAAAATGTAAAATAAAATAATTCTAAGTTTGGTCAGCCTTATTGGCTAAAATTCTAGAACCTTCCCAGGTGGTTGAAAATTGCCTATATAAGGAAGGCTGTATTATTGTCTTAGGCAGTTTAGAATAGTTCTGGGTAGTAGATCTGGGTAATAGTTCAAGGCTTTGTCCTACAGAATATTGTAAGTGAATGCCCATATGGCTTTGCATATTGTAATTCTGAAAGTTTGTAATTCTACATTTGTGGAGATAATAAGAAGCCAATTTTCTGTTCTTGCATATTATTGTTGTTGTTTCTCTATTTCTGTTATGTGTTTGTGGTATTAAGGGGAGCACCCTTCATCAAGTGGTATCAGAGCAGGAGTTCTTGAGTGTGTAAATAGATCATCGACTGTGAGGCAGTTTGCACTAGGACCATGGTTAGGGTTTCAGCGCGCATTGCGAAAATGCCTCCACGAAGAGAACGTGGCGAAAGAGCTAGTGTTGTGACACCTAAGGTTAGAGAGCTACAGAGACAAGTGCGAGCATTGCAAGAAGAGATTCGTAGAGGAATGAATCTTAATGTCAGAGATGAAAGCGAGGATGAAGCCGAAGAAGAATATCAAGAAGGAGAAGCTAAAATTGTGAACCAGGAGGAAGAAAGACTTTTTCGGGCAATTTTCAAGATTGGGAAAAGACCAAAGATTGAGGTTCCTACATTTTTTGGAAATCTTAACCCAGAGTAATTGATTGACTGGATCAATGAATGTGAGGAATATTTTGAGTACGAAGATGTTGAGGATCCTGATAGGGTCAAATTTGCGAAGGCCAGACTAAAAGGTTATGCGAAGATCTGGTGGCAAGAAATTCAATTGGAGTGAAATAGAAGAGGGAAAGATAAAATCACAAGATGGGATCAGATGGTGGATAAATTGAAGCGACAGTTCATTCCTATTGATTATGAGCTTGACCTACTGAAGAAAATGCAGAGTTTGAAGCAAGCAGGAAGATCTATTCAGGAGTATACAGAGGAGTTCTATCGACTTCTCATTAGAACAGGCCATGCAGAAGCTGATAAGGAGAAAGTTTCTCGATACCTTAATGGGTTAAGGCCAAGCATTCAAGAGGAGCTGAATCTGGTTCGAATGAACAGTATTGAAGAGGCATACCAGTTTGCCCTAAAAGTAGAGGAAAAGATGAACAAGAAGTTTGAGAGCAAACAAAACGGAAGAGGTCGCGGTGGACGATCTAGTGGATGGTCATATGGTGGCCGAAATGAAGATCCGAAAAAGAAGGATGAGGCCAGTAGCAGTCAGAATCAGCGAGGAAATAATTCCAATCACTTCCAAGATCAGAATAATAGAGATCAAAGAGGAAGAGGAAGAGGACAAGGATCTGGAAGAGGTGGCTTTCGTGGAACATGTTTTCACTGTGGAGAAGAAGGTCATAGGGCATTTGAATGTCCTCAATGCCAAGGCAGAACAGACAGGAGAAATGAAGGCCAGGCCAGAGTTGCACATGTAGATGAAGATGCCAGATCATCAAATTCTGAAGATGCTGAAAGAGGTGAAATGTTGATTAACAGAAGAGTCATGTTGAGTGGTGAGAATGAACCTGAGCAAAGGAGGAGCCTGTTTCACACTAGGTGCAAGTGTGAAGGTAAATGTTGTGATGTGATTATTGATAGTGGAAGCACTGACAATTTGGTGTCAGAAGAGATGGTGACAAAGTTGAAGCTCAAGAGATAGAAACACCCACATCCATATCGGATTGCTTGGGTGCAGGATGACCACAAGGTCATGGTCAGCGAACAGTGCCTGGTAAAGTTCAAGATCGGCAGGTACCAAGATGAGGTACTATGTGATATCATCTCTATAGATGCATGTCATATGTTGTTGGGTAGACCGTGGCAGTTTGACAGATGTGCTGTACATGATGGTCATGCGAATACCTATTCCCTGACAAAAGATGGAGTGCGACATAAGCTAAAGCCATTGAAGGAGACCGAAGAAAAGGTATGTGGTAATGCAAGAATAACATTTGTTGATGGAAGAAAATTTTTAGATAGTATGAGGCATGAGCATGTGTGTTTTGCTTTAATTCCAAAAGTTGGTAAAGAAGAAGTAGAGGATGTACCTGTAGAGGTTGCAGATTTGTTGAATGAGTTTCAGGATATTGTATCTGATAATGTACCTGATGGATTACCACCGGTAAGGAAGATCAGTCATTAGATGGATTTGATTCTAGGAACCAGTTTGCCAAATAAGGCAGCACACAGAATGACACCTGCAAAAAGTGAGGAGTTGAACAAACAAGTACATGAACTGTTATAGAAAGGATTGATTCGAGAGAGTCTGAGTCCCTGTACTGTACCAGCGGTATTAGCACCAAAGAAGAATGGAGAGTGGAGGATGTGTACAGATTCCAGAGCAATAAACAAGATCACAATCAAGTATAGGTTTCTATTGCCACGAATGGATGATATTATGGATTGTTTGAGTAGAACTGTGTATTTCTCAAAGATAGATTTGAAGAGTGGATATCACTAGATTCGGATCAGAGAAGGAGATGAATGGAAGACTACCTTCAAGACAAAGGAAGGACTGTATGAGTGGTTAGTCATGCCTTTTGGGCTAACCAATGCACCGAGCACTTTCATGCGGCTCATGAACGAGGTTCTGAAAGAATTTCTGGGTAAGTTTGTCATTGTTTACCTAGATGATATTTTGATTTTTAGCAAGACATTGGAGGAACATATTATGCATATTCGTATGGTGTTTGAGAAGTTGAGAGATGAGAAATTATTGATTAATTTGAAGAAGTGCAGTTTTGTGAAGAAAGAGTTAGTGTATTTGGGATTTGTAGTCTCAGTAGAAGGTCTAAAAATGGACCCAGAGAAGGTACAGGCTATCCTTGAATGGCCTACTCCAAGAAGTGCTACTAAGGTAAGATCTTTTCATGGTCTAGCTAGTTTTTACAAAAATTTTATCAAAAATTTTAGCAGTATTTGTGGTCCCTTGACTGAGACAATGAGAGGGGATAGAAAAGAGTTTAAGTGGACTAAAGGGGTAGAAAAGAGTTTTCAATTGTTGAAATAAAAAGTTACCGAACAACCTGTTTTAGCCCTTCCAGATTTTAATAAGGTGTTTCAAGTATATTGTGATGCTAGTGGTACTGCAATAGGAGATGTTATGAGCCAAGAAGGTAAACCTGTTGCGTATTTCAGTGAGAAGTTAAATGATGCCAAGAGGAAGTATTTTGTTTATGATCAGAAATTTTATGCTATAGTTCAGGCATTAAAGAAGTGGAGACATTATCTGCTTCCTAAGGAGTTTGTTTTGTATACTTATCATCAAGCTTTGCAATATTTGAATATTCAAGGAAAATTGAATCAAAGGCATTTGAAATGGGTTGAGTTTTTGCAGAGTTATACATTTGTTTTGAAACACAGAAGTGGAAAGTCTAACAGGGTTGCAGATGCTCTTAGCAGAAGGCAACTATTGCTGACAGAAATGTAGATTGAAGTGGTTGGGTTCAAGGAACTCAAGAATTTGTATCCAGAGGATCCTGATTTTGGTGAAGCTTGGAAAGCTTGTACAGAACCTGTTACTCTAGACAGGACGAAATGGTTGGATTTCATCATTCAGGATGATATGCTATTCAGAGGGAGTCAGTTGTGCATTCCACAAAGTTCTATGAGGGAGAATCTCATCAAGGAGAAGTATAGTGGAGGATTGGCTGGACATTTTGGTCATGATAAAACTCTTGCTTTGGTTGGTGAAAATTATTATTGGCCACAATTGCAGCAAGATGTGAAGAAGTTTGTACAGAGTTCCAGAGTATGTCAGATGGCGAAAGGAGTGAATTAGAATACAGGGTTGTATCAGCCATTACCTATACCAGAGAAGCCTTGGGAGGATATTAGTATGGACTTTGTTCTTGGTTTACTAAGGACACAGCGGGGACATGATTCAATTTTTGTAGTAGTTGACAAATTTTTGAAGATGGAACATTTCATTCCCTGCAAGAAGACTAATGATGATGTTCATGTAGCAAAATTGTTTTTCAGAGAAGTAGTGAGACTACATGGTTTGCCAAAGACCATAGTGTCAGATCGAGATACTAAGTTTGTTGGATATTTCTAGCGGACATTGTGGAAGAAGTTGAAGACAGATTTGAAGTTTAGTTCATCACATCATCCACAAACTGATGGACAGATAGAGGTGGTGAATAGAAGTTTGGAAAATTTGTTGAGGTGTTTTGTTGGAGATAAGCCAACAGGATGGGATTTGATTTTACCACAGGCAGAATTTGCATACAATAATTCTATCAATAGGAGCACTGGTAAATTACCATTCCAGATTGTATATGGAAGTAGTCCAAGAAATGCATCTGAATTGAGGAAGATAGATAAAGGAGAAATAAGTAGTGCTGAAGCTGAGGATTTTGCAGAACACTTGAAGAACATCCATGGGGAGGTGAGGAAGCATATTACCAAGATGAACGCACAGTATAAGGCTAAGGCAGATGAGAAAAGGAGGTATAAGGAATTTCAGGTTGGTGATGAAGTCATGGTTCATTTGCGGAAGGAGCGGTTTCCGGTTGGTACATATAACAAGTTGAAAATGAAGAAGTTTGGGCCATGTAAGATACTGAAGAAGCATGATTCAGGAAATGCATATGAGGTAGAATTGCCTAGTGAGCTGAATATTTCACCAGTGTTTAACATTTCAGATTTGACAGAGTATCACGAAGGAGGTGTTGAAGATGAGGTTGTAGCAGCACAGTGGAGTATTCCAGCAACTAGTTCAGACACTAAGGAGATCGAAGATATACTAGATAGTCGTGTTGGCAGAAGCACAAGGAACAGGACATATGAAGAGTATTTGGTCAAATGGAAAGAACGACCTATTGAAGATTCATCATGGCTAACAAAGGAGGAGGTTAACCGTCTTGGTTTTCCTCTGCACACCTGAGTCATGGCAGGGTCACTTCTCAAATTATCCCGGGTGTCTGATGCAGGAGCATCCTGGGTGTAAGAGCAATCTTGCATGACCCAAAAAAAAAAATATTTCTATTTTTATATTCAATAAGGGCTATTTTGTGCAGAGCTGCTATTTATGGAAAGTTACTATTTTTGGTAATTTTTGTATGTGCTCAGAATGATCTGATTTCTTTCTTGGAGGTTCATTTTGGTCATATAAGTCTGCCAGTAAAGTTTCATTGCCAGATCAAGTGTATATTGGAAGATATTGAAGATTTTTTATATTGGCAGCAGGGTATAGAAACTTTGAACTCAGTTTTGAAGGCTTTAGAGGCCCCGGATGAGGTTGAAAATTTGGGCAACAAGTGCTTGCATTGGTTAAGCCTGTAGAGCGCTTCGTGGCATTTCCGAAATGGGGTTATAATAGCCGATCGGGTCAACTGGTGATGACTTATGGTCTTCGAAAGTTGGGCCACCTGAAATGGCGAAAAATAATTTTCTTCAAAATTTCTGTTCGGGTTTCAAAGGTTATCTTGAGCCGACTATGATGTAATAAAATGTAAAATAAAATAATTCTAAGTTTGGTCGGCCTTATTGGCTAAAATTCTGGAACCTTCCCAGGCAGTGGAAAATTGCCTATATAAGGAAGGTTGTATTATTGTCTTAGGTAGTTTAGAATAGTTCTGGGTAGTAGATCTGGGTAATAGTTCGAGGCTTTGCATATTGTAATTCTGAAAGTTTGTAATTCCACATTTGTGGAGATAATAAGAAGCCAATTTTCTATTCTTGCATATTATTGTTGTTGTTTCTCTATTTCTGTTATGTGTTTGTGATATTAAGGGGAGCACCCTTCATCAGCTTCCTACGCTAATCTCTATAGGAGAGTATTATGCAAATTCTTATAAATCTTTACAATTTCAGATTCATTAACTACTTTAACAAAGATATTGCAACCACATACCATACATACAGAAAAATAGAGAATGACACAATGATACACCCTAGGGAAAACCTTTCGATAAAAAACCCCAGCACTCCAAAACTTGCACAATGTATTATCTTCAACACAAAGATTACAATACACTTACAATGCAAATTCTTTCAGGAGATGAGAGACAAAGCCAACAAGACTTAAATTTCTGTTATATCTCTCCCATAGGAGTAGCATCATATATATAGACTCCTCTGGACCCAAAAATAGGCACAACCACCAAGACCCATGCACAAAGCCACATGTACATAGTTGTTACATGCAATCCCAAGAATAGGCATCCATCCCTAGAATAGACTATGATAGCTTGTCATAAAATCTGCCAAAAATAACGGTCACAAGAGAAGTGTAAGAGAATCTGTCATACCAACCTATTTTTGGCATATTCTCTTACACACACCAACCACTTCTTCTTGGGCACCCAAAAAGGCCCAAGTCATAAGATGCTCTTACACCTGTCATAGCACATTCCTTAAATAGTTCTTATGCATCATAGGAATCCGTCATGACCATTTCAGTCATAATCTCCTTACGCACAAGATGCCGACACATCAAATGGAGTGACACATCAACATGCCAACTAGACATGTACACTCACACTTAATTACATTATTTGCAAAAAATACATTTACAAAACAAATAATAAGAATAGGAATTATCCAAGGTTGAGACACCTTATTCCTAACACAAATTTCATTGAAGAAAAGTTTACATCAGGATCCTTAATGTCATTAACAATCATAGCCCTCTTGTGTTGGATATTGCTAATGCATTGGGGAGATTTCTAAATACATTTAATATGTTTAATCACTACATTGAGTGATGCTGGAATTACTTCTATTATCATTCATGTTTTGTCACTGATGACCAACATATATTTCTATGAAGAGAACAGGCCGATTATTACAATGTACGGATACTGTATGGATGTTTCAGAACATGAAAAGTTAGTTGTGTGTACAAGAAGGTGTTGTGATCTTATATCAAAGATTTCATGATGTAATATTGTATATTGGCTGAGTTACAGAAGATTTAGTGAAGACTGGTAACTGGATAGTGATAGTGGAAGTTGACAGAGTAAGTCTCTGAGTTTTGGGTATATCTTACAGGCGATGAGGATTCAATGTATGCAAGCTTAAGGGATGACAGATAGGGTACTGAATAATTTTCATTGATCTCTAGAAGGTATGAAAATCATAATGATGTCAGCTATGGCATGTGTTCAGGAGATGACCTATTTGGAAGCCAACTTCAGAGTTGTAGCGTGTATCATGAATGGCGAACATGATTTACAGATGTTGTTCCTTAATTATTGAATTGTAATTGTTGTATACTTGTTTCAGATACCATGTGTATCTTACCAATGAGTTATGTAATTATTTTTATATTAGGAAAGCCTGATTGGCCGACTTGATAATTTATTTTGTAATAGGGTATATATGTAAGATCTTTTCTTTTGAAAAGATATGGTAGAATGGGTATGATGTAAAAGAGGATTGTGGAAGCTGTGAGCTTGAGTCTACTAGATGTAGAGAAGAGGATAAATTATATACTTCATTGGAATTGATCAAGAAAAGACAGTTGCTATCAGACAGTTCAAAGATTTTTTATCTCTTTACATACACTTGTGTTGCAAACAGTGAGTTCTGAAGGTGGACATAACCTTCTTTGGGCAATGAACCTACCTTATTTTCTTGACTCCTAATAGGGTTTTTCCTCTAAGAAGGACTATGTACTGTAATGTTTTAATCAGCTCCTAATAGGGCTAGATATTCTAACAAGGATACTATACTCTCAGTACACCATTAGTGGTTGTTAATTCCCACTGGTGTTTTATCTTTAACAGGATTTCCTTGACAACAAGTATTGTGTTATTGTGTTGGCATTCATTGTGTTTATTTGATTTGATATTTCTGCTATTCAAAGTTTAAATTTTGATAATCTATCATACAACTGAATCACACCCCCCCCTCTTAGTTATATTGGTGGACTGTTATTCCTAACAATTGGTATCAGAGCTACTGGTCCTTAGAGAGAAAGCTTAATAGCTTGAGGTGATCTTGGAGATAGCATTCTATAGGAAGAGTAGTCCAAAATTTGATCCTGAAAACTTTGACAGTTGGAAGAATAAGATGTGGACTCATTTGCTATGATTGGGCATTGACTACTAGATGATTACAAAGAATCAGGTGGCTATGAAGGCTGAGGATGAATTGGAAAAAGCTCCTGATGATGAAAAGAAGATATTTTCATATAACATGGTTGCAAGGGAAGCATTGATTAGTGCACTCTCGAAAGGATAATTTACTAAAGTTAAAGATATAGATTCGGCACACAAGATTTGGACAATATTAGAAGAATTGTATGAAGGAGAAAATTTTACCAAGCAAGTGAAGTTACAGAACTGGAAAACAAGGATGGAGAAGCTACAAATGAAGGATGATGAAAACATTAGGGCTTATGTATAAAGAGTTACAGAGGTTGTGATTGGAATCATAAATTCTAGATGCACTTAAGAAGAGGAAGAATTCATTATGAAGATCCTTAGATCATTGACACCAATCTACAAGACCAAAGTTTAGGCTATAGAAGAAATTATACCTTTGACTCCAAACTTTAGCAGAGAAATGTTGATTGCAAAGCTAACCACCTTTGAAGCTGCAGAAATGGGAGATTTTGTACCTAAAGTTGAAATAGTATTTAAAGCATCTACACATAGGAAGATAAAATTTTCACTTCTGAGCACCAACAATGAGAACATAAAATAAGAGCTTGGTGAATATGTTGATGAATAGGAACGGATACAAGAAGAGGAAAGAAAGCTAGATGAACTTTTTTCACTGATCGCTAGAAGAGAAAAGAGAGGTAAGGGTAAATTTGAAGGAAAGTTACCTTTGAAATGTTGTTCATGTAATAAGATAGGTCACTTTGCATCTAGATGTCCTACAAGAGTTCCTAAGCATAAACCTAAGTTTTTCAAGCCTAAGTATTCAAAGGATAAGGAATGTTATTATGCTAGTGAAGGTATTTCTGATGATGATTGTGATTATGAGGAGATTGGATTTATTGCTATTAAAGATGAAAAACCAGTACATGAGGAAAAATATTTAGTATCATATGTTGATAAGAAATTTGAATGGGTTATAGACAATGGTTTCTCACACCATATGACTGGAGACAAAAAAAGAGTTTGTTAAACTAGTGAAATATGATGGTGGTGTTGTAAGATTTAGAGACAATGTTCCTAAACCTATCATAGGAGTAGGATCTATTACTTTGGATGGAAGGACTAATACTGACAATGTATTGCTTGTTGATGGACTTAAGCATAACTTGTTGAGTGTTGGACAGCTAATGGATAAGGGCTATCAATTAAAGTTCATTGATGGAAAGTGTTTTATCAAAAGTAAGATAGGAAAACTGATTGCAAACAGTACTAAATCTAGAGGTAATGTATTTGAGTTAAATACATCTAAAGATTCTTGTTTTGTTACGAAGGTAGATGACAGTTGGTTATGGCACAAAATATTTTGTCATGTTAATTTTGATAATATTGTGAAGGCAAGCTTGACTAATGTAGTAAGAGACCTACTGAAGATTGTGAAACCATCTAACACCGTATGTAGAGAATGTGTTATGGAAAAATAGACTAGAAGCAGTTATAAAATCAAATCATATACAACAAAAGGAAAGTTGGATCTGGTACATACAGACCTATGTGGACCTATAAGGACAAGATCATACTATGGTGAAAGGTATTTTATACTTTTTGTTGATGACTTTTCTAGAAGGATGTGGATCAATTACTTGAAAGAAAAATCAGAAGCATTTGACAAATTCAAGATATTCAAAGAAAAAGTAGAGAATAAATCAGACTTCAAGGTATATCAGATGGATGTGAAATCTGCATTTCTAAATGGGGATCTTGAAGAAGAAGTTTTTATAGAACAACCTGATGGATTTCCTCTATCCAAAGATAAAGACATGGTATGCAAGTTGAAGAAGGCACTGTATGGACCGACGTAAGCTCCAAGGGCTTGGTATGCAAGGTTAGACAAATACTTACTTCACCTTGGGTTTAGAAAAGGTAATGCAGACAGTAACTTGTATTTAAGAGCTAGTGAAGATGGAATTCTGATAATAGAAGTTTTTGTTGATGATATTATCTTTGGAGGAAATGATGAAATGTGTAAGAAATTTTCTAAAGAGATGGAAAATGAATTTGAGATGTCCATGATAGGAGAAATAAAATTCTTTCTAGGACTACAAATAAATCAGAGCAAGAATGGGATTTTTATTTCTCAGACTAAGTATCTTAAAGAAATGTTGAAAAAGTTTGGAATGGAAGACTGTAAACCAGTTGGTACACCCATGGTGACTGGTCATAAACTAACAAATAATGATGAGACAAAGAGTGTTTTTCAAACCAAGTATAGATCAATGGTTGGTGGATTACAATATCTGACTCACACCAAGCCGAATATTGCTAATGCTATTGGAATTGTGGTTAGATATCAGGCAGAACCTAAAGAGACATACCTAGCTATTGTAAAAAGGATATTTAGATACCTAAAAGGAATAATAGAATATGGCTTATGGTATGATAGAAATGATGACTTTGAACTACATGCTTATACTAATGCTGATTGGAAAGGGAATATAGATGACAGGAAGAGTACTAGAGGAGGTGCATTTTTCCTTGGGAAAAAGTTGGTTTTGTGGCTAAGTAAAAAGAAAGATTGTATAGCTCAATCTACTGCAGAATATGAGTATGTTACTGCTATTGTTAACTGCACTCAAATTATTTGGATGAAAAAAATGCTAAAATATATTGGAATAACTTTTGATGAACCAGTGGTTATCCATTGTGATAACACTAGTATAGTAGACACGTCAAAGAATCCTATGATGCACTCTAAAACTAAGCATATTTCTATTAAGTATCACTTCTTGAGAGATAAGGTAGAAGAGAAGGAAATAAGATTGGAATACATTAGCACAAAGGAATAGATAGCAAACATCTTTATAAATTCATTGCCAAAATATTCATTTGAGTATCTCAGAGATATGCTTGGGGTGCAGGCTCCTCCTAGTCAGAATTAAATGATGCAGAGATGCATCAGTCCAGAGGTTTTTAGAGCCTTATCATATTCTGGACTTGATGTATGGATCTACTCCTCAGGGGGAGTGATCGTTGAAGACAGTTGTTGAAGACAATTGATGACTTATGGAACCCTTTTCCATTGTTGTCAAAGAGGGAAAGAGACTATGTAAAAATCCTATGGGAAAGAGACTATGTGGTAAAGGTACTGAGATAATACTTTTGGGTTGATAGATTTTTCCATATTTTTCCATCAATGCCAAAGGGGGAGATTGTTGGATATTACTAATGCATTAGGGAGATTTTTTAATACATTTAATATATTTAATCACTACATTGAGTGATGCTGGAATTACTGTTATTGTCATTCGTGTTTTGTCATTGATGTCAACATATGTTTCTATGAAGAGAAAAGGTTGGTTATTATAGTGTAAGGATACTGTACGGATGTTTCAGAATGTGTGAAGTTAGTTGTGTGTATAGGAAGGTGTTCTGATCTTATATCAAAGATTGCATGATGTAATATTGCATATTGGCTGAGTTACAAAAGATTTAGTGAAGATTGGTTACTGGACAGTGATAATGGAAGTTGACACAGTAAGTCTCTGAGTTTTGGGTATATCTTACATGCAATGATGATTCAGTGTATGGGAGCTTAAGGGATGACAAATAGGGTACTAAAGAATTTTCATTGATCTTCGCAAGGTATAGAAAGTAGGATGATGTCAGCTGTGTTATGTGTTCTGGAGATGACCTATTTGGAAGCCAACTTTAGAGTTATTGCATGTATCATGAATGGCAAACATTATTTACAAATGTTGGTCCTTAATTATTGAATTGTAATTGTTGTATACTTTTTCTAGATACCGTGTGTATCTAAGCAAGGATTTATCTAATTATTTGTATATTAGGAAAGCCTAATTGGTCGACCTGGTCATTTATTTTGTAATAGGGTATATATGTAAGATCTTTTATTTTGAAAAGATATGGTAGAATGGATGTGATGTAAAAGAGGATTGTGGAAGCTGTGAGCTTGAGTCTGTTGGATGTAGAGTAGAGGATAAATTATATACTTCATTGGAACTAATCAAGCAAAGACAGTTACTATCAGACAACTCAAAGATTGTGTATCTCTTTACATACACTTGTGTTGCAAATAATGAGTTATGAAGGTGGACATAACCTTCTTTGGGCAGTGAGCCTAGGTAGTGAGCCTACCTTATTTTCTTGACTCCTAACAGGGTTTGTCCTCTAACAAGGACTATGTACTATAATGTTTTAATCATCTCCTAAAAAGGCTAGATATTCTAACAAGGATACTATACTCTCAGTACATCATTAGTGCATGTTAATTCCCACTGGGGTTTTACCTTTAACAGAGTTTTTTCGATAACAAATTTTGTGTTATTGTGTTGGCATTCATTGTGTTCATTTGATTTGATATTGCTGCTATTCAAAGTTTAAAGTTTAATAATCTGTCATACAACTTATTCACCCCCCCTCTCAATTGTATTGGTGGACTATTATTCCTAACATATTGTCTCACTAAGATTATGTCAGTTTTGTCACTAAGTCTTTTTTCATGATCCTCGAGGTAGGGACTTCTCCATTATAATTGAATCTCAAGTTACTTCCTCCAATAGTTATTTGGTGATCTTGTAGGGTTTGTCTAGCCAAAAAAAATGATTATGTATCCTACTGAGAATAAATCTTATCCATTCCAGTTCATCAAAGTTATGAAAATTCATAACCTGAGCTAACTTCATAGTCTCTAACATTTTTTATTCATCCTTTAACTAACCATCAACACACATGGATTCATACATCTTATCTCTTGAATCTTCTCCTAATTCCTCAATATTGCAGTGAATGTATATCCTAATGTCTTCTACATGCAATGGGCCATAAGCTACATAAGAAAATGTACCAGCATGATCATCTTCCATAGATTAATACAAGTGTTTCTTAAATTTATGGCATGGTCTATCCTTAACATAAATAACCATAGGTGTATCCATGATCTCAGATTTAATTTTCTAAGTCACTGAGTGATAAATACATTTTTATGAAGATTTCAAGGGTTTGCAAGTTTAATCTCTAAAAATACCTCCAATCTCTACTCAAATCTCTCCAAATATATCTACAATCTCATTCTCAAGATATCATGGTTCCAAATGATGTGACATAATTCTTATTTAACCCTTCGCATGCATCAAAAAGTAATTGCAATAAATACATCAAACCCTAGCACAAAAATTTGAATGTAGCCAATGATAAAAGATCTACCTGCGATCCTCAAGAACTGATCATAATCCATCAAGAGTGTTTCCATCAATATCCAAATTCAATTCTTCATCTAATTGTATCGATCGCCTCCACCAATCCTTTAGGTTCAGGGGTATGGTAAAGATTTTTAATAAACACCCCCCCTTAGGTCCTTGACCTAATCAATTGGCAATCTGTCCAGTAGCATCAATTTGTTCTTTTCTTACCCACATCTTCCTCATTTATTTCTTAACTTATTCCACATCAACAATTTTCTTTCCCTTATCATCCTACACTTTGTTTGTTTCTACCAAACCTCTTGTATTCATATTAGCTTTGTTGTATCTACAATTATAAGTAATGTGACCAAATTTTTTACAATTGAAACACATCACATTTGGATTTCCATACCTTTGGATTCGCTTGATTTGTCCTTAATACGCATTGCTTCACCATATGACTAAAGTTGTTTCATTTGTATCTGATTACATTGCCTTGGTTCACCTTTTCTCTAAATTCACTTGATTTGTGTCCATAATTGTAGCACATGTAACAATATCCAGAAAAAGTTATGGCATTAGGTCTACTTCTACATTCCTTCGCTCTATGACCAAATTTGTTACATGTAAAGTATCTTCCTTTAAAATTTGGTTGCCTCATAAGTGTCTCCTTAGGTTCTTTAGTCTGATTCTCTGATGAATTGATTTTCTTACCAGATCCATAAATTTATCCCTTTTCAAATCCAAGTCCTTGTGTATCTCCTTTTGGTCTTTAAATCTCAAGTTGTTCATCAAGCTTTGTTGAACTAGATTTGAACTTTTCTTTGAATTCATTAGATGCAACAAGCTCACTCCTAATCTATTTTGGCATCCAAACTGAATGGGGATCTGAAAGGCATCAAACCTTCATCTGGAGACATGGTTTTTACACACCAAAAATTCATGGATGACACCATTCTTGGGGGTGAGGCCTCGGTGGGTGAGGCTAGAGTGGTGAAAGAAATTCTCAATACCTACACCAAGGCCACGAGCCAATCTATCAATTGGAATAAAAGTTCTCTCTTCTTTATCAACACTTCTGAAGAAAGACAGAGGAAAATTGCTCAAATTATGGGTGTGGTATTGGTACCTTACCTTCAACTTACTTGGGGCTGCCCTTAGGTGTCAAACCTTCGAAAGCCTTCTAGAATAAATTGATTGACAGATTTAACAGGAAGCTTGCTGGTTGGAAAGGGGTCATCCTCAGCCAGGCCGGTAAGATCCAATTGGTAAAGTCAACTCTACATAATCTCCCTGTGTGTGTGAAAATTGTACCTGATCTGTAGACACAACACTCAGTAAAACATTAGAGGTTAGCTATAATCAAAATCGTGCAAAATTGAAAGCTATATAACCAAGTGATTTACTGCCTTCTAATAGGTGTGAGATTAATGTTCTCAGACTGTAATCAAGATCAGTGACCTAGACGACACCTAAATGAAGGATTTGAATGCAAAAGATGGATATGAAATTGAATGCAATTAATCTATATTTTTGATGTTTTCTATGCAATAATAATTGTAAAAACTGATATGAAATCTATGCTAAATGAAATTGATATGCTATGAATGCTATTGAAAATTGATATGCTATGAATCTAACAATGATATGTAATATGAATGCAAAAATAAGATTGATCTCACAAAGATGTCGATTCGCAAGAGCTTTGATTCTTCAATTCCAATTCTCCAGCGTGATTGTGCAAAATATGAGATGATTTGTGAAGAGCTAAAGCTTTAATTTATAGAAATCCAGGGCTTTGGAGGTGCATGGGAAAAAGCCATAAATCACTCAAATAACTCAACTTGATTTTTGAGTTATTTTTAAATAAAAGATAATTAACTCACAAAAACATGCAAAAGCTAAGTTTTAACTCAAAATAGAGTTTAGCTTTAATTGATAATTGATAGTTGTCTGCTTTTATGATTATGCATGTTTTATTTATGAATTAATTTAATAATAAAGTGATTTATTTCCAACTTAACTGCTTTTAAAAATAAAACAATTGATTTATGGGTTAATCAATTATTTAATCAAACTTTTATTAAAAACTATATTATTAAATAATGACAACTTGCTTTAATTAATTAAATAAGAATTTAATCAATTATTCATATGATATTAGATTTATTGTCAAAATTAAATAATACAATTAATAATAGATATAATTAAATTTAATTACACAATTAAGTGGCAAATATTAAATCTAATTAATTAAATATGAAAATATTCAATTAATCAAACTTTAGGATAAATGTGATTTATTGCCAAATAATTATAAAATTAAAGATAATTAAGATAATTAGAAATATTACTAGGAATATTCCCCGATGCAAAATTTAAGATAATCAATTAGATTTGATGATGTTTAGATGTGCCTTAGATTAGGACTTTGATGTCGATTTCATATGATTTGATGATATAGGAGGTTAATGAATTTATAGCCCATTTTTAGGGTATTACATTTTGCCCCTCTTTGAATTACTGTGCGAGGCGCAGTGGTTTAAAGATAGTCTGTGTTTGATGAAGATATGAAACTGATGTTTGAAATTAATAATTGACATGAGACAGAAGCTGATTGATATTGAATTGATATGGAGATAATAGGTCCTAAATGACCAAAGATAATGTTCACTGTAGAAGCAAATGAACCTATGATTGTGAAAAAGTGTCAAAATGCCTGATTCTGAACCTTAGGATTGATAAGAAGTGAGTGACCCGTTCTAGACTCGATTGTCTTAGCAGAACTAGCAGGTATCACATCCGAATCCTTCAGTTGCCGAAGAACCAAGGAAAGAACACTATGATCCGATGGTTGCAAAAACTGATACAGTTTACAAGATTGAGAGAATACCAGATTGATATGGATCGATGAATCTGATATGCCCCAAGTGATGATAGATTTGCCCCGAGTGATGAGGACTTTTGATGAATCAGCGACTAGACGTGATTGTTTGTCTTGATCAGTGATGAAAGATATGATTTCCATAAAGATATGATTTCAAATTTGATTATAGACTTTGAATGATATGCAATACCATGCCCCCTTCGGGATTAAAATTAAAATCTGACAAGAAAAGTCAACGTTGAGAGTTCAGAAGCATGTTAATTGATTTGAGAAGTGGTTAAAACACGTCTGGGAATGCATTCTACATCATTTGGAGGTCCAAAAAGACCAAGTTTGACTAGGTTTGACCATGAGTTGACCATGGTTGACCAAGTTGAAATTTTGATAGTTTGATGTAAGATAATCAGTTAAGTTGAATACTAGATCTCTGTGATGATCGAAGGTTGAATATGCAAGTAGTTAATAATATGAATGATCTCAGATTTGAATTTTGATCCCGAAAAAGGATTCTACTTGCTGCTTCGTTGGAGGAACCTTCGTGTGAGATTCAGCTCTTGTTAGATTTGAAGAATTGATATGAAGAATTGTTTAAGCTTTGAAGTTCGTTTAGTCATTGTGAGATCTTGCAAACATGCAAAATGCAAAGAGACATGCAAAATAAAATGCAACCTAAGACCTAGGACCTAGTCACTGATCATATGTCGATTTGTTATCATCATTGAACTTTTAGGTAATCGGATAAATCAATACAATGCCCACTAGCCATGAAACCATAGACATATGAATATCGATTTGTATGCGCAAGAATCAATACAACACCCACTGGTCAACAACCATGGATATATGAATATTGATTTTGTTTTTGAAATGTCGGATTAGATATAAGCACCAAGGCACAAGTGCCATGATGACTTGAATATCATGTCCATTTTGATATAGAAATTTGTACAAGTATCAAAACATAAACGTTGTGATGACCTGAGTACGCCTTGCATTACAAACACATCAAACAGTCAAGAGATCATTCTAAATCCAATGTGAATTACCCGTAGTGACCCTTTATCATTCACATCCTTAGGCAAGATTGCGTTCCACAGTAGGAGAAAGAACTTACTCAAAAAGATAATAGTTAGATCAAACTTCCTTGAATTGTCTGGGTATCAATGGTCGAGGTACACATGGCCATCCAATTCGAGATAGAGGCTCTTACAGTCGGACACCATTTCAATCCAGAAGTTCCAAAGATGTTAGATTTTCACATACAAGCAGAAGACAAAGAAAAGATTATGCCCCCAGTCATCACTCTCTAAATCCTATAAAGGACATCATCGAAGAGCTCGAAGGGACACAATATGCAAAAATCTCAATGCGGATCAATAAGCATACAAGGAGATAAAAGCATGTAAAAAGCATAGATTGCTTTCAGTTGAGTTTTGATGTTTGATTGTTGTTGATGCAAAATCCTTTCTGGAGACGAGACTGATTGACTGACTCAACTTGAAGCTTCAAAGGACTCTGAGTGGATATGACACGTCTAAGATACATTGGAGGCCATAGGATATGATATTGATTGCCCCCCAAGTTTGAACATTGATAGGATACAGACGCTTGAGCTGATTGGTGTACAGACCGACTTATTGAAACCAGGATATGCAGAAACAAACCGGGAGATATGTACAAACTAAAGCAAGACTGAAAGCTGGGAAAGACCAAGATTGTGCTGATAGATGGAGCATTTGGAACAAGTGGCGCCCGTTTGCCGAGTTTTCACCATCTTGGTAGAGATTCTATTTTTGCTACCAAGGCACCTGTTTCCAGGTTTTCACCAAGGCACTTTTTCTTCTTTTTCATTTTTTTTTTTTTTCATTTTTTCAATTTTTTTGTACTTTTGATATTTTTTTTTTTTTTGTACTTTTGATATTTTTTTATTTTTTTGTGAATCATCAAGGCGCCTATTGCTAGGTTTTCACCAAGATGTTCATTTTTTCAGGACTTTTTCTGATTTTTAAGATTTTTTCAGGACATTTACCAAGCACTGAATGCCTTAGGCATAGAATTTCTTCAGATGGAGAATGTTGATTAGTTCTCGGAGCTGTTCTCCTTCAGTCATTGAGAGTTGATAAGCACCAGAGCCAAAAGTAGTAGTGATTACAAAGGGACCCAGCCAATTGGGTTCGAACTTCCCCTTGCGTTCACGATGGGATTGATTTTTAGGATTTTCTCTCAACACTAGATCACCAACCTGAAATTCTCTATGTCTGACTTTCTTGTTGTAGCCTCTAGACATTCTTTTCTGATACACTCTGAGATGATCATACGCTGCTTGTCTGCACTCATCTAGTAGTTCAAGTTCTTGTAACCTTGACACTCTGTAGTCTTCATCAGTGACAAGTCCATGCATTTTGATTCTGAGTGATGGGATTTCAACCTCAATAGGTAGTACCTCTTTAGACCCATAAACTAAAGCGAAAGGTGTAGCCCTAGTAGGCATTTTGATACTTGTTCTGATACTGGTTCTGATACTTGTTCTGATACTAGTTCTGATACCGGTTCTGATACTTGTTCTGATATTTGTTTTGATACTTTGCATACTTGATAGCATCTTTTTCCATTGGAAACTCCCAAGCAAGATCATATCGTGCAGTCCCAATGTCTAGCAAGGTGGAGAACAAGAGGGATTGGCAAACTGGTGGAAGAGATGGAAGACAAGAGAATGAAGGAGAATGAAGGGAAGAAATCCTCAAGGGAAAACTCCTCAAGAATACCCAAGCTAGGGAAAAATTTTCATGTAAAGTGCATTTGGACAAGCAATGAAAGGCCAGCATAGCATAAGTCACAATAGCGTGATGCAAGAGCAAGAAAGAATGCAATCCAAAGCAGTAGACATGTCAAGAGGCTTCATAGAACTGTGTTTTACTCTTTCTTTCTTTTTTTATTAGATCAAGACCAAAGGGGAAAAGGATAGCGATAGGTGAAAATGAATGGAGGAAGATGGATATGAAGGCTAAACATGGAAGGAATGAAAGCAAGATCACCATAAGATAGCTCACAAAATAGCCAAATATTCATGTATAGATCAACATTGTCAAGATCAAAGAAAGAAGATGGAATGGATGAAATATGTAGAAGAACTACGCATGATGCCTGATTGCTAGGTTTTCATCATGGTACTTATCCAAGGTGCCACAAGGAAGTGGTTTTCACCATAGGACAAATTTATTTCTCTTTACTTTTGCTACCAAGGTGCCTGTTTCCAAGTTTTCACCAAGGCACATTTTCAAATTTTTTTTTTTAAATTTTTTTTTAAATTTTTAATTTCTTTTTTGGAAGAAGGAAAGCTTTTTAGATAATGCTCCTTGAAAGGATAAACCATGATATGCCAAGGATTCAAAATGACACGCTCAAAGATGTTGATAGGGAAAGGGAGATGAAAGAGAAAAATGGAGGATAAGGTTTTATGTAAAGTGAGTGAAGTTGGAAGATAGGAGGAATAGGCAAGTGAGGAAAAATGATAGGAGGTAGAAGGATAATGCATGGAAGGATTGTGAAAGGGTAGATGGAAAGAAAGGCAAGTTCAACATCAACACATACCTTGAAGGGTGGTGAGAGGGTGGAGGAAATGTGAATGAAGCAATACATGAAGGAATATGGCGAATGGATAGCAGAGGTTGAGGTTTGGGCGCATGAAATGGAAGAATATTTTTGGAGGGAGATGAAGTGGAAGCCTTTGGAAGCTTGAATGCCAATTTCACTTTTTTCTCAACACCAGACTCTTTCAAGAGAGACTTTGGAATCCATATAGCCGTAAGCTTTTTATTTCCTTTTGATGATCTAGAGAGAATATCTTCAATGATAGATTTTGGAACCCATACTTGTCTTGTAATTTTTTTCTTAGATATCTCTTTTGACTTTATGCCTCTGTGTCGATTAGAGGAGACATGGTGATCTTCTTTTTTTGATGGATTTTTGCATTGCTTCTTTTTCTTGTATTGAACATTCAAGTTACTTCCAAAAGACTTGGGATTTGTGGAAGAGGGAGGATATGACTGGTTTATATGGGTGGGTGGATGAAAAGGATTCAAGGGTATGCATCTATGTTGATCTTGAGGAAAGATGGGATATGGAGGTATGTAAGGACCCAAGATGGATGGTGAATCAGGAGAGTTAGGAGGGGAAAGTGAAGGGACATAAGGACCCAAGATGGAAGGAAGGCGTGAAGCCCTTAGTAGTGGTGGAAGAGGTCCAAGGATGGAAGTGGAAGATGCAAAAGGATAATCAATAAGTTCATCATCATCTATATGAAAACCAAGGATATCAGCATCTTTAGAGTGAGCATTAGAATTTTCAATAAAATCATGGACATCTTGAATAAGAGCATTTTCTTTGATAGGATCATTCAAAGCTTGCGAAGACTTAGGAAGAGTAGAAAGTGGAAGTGAACATGGAGTGGTAGAACAAGAAGATGGAAGACTTTGATCTTGACAAGGATCTTTGGAAAGCATAAGTGTATAATTTTTTTCTTGATTTTCAATAGGCTCAACATTGCAAGTAACAACACCATTTTTAACAACCTTAATGGAAGTATCATCTTTGGAAAGCACAAGCGTAGTAAGGTTATTTTGATTGTCAATAAGCTCAACAGTGTAAGTAGTAGCTTGATCTTGCTTAAGAGAAGACTTAAGACATGGTGGAATGCATGAAAAAGGGTGTATAGGATCAAAAGAACCATAAAGCAGATAAGAGACATCGGGAAAAGGAGTGGATGACATGGAGGGTTCTTGATCTTGATCTTTCCTTATGTTCTTTTCTTTATCATTTTTAGAGTCCTCTTGACATGGAGCCACTTCTAAGGACAAGGAAGCATGTTGGGATTGTATGGATGATTTTGGAAGAGATGGTGAAGGACTAGCTGAAGTAGGCATTATAGCATATGAAGGCTTAGGCTCTTTAGGTTTATCATTATTGAAAGTATTTGCAGCCAAGTGAAGGTTAGCTTGAGTTTCTTTAAGAGGTAGCCCTGGAGGATAACTATAGGGAACCACATGAAAAGTATCAGGGCTTGTGTCAGATGAAGGTTCTGTGAAAGATTTGAAAGACTTGGAAGCTTTAGGAAATGTATGGGTATTGGAGGAAGTAGGGGATGGAAGGGAACCATCACAAGACAAAGGTCCAATATTAACATGATCTTGCTTGAGAGTGTAATCTTTATTTTCAGTCTGAGAGTTCTTAGAGGAGAGATCCTTATAGTATGCATGTTTATAATCAGCGTGGTAAACTTTCTCTTCCTCAAGTGAAACAAATGGATCATCTAGGTATTGTGCATAGAAATCATCAAAGTCTCTTTCATAATTAGAATCATATCGCTCACCCTCACGATCTATCCAATGTGATGGCCCATTTGTAGTAAGCAGGAATGGATGATGAGGAGGACTCTTAGGAACAGAGGTGTCATAGGTATCATTACATTGTCTGTCATCATAGTCATCATAGTCTCCAAAGCTAGATGTGTCACTCTCCATGGAAGAGGTATCATATTGCTCAAATTTTTTTCGGGGGCATGGTGACATGTACAAGTCTTTATCAAATGGAAAAGAGTATAGAGATTCCATGGAGAACTTTTTAGATTCCTTCTCTTTCTTAAGATTGTTAAGTTCAACTTGCATAGCATGCAGCTATTTTCTCATAGCGGTGATCAAAATTTCTTCCTCATGTGTACTGATTCTTTGAGACATGTGTACGGATTCTCAATAGCTACTGCTCTGTTCTTGACACAATGATATTTTTGACAGATTCTGGAACTAGGCTGGAAACATTGGATATCTTGCAATTTGACAATTTCTGACAACTCTCTCAATTTTTCCAAACGACACTCTGCAGACTCGCACGACACTAGGTAGTCTATGAAATGACAGTTGCTAAACTCGTACAACAGTTGGGTAGCAATGAAATGATAGTTGACAAAACTCGTACAACTCTTGACTTCCTGAAATGACTTTTGACTCCAGAAAGATTTTACGTCAATTTTTGCAAAATTTAAGGTCTTCAGTTTTGGATTGTTTGCAAATTGTACTATCCAGATTTTGAGGGTTATACCAGATTTGATCATTTTTAATAACCAAGTAGATAAACAAGCACGTAGAACAGCAAGCAAGTGATTCCAAGCATGTCTGAAAACAATGAACAAGGGCAAAAGCAACCTTGTGCATGAACAATCAAGTGACCAAATTGTGCTAATCCCTGAGAGTACTAATTGTGTATGTTCTAAAAAGTTTTGCAATAACACACATATACCTGAGAATGAAAAATTGGCCTCTCTAGGGTTTTTAGTAATGGTTTGACTCTGCAACTTTTATGATTCAAAGAGGTGAACTCCAATCCTAGCACACCAGGGTTTTGACACAGTCCGAGAACTTAATCTTCAAGAGCTGCTAGGGAGATCTGACAACCCAACAATGAACCATACCCATGGAGATTTCTTCCACAAGGACATTTATATAGCGGGTGTCACTACCATGGCAAAAATGGCTATTACCGCTTGAGGTTCCGTCAACGCAGTTTGCCCTGTGAAGGGATTATCTGCTACGGTTAACCCTCTCTAAAGATGACTCACAATAATATACCACAAGGGGACTTGGCTCCAGATTCAAGGTTTTGACACCTCTTCACTTTTAACCCAAACAAAGCAAGCAGATTAATCCGACACGCTAAGACAAAGTTTTGTTCCACCAAGGTCTGTGATATCAACTCCACGTGATCTATCAACCTCTCCGGGGAGAGAATGTTCAATCAATAAGAGAAGACACACTAACCAATTTTGATTCACCAAAGCTCGTGATATCAACCCTACGTGATCTATCAACCTCTCCGGAGAGAGAATGTGTCGATCAATAAGAGAAGATGCACTAACCAAGTTGAATGTGAAACACACTAAGTATCCTCCCTACCTACAAGGATTCTATCGTCAAGAAAGATTTCTCTAGGAATCCAATCTCTCAAGAATCACGAATAGTGTTCATAGGGCCTAATTACTATGTGAGCACAGATGTATGTTCCGAAAGCAAATCTACCAAAAGTACCCAAAAAGTAGAAAGAGGAACACTTAACGCTTAAAGTGAATATGAGATGAGTCCACAAGGTGGAACACTTAACACCTCACACAAGCTGAAAATGAGTCCCCAACTTAGAAAACAAGTGAGTTCCTAAAAGCACAAAAGGGTTGCCAAGTGGAACACTTAACACTTCTGTCCTGTTGACCCCTCCCCTTTATGGCGCTGAGATTGCAACCACGGGGCGAAAATGAGGGGTCGGTGGATTAGCGAGTCCAATAACCCAAGATAGCAATCAAGATCAATCACAAGTATTCTAAGACTACTTAATGAATCCTTAAGAGTTCACAACCTAGTATCAATTATGCAAGTGTGTAGAAATAGATCAAAAGCATGAAAAGATGCACACAAGCTTGACACATAAGAGATTTATTTTAAGTCCCAAATCAAAATATTATTAGATGAAGGAGAATACCTGGGATCCTCGCAATGCGCTTAGTAGATTTTACTTGATTTTTAGCAATTTTTGTTGAGCTTTTCCATGCAAGCAAGTGACGAACTCTCCAACAAGCAAACAAGCAAACAAGATATGCAAAATATATTCAACTTATGAAAACCATAGGGTTAGCTCTAAAAATAAATTATTATCAGTAATAATAACCAGCAATTAACCCAAATGACAACTCATATCATTCATTGGACCATGTAAAAAAATAAGTGCATACCCATCACAAAATTTTATTTTTTTTGCTGCATTTGACCTAGTCAACAAGATCTAATTTTTTTGATATGATTTTGGCCACAAAAATAGAAATTCAGAATAGAGATCCCTGCTAAAAAATAGAGAACTTTCCAAAAATGCAAAAATTTTAGAAAAATCTCTTCATTTGTGCCCTAGAGACCCATTTTATCAAAACAGACCAGTTTTTAAAAATTGACTATTTGAGCTATTAAATTGCATCCAAATTTAAAACAAAAATAATAGACCCCCTGTATAATTTGAAGATATTTCCAAAAATGTAAAAATTTCAAAAAAATATGCTGATTTGCGTCAGATATTAATTTTTTATGAAAAATAAAAAAAAAATTATTAAAAATTAAAAATAATTCGTAAAATTCTGAATTTTTTTTCGAAGCTTCCTTGATATGTCTCCAACTTGAAAAAAAAATTTCAGACCAAAACTCCAAGCCGTTTGAGAGATAAAATTAAATCTTTGAAAGTTTGAGGTTTTAGCTCCCAAAAAAATCAAAACTAGCATGCAAAGGTGGGTTGCCCCACGGTGGGCGCTAGAAATGTGTGTGTGAAAATTATAACTGATCTGTAGACACAACACTCAGTAAAACATTAGAGGTTAGCTATAATCAAAATCGTGCAAAATTGAAAGCTATCTAACCAAGCGATTTACTGCCTTCTAATAGGTGTGAGATTAATGTTCTCAGACTGTAATCGAGATCAGTGACCTAGACGACACCTAAATGAAGGATTTGAATGCAAAAGATGGATATGAAATTGAATGCAATTAATCTATATTTTTGATATTTTCTATGCAATAATAATTGTAAAAACTGATATGAAATCTATGCTAAATGAAATTGATATGCTATGAATGCTATTGAAAATTGATATGCTATGAATCTAACAATGATATGTAATATGAATGCAAAAATAAGATTGATCTCACAAAGATGTCGATTCGCAAGAGCTTTGATTCTTCAATTCCAATTCTCCAGCGTGATTGTGCAAAATATGAGATGATTTGTGAAGAGCTAAAGCCTTAATTTATAGAAATCCAGGGCTTTGGAGGTGCATGGGAAAAAGCCATAAATCACTCAAATAACTCAACTTGATTTTTGAGTTATTTTTAAATAAAAGATAATTAACTCACAAAAATATGCAAAAGCTAAGTTTTAACTCAAAATAGAGTTTATCTTTAATTGATAATTGATAGTTGTCTGCTTTTATGATTGTGCATGTTTTATTTATGAATTAATTTAATAATAAAGTGATTTATTTCCAACTTAACTGCTTTTAAAAATAAAACAATTGATTTATGGGTTAATCAATTATTTAATCAAACTTTTATTAAAAACTATATTATTAAATAATGACAACTTCCTTTAATTAATTAAATAAGAATTTAATCAATTATTCATATGATATTAGATTTATTGTCAAAATTAAATAATACAATTAATAATAGATATAATTAAATTTAATTACACAATTAAGTGGCAAATATTAAATCTAATTAATTAAATATGAAAATATTCAATTAATCAAACTTTAGGATAAATGTGATTTATTGCCAAATAATTATAAAATTAAAGATAATTAAGATAATTAGGAATATTACTAAGAATATTCCCCGATGCAAAATTTAAGATAATCAATTAGATTTGATGATGTTTAGATGTGCCTTAGATTAGGACTTTGATGTTGATTTCATATGATTTGATGATATAGGAGGTTAATGAACTTATAGCCCATTTTTAGGGTATTACACTCCCCACCTATGCCCTTAGCCTTTTCCCCATTCCGGCCAAAGCTGCGGAAGCCATGGAAAGAATACAGAAAAGATTCCTTTGGTCTGGAGCTAAGGATCACAAGCGCATTCCCCTCATTGCCTAGGAGAAAGTCTACCATCTTAAAATTACTGGTGGCCTTGGCTTAAGGAAGTTGAGACCTTTCAAAAAAGCCCTTCAAGCCAAGCAAATCTGGATAATTTTTAACAGCACTGGTGAGTGGAGGGACACCTTTGAAGAGAAATATCTTTTGCATAACTCTATCCATAGTTTTTTTGAAGAAACGGAGCCACCCAAAGGTTCTGTTATTTGGATTGGTCTCCTTGGGGCCAAGGAGCTAGCTAAATCCAGAGCCAAATGGAAACTTGGTAATGGAAATTCTATCAATTTCTGGAAGGACAACTGGCTTCAGATGGGCAGCTTGAGAAACATCGACACTTTTTACACCTGGAGACAAGTCTACTCTCAAACCTTCGAAACTCAGGTTTTCAATTACAGAAGAAATGATAAATGGGTGGATCTCACCTAGATCTCCCAGGACCTGGCTCCTTTGATGACGGCCCTCAATATGATCTCCCTTTCTCCCAAGCAGGACAAGATCATCTGGGAGGACTCTTCAGATGGGGATTATACAGTGGCCTCTGCCTATTCCTCGCTGACTACTCAAGTCAATGACTTTAACCCACTATGGGCCAAAGCTTGGATACCTGGTCTAACGCCTAAAATCAATGTACTGTATCCTCACTGTGGACAACCTCATCAAGCGCAGATTCCAGTTCACCAACAGATGCGTTCTTTGTAAATGTTAAGAGGAAACCGTGGATCACCTTTTTATCCATTGCTCCTTTGCCAATTATATCTAGCATCTCCTTTTTTTTGCCTTGAATCTTTCATGGTGCTTCCCCCTGTCTTTCAGTGATCTCTTCTCCCAATGGGCCTTCAACAGGTTTGATCAAGAGTTCAGGCTTCTCTGTACTTGGCTTCTCCCTCATTTTTGTTGGGGGATCTGGAAGGAGCGCAACAATCGCATCTTTCATGATAACTCTACTCCTTCTAAAATTATCTTTGAAAAAATCACTTATGCAGTTAAAGAAAATTTCCTCTACTGTGGTAAAACTAATCCTTTTGCAAGAATTGCCCGAGCTACTACATAGGAAAAGAGAAGGAACTGTGTGTGGACTAGTCCCCGACTGGCTAGACCAAAGCCAACTTTGACAGTGCGGTGAAAGGGAAGCCTAGTCAAGCTAGCAGTAGAGGTATTATCAAGAATAGCTCTGGAATAGGCACAGTAGCTGTTAGCTTCCCCTTGGGAGCCTAGACAAATCACTATGCTAAGGCCAATGCTGCCCTTCAAATCACCAAACTTGTGAAAGATCAAGGAGTTAAGTGGCTCTGGATGGAAGGTGATTTGATGAACATCATCAATTGCCTCAACCTCACCCACCCTCCCTCTTGGTCCATAGCCAACATAATCACAGAAAAAAGAGCCATTCTCAACAACTTTGACAAGGTGTTCATTTCCCATGCATACAGGGAAGCCAATGGCGTGGCTGGTTGGTTCGCCAACTTGGCAGTCAAAAAGGATGCTAAGAAAATTTGGAATAAAGAGGATGACCTTCCCATAGATGTGAAGAGCATACTGGATAAGGACAAATTCCAGTGCATTGAAGGAGTTATCTTACAACAGGTTAGCCCCTGGTTTGGTGGCCAAGGGTGGTTGTTCCTCTTCAGCCACTCTTTGTTTGGTCCTTCCTTTTGTTCAGTTTCCTGGAAGGTGTTTTGGCTTTCTCCAGCCTAGCCTATCCTAGTCTGCTATGGTCTTCTTTCCCGGGCCTCTCTGTGGCCTGCTTCTTGCTTGTTTTGTCTGGTTTTCTTTCTTTTGATCGAGACTTGTGGGTTTCAAGCACCTTGTAAAACCTGTTTTACTTAATAAAAAACAAGCTCACTCCTAAGAAATTCATTAACTCTTTCAAGCTCTTTTTCATTATGTATGGATTCATCAAGATCAAGTTGCATATATCCAATCCAAAAATTCAATTTTTGGCATTCATCTGAATTATCTTTTAAGTATTTTTCAAGATGTTCAAGATGATTCTTTTTATTTTCCTCAATTTCCTTAGTCATCTTCATGACCATGTCTTCTATTTCATGTTTTAGGTTAACTTTTTCTTGCGGAGGTTTCTCACATTGATCATATTTATCCTTCATGGATGATGAATCATCATGCTTCCTTTCATCTTCAACCGCTCAATAATATCTTTCCTCTTTTCTCTAGATTTATTCAACTTCTCCTTCAGATGCTCTATAAATCTTTCAACCTCTTTGAGTTTCTCTTCCAATTTAATGTTTTCAGAATTTGATTTATCAACATCTTCAAGTGCAATCAAGAGTTGTCTCCAAAAAATACTAGAAACTATTGAATCACCCATCAGGACCTTCCTCAAGCTGTTAGACTTCATTTGAGGCACTAGAATCTAATAACAATTGTTGGTATTGAGGAACATTGGGAGAGGGGTGAAGCAGTGTTCTAAACTTTTTAACCTTATAGATTTTATTGCATAACCATAAACCAAGAACAATGAAAAGTAAACAATTGAAACACAAATAAAACATCCACAAACTCATAACACCATGATTTTTGTGTGGAAACCATGCTAGGGGAAAAACCACAATTGGGATGGAACCCACATATTACTTCTGCAGAAATAATAATAACCCGGTTAAGGGAAATAGTAAAAAATATAATGCACTTTCATTTAGGCCTACTTCCTAGATCTCAATACTTATATTACAACATATAAAGGCTCACTACCTTACAAAAATGCCAGACTACAATCCAAAAGAGTGAACTGAGAAATAACCTCAACTATGCCTATACAATTCTTTTTAGATATAGTACATCAACATAAACCTAATCTCTAAAATTAGGTTCTATGTATACACTTGACATATCAACATATCATCTTTGTACTTCACACAATATTATCTTACAATCGCATCACAAAATATCTACAAAAACTCAGGCTTATATACCCAAATGAAAAATATAATAAGTTAACTTGTTGGCTCTAAGAATAAAGATGTAACATATAGAATGTTGACCAAATTAGCAATCAAATATTCATGCTAACCTCAACCAAAAGAATAGATATCATCTATCATATATTGTCTACCAATAATTACACTCAAACTGATTGGATCATCGATCTGTTAGGATTTTTGGTCGATCCAACAACTAATTGTCAATGTCCTTTACACTTTACTATATACTCGATACTCAAAAATTTATGTCTCCAATAAATGTCAACATAAATAGGTACGATCTCAGAATAACATAGAATATACCTTATAGAAGCTTCCTCTAACTTCACAACACAAAATTCATCCATACCTATTCATACTGATCCTTTTACCAAACCTTGTATATTGTTCCAATTCTATCATACTTAGCTATATCATTATTTTTACCTTTAGTAAAACCAAAATATGTCAAGTGACCATAAGAGACATATATAGTTTTCATTAATGACAACATATAAATTATCCAATACAGTGTCTCTTGCCATAAATCTTCCCCTTTGGCATTGATGGCAACACTTAGTGAAAAATGACTAAGTGTCCAAACAAAATTTAAATTTAAATTTTGATTTAAGATTTTTCCATCTTGTTGTTTGAGTCAAGTGGTGAGATTTTTCCCTCTCCATGATTTTACCCAGTACACCATTTTCTCACTCCTTGCATTATTATACCTAGAACAAATTCAAATACTAAAGAAATGTGCATTATCCATTCTCTGCATCTTCTATCCTAAACCCTAATATCCATTATGCTATTGTAAAACTAGATGACAATTTGGATGGGATTTTTATACAAAAATGAGGTATGAGGATATTCAAGAGATCCTTGGTAGATTTAAATAAATTTCCAGCTCTCCCATAGCAAGGAAAATAGTTGATAGCGGCCTTCTGGAAGTTGTTCATTTTCCTATAGTAATCAAATGTTAATAATTGGTATCTACCTATGTGAGCCACTACCACCCAAGGACTCATGAAATTTGAGCATTTTATGACACAATCATTATCAAAATTTATTTAGAAATCATACCCTCAAATTACTAGAGCAGGAGGTATTTCTAGATACCTCAATTGAGAAAGCTTGGGAATATTTCTAGGACAAACAAGAATGGTGCTTGAATAGGATTTCCACAACCTCATTCAAAACAAAGTGGAAGGTCCAATCAAAGCTCCCTTCAATTCTAAAGAAGGAACTTTTTTGTAAAGGAGATTGAAGATGTAATTGTTTTATTGCACCACATTGTTGGGAGCCCTATAGCTAAAGAATTTGTGCATTGGATCTATCAATTCCTCACTCTTAATTGTATCTATATGGACAATAGATTGACTGAGGAGAGATAATTAGCCAACAGTTACATGAATAATTAGCTCATTTAAGGAAGACTAGTTTCTTCCTTACATGCTCCTTATTGATTTACATTTTAGAAGAAACCCAAGCTACTTGGTTGGATCTTAGAACCCTAGAATCTCATACCTAGGACTTTACTATTTTTAAATCCTTCCCTTAGTTACAAAAGAAAGTTAGGATGGATGAATTTTATGATGTCAATGATTCTTTCCTGTGAGTGATGATAAAAAATATTGAATGAGTACCAGAGAGGAGGATTTCTTTTGAAGTTACCACCCTTGTCAAGTATTATGATAGTTTTTAATCCAATTTGATATTTTTTGTTATCTTAGAATTGGAGGATTTAATTAGAACCCCTACAAATTACCTAGGTATGTATTTAAAGATTATTTTATACTTCTAGAGGTCTATAGATAAATGAAAGGGGTAAATGATAAATATGTCACCAAAATGAAGAAAAAGGGTTACTCCTTCCCAATGTCTTTTCCCCTTTTTAGTTGCAAGATTTTTGATGTTGTTGACACCATAGAGAGGCTCCTCTCTAAGTGACAAAAAATCTTGTGCATGACAACTTTCACAAGTGTAAGTCTTATTTACACCAACCTCATATAGAGGACTATTAGGGGGTGACCCCACAATAGTGGGTTACACTTTTTTAGACATGTTGATTTTTGCTGAAATAACATATTTTTAATAAAATATGATGATTTAAGCCTTGATATTTGAAGGAATTAATTACAAATGGTTATATCAAAGCCTCTTAGATTAAAAAAACATGGATATAACATATATACTCATCATTCATACCTGTATAATGGAGTCTCCTTCGCACCTATTAAAATGCTGATAAAAAATCACTTCGAATTTATCTTTTGCCAAATCAAATGTATCCATTTGAAAAACCTATCTATGTAGTAAGGTACTACTGAGAAAAATATTTCCGATGATTATAATATTAATATATATTAAGTTTATTATGACTTTGTATTTTTAGTTTTACTAAACATAGATATTTCAGTGTATTTCTAGCTCTATGTTTGATGCTTATGGAAAAATAGTAAATGAGAGAAAAAAAACTCTAAAAAATATCTATGCCCTAGGTATTGAATTTCTCTTTCTATAAAAAAAAATGAAATTGGACAAATACACGACAAGTTATAAGCTATGTAGTCAAGTTATGTCAAAATTACGGTTTAGTCAACTTCAAACGTTAACAAAATATAAAATAATCATGATAATGCCATAAAACAAATTGCATGTCCTCCATATGGATGTTACAAAATTAAATTTGAAAGAATAACATTGATGTCTATTTTAGAAAAAAATTTATGCTCTATGAAAACTAAGTAACTCTTTGAAAATGACGTTTTCTACAACATACCACTTTTCGTGGGAGAAGGAAAATACCATTCAAATCAATTCAAAAATAAAAATAAAAAATATATTTAGAATCTAGACACAAAATCCTAAAAGACTGTAATATACTTCATCTTCCAATTTCAAACGATTTAACGACAATATGCATCTGAATCTGAAAAAAAATTCAAAATGTAGAGTTCAGTGTCCATTCAGGCAAAAAGGTGTAACCCACTATTGTGGGTTCACCCTAGGGTGGTTTTGTAGAAATAAAAGAGGTATAGAGGAGAGATCTAATGAGGATGACATTGGATTAGGTTAGAAATTTCAATCTTCTATCCTTATACATGATGAATTAGTTGATGATGGCTTAGAGTTGATTGATGAAGTGTATCAAAATATTACCCTTTCATCCACACAACTTTTGACTTGGCACAACAGAGATGACATGGATGCGAAGAAGAGGATTGTCCAAGTGGTAGAAAGAACTAAGAGAGTTGAATAGAATATAATTTAAGAGATGTTCTTTTGGGTAAAATTATTTTCTTGTAAATTGGAATTTGTCCTCTATTTGTATGAGCATCTTTATTTAAGAATGGGATGAGAGCAATAAATTCATTTCTCATAAATTAGTTACTACTTGTATTTTTGTGTTACTAATGCCTTGAAGATAGCATTAGTCTATTTTTTTCTTTATATCTAGAACTGTCAACCATCATAATATGTAGACTACATGAGAACAAAGAAAGTTTCTTTGATGAATGTAGTTATACAACAAGTATGTACTTAATTATTTGTGCTACATACACTAGTATTACATCAAACATGATATTTCCAATGGCTCTTATGATGCATCAATAAGAGTTATCATATTTTACCACCCTGGATATGATAAAATAGTTATGGTTGTAGTACCATAGAAGAATTAAAAGTATGAAAAAATGAGTTGTAGGGGTTATAGGAGAACAATGATTGATTATTTTTGTGTACTATGATTTAATTCCTAACATTTTATTGGTAAAGTGGTTAAATGTTGTGTCAATGTGCTATTCTAACTACTACTACCTACCCACCTCTATCTGATGTGTCAATGCACTGTTCTAACTACTACCACTATCTCCTTCTTACATCAATTATATAACTGTAACTATTTACCTTATTACTTTTCTTCATTGTCTTGATTTACTCAATAGTATATTTTATTGGGAGTAATGCTATTATTAATCACATTTTCAAATAATAATGCTCAACATTAAATTTAAATATTGAAAAATAATAAATAAAATGTAGTATGGTCAAATTTGAACACTTGTATCATACAATTATAGAATAAAGTATTTTGTGTGTCTTGCCAAGAGGTTGAACTATCTACTAGGGGAAGAGCAATAGTAGTTGAGTGCGTTCTAATAGCTCTGCACTACATTTTGCAAATTAAAAGCCCACTAGAAAACCTTCTATGAGCTAAAAGGCACCCATTCTTTGGAAAAAAGTTGGCACTTAGATCAATAGTGTAATTTTATTGGTATCGATAGTGCACCATTATTGGGGCATTTGTCCAAAAGTTGCATTATTATTGGGGCATTTGTGTAAAAGTATTGGATCAACTATGCAAACTTTTTTGTTGTCTAAATTAACAAGTAATGGCACAAAAGAGGCTAGGTATTGGGCAATACTTTGAAATGGCCACTTTTTGACCCTTCAACGTTTAACAAATTCTATAAGAATCATTGTTACTACCCACAAGCCAAAAAATATTTTTTAAGTAGTTAAGATATACAAAGAAAACAAAAAAAATTGTTGAAATTCAATATATAGTACCCACATTTAACTATAACACTATTGACACACTTACCCTATATTACTAAAATTTTGTTGGAAAAAAGGAACTTAATAAGAAAACTCCATTTGCCATTAGTTATGAGCATTGAACATCCCTCTGCAAGAATATGATCACGAACGTCTCTCTGCAACAATATAATTAGCAAGGTACCTTGGTCAAAAAGAACTGAACCAGAATTCATGAAGTCTTTAAAGCCTAGGTAATTTGACCTTGACCATAATAATTTATAATGATAGACGCCATAATGGCCATATCTTTGTCACTGCTGCGGAAAGGACTTCAACGAAGCCCTTAGTTGTGCAATTCATTTCTATTCCTCCTACCCAGCTGTGGTGCTGTCCTCTACAAAACCGTAACACGAATCTTACTGGTATCCGACAGCATACAACAAATGTGAAACAGTTAACCACGCTGGTAAATTCCCCCCCTTCGACTCTCATTTTAAGCCCATTCAATGTACTCTGGGGGCTGAATTTGAAGGCCATGTGACCGTCTTTTCAGTTCTTAAACTATAAAACATAGTGAAAACTATTGGAAAGATCGACCATCAAAATTTAATCTATTAAATAAGGAATTGCGGAGTTCACCGAAAAAAGTTTTTGTTTGGCCTTTTCCAGTTTTTGAGATTTTACCTTGAAAGGGGCTCAAATAAAATAACTGGGCAATGTAAGGTTCAGATTCATTCCGGAGAGGTCGGAGCGAATAAAGCGTGTCGTACAGAAGTTATTTCGGGATAAGTTTCAAAGAATCTAGAGTCATTACATAGGTACGAGATCGGTCAAAGGAAAGTCAGAACTGACAGACTGTTTAAAACGTAAGATGACATCTTCTTTATTATTGACACGTTCAAAAATTTATTGCCATGCTTACACCACTCTTAACTTATTGTGACTTTTGAGTCTTCAGTCAAAACGACGTCCGTGATTATGATAGCATCTCCTACTTTTCTTTTAATTTTACATCCTCTGGCAATGTGAATGTGTAAGAGACATTCCATTGCAAATTCAAGTGGCCTTGGAATCGTGGGTGTTAATATGTCGCATTTAACTTTTTGAGCATTTATAGCTGAAAGGAAGGCATTTGCGAGTCGCGACGATCAACTTGGTGAGAATTTTACTCAGCGGTAAAAAGTAGAGAGTGACAGATTTCATTAGTGGATAAGAAATTTGTGTGGACGTGGTGAAGCGTTAAGCTTGATTGGGCCGACGACATCGTATAATTTTGTGAACAACAGTGAAAAAGAGGTGGTTTTATTTTGTGAAAGCAACCCTACGTAAAAAAATGGCGGTTTGGTTAGATTTTGCAAGAGGACGCCGACTGACTGTGTGTGTCACGGGTATTCCTTGACCGTTATATTCACAGGCCTTGCGATTTCTGAATATTCGTGCTGACTTACAGAGTGAAAGATCCTTTGGCTTTTGGTTTCTTCTAAGCTGTCTGCTAATCTGATGCCTGCGTATCTCAATAGTACAAGCAACTCGCTCTCTTTTTTATCGACTTATTTATGATGGACCAAAAAGCTATGCAGATCTTTTTGACCTCCATTCCAATCTGCACCACACCATATGCGAGTTGCAGTTGGAGAGATGGGGCCCACTGACAAGGAATTCTGCTTTCTTCGGTGCCGGACTAATAAATACTTTATGACTGAGTTATCGCAGTTGATTCAACTTTCTCAACCTATATATATACACGACAGAATATATAATTGTCCAAATCTGTGTGGGAAAAATCCAGAGATTTCTGCTTTCTTGTTTTGTCTTTAAGGGATCCGGATTTGAGGTGTGTTACAGGTATTATAATGTTTTTCCAAGGAATGAATTCTCCGAAGCCAGATGAGAGCTCGAAGCATAACCAGGATGTTGTTATGCCGGGCTTCAGGTTTCATCCGACGGAGGAAGAACTGGTGGAGTTTTATCTTCGCAGAAAGGTGGAGGGAAAGCATTTCAATATTGAACTTATCACTTTTGTCGACCTCTATCGCTACGATCCTTGGGAACTTCCAGGTTTTTTTTGCATTAGATAATTGTGAGATAGAGACTAGATGATTGTTAAATGTTTTTAGGCAAGATTGTGTTTTGAAATAGGTTTCCAAAGTTTTAAGATGCTTTATTAGGGTTTCAAATTTTAGATAAATCCAGGGCTTTCTCCGATTTGAGATTTTACGTCGTAGCACTGTTATGATTGGATGGAAGTATTTGTACTAGGGTTTTCTCTGTTTTAAGAAGGAAAATACATAATTGCACCCTTATACTGATATCAATTATTAACTATGATATCAGATCTCTGTTGTAAGATGTTCTAGAAAAATTATTAAGGCTCAAAATCATCGTCCTCTTTTCTGTGTGGGGGCAATTCGTATGATTTGCGATCATGTTTTTGGTTTTGGCTTTGATAGGTTTGGCTGCAATTGGAGAAAAAGAGTGGTTCTTTTACGTGCCACGAGACAGAAAGTACAGAAATGGAGATAGGCCAAACAGAGTGACAGCGTCAGGGTATTGGAAGGCCACGGGAGCAGACAGAATGATCCGCGACGACCACAATTGTTGCATTGGGTTGAAGAAGACGCTTGTATTTTACAGAGGCAAAGCACCAAAGGGTAAACGCACCAGCTGGATTATGAACGAATACCGCCTTCCGCAGCTCGAAACCCAACGACTTCACAAGGTAGATAACCTATCTGCTAATGAAAACATTTTGAATTTAAGATCTTTTTGGATTTGATTGTGAGAGTGCTTTTGTATCAATGCTTCATCAAGATGATAATGATAGAGAGAATAGGAGAAAATCACTGAATGTGATTTGGTTTTGATCCGTTGATGAAAAACACTCACACAATTGAATCCATAAACAGTTTGAGATTTTAAACTTTGCTAATAGGTCTGGGTTGCACTTGTCTAACCCTAATGAAAATTTTAACAGCAGAACGAACTGTCACTTTGCCGCGTCTACAAAAAGGCGGGACAAGACGAAGGCCGTCTTGAACCCAAGGAATCCCACAGCCTACCTGCAAAAGTAAACGAAAATGGCGAATTTTCCTTGGCGGCAATCACAGAGTCATTTAACAGGCGCCCTTGTCAAGGCAATTCAAGTGAATTTGTGAAGCTACAAGAGTTGCCAGTGGCTTTAGCAAATCATGATAACAATGGCAGAGAAATGAAGTGCAAGTTAATTGTGGACGAAAGATTTGCAGGTCCGATGGAATTTGCAGATGCAGAGTTGGAGAACATGCAGGCACGCATTGCGAGCGAAAGCACGTGGAGTTTGTATCCGAGAGCTGCTCATCCCACGCTGGAAGATCTCTATAATCCATGCCCACCACAACTTGTTGTTGCCTACAACACGGCCAGCTTGCCGCCATGCTCCGACAAATTGTGGGAGTGGAACCCTGTAAGAAACAATGGCGCACCCTGTTGATTATTTGCCAATCTCACACAAATTTCTCTTTCCATGCCAGCTTTTAAGTAACCACACAAACTAATTTGATCGTATCATATATTGCCAAATTTCTGTTGCTGTTTAATTACATTGGATGAATAATGTTGCACTTCTAGGAGAACTTGTGTATTCATATCACAATTGCTGACTGTCGATAGGCAAAAGCAATATTTTCTTTTCTTTTTTTATTTCTGTAAAGATCAGCATGTTTCAAGACTGTCTCAATGATCAAGATATTACTTATCTGTGCCTATCTGCTCATTTTTCATTTTGTACATTACAAAGATTTCCGAGATTTTGGAAGGTATAGCGTAAAAGTCCAATGAAACTGAGTGGAATGTGAGTGAAATTTCATGTGCGGGATTCCAATGATTAGGTCTTCAACGCGTAGCAAGATCATCCTGCGAAATTTCATTTGCACGATGGCTTTGAAGGACTCAATACAATTTATCACATGCGTTAGGAAGGCAAAACTTATTTGTCTTTGTAAGGAATGCACGCAAAGAAAATGTGCGCTAAATGCCTTACAATTTTGAGAATGCCTTACAATTTTGAGGTAAGCGTAGCCTTCTTTCACTGATGTCATGACTTGGGGTTGGCTCACATATTTAAGAAATTGTAGGATTTCTACCTTATAGTTCGATAGACGCAGTTTGTTTGATTTTTGGGTGCGGGTGCAAAGAGTTTAGCGGTGTGGTTTCAGACACCAGAACCTCTAGTTGCATTTGTCAATAAACTTCGGAGTAATCATAATGGAGATTTTTAATTAAAAAGTGCAATGGCCTATTGTATTATAGCTACGTCCTCCTAACTTCCAAATCCAATACCTTCTGACACAATTCTCGCCCTAAAACGGTAGCTGTGCCCATAAAACCTAACACCCTTGCTACCGTCAAACCTAGCATGTCAAAATTTTACGATTGACCTTAAGAATCAAATTCAGTTTTCAACTTACTCTTATGTAACTACGTTGAAATGTCAGTTCTCACTGAGAGAAATTATGGTGATAATTCCTTGACAACAGGAGAAGGTAATGTGCTTGGAAATACTGAAAACTTTTAGAGCGATCTGGCTGAGAAATGTTGCACGTCAGCGGAAACTCAACTAATGTATGTGATGTCGAAATATAGCTAGAAACTACTAACTTCAGTAGATTGTGAGTCTAAGATGTGTGCTTCCGTTGCGCCTGCACCCTTTAGTTTCGAGCAAGTATTCAATAATTTAAAATATTTGAACTGACAACTGATATAGGAAATGAAGTGATTGTTCAATTCATCTCAAACAGAAATGTGTTCAAGCGTTTCTCAGGATGGTACCCGGAAAGTATGAAACGAAGACTCTTATCTGGCAAATCACATGCTTACCCATTTGTAGCGAGTATTAAGTTTTTTTTTGTTTTTTTTTGCATAAGATACTTCTTACTGGAGAAACCCTAAAAGTATGCAATGCCGATTCTCAATAACTACAAATTTAGATCATGACAATAAGCTGCTAAGTACAAGCTCGAAGATTTAAGGTGTGTAGGCTGAACTAAAGCACGTTAGAATTTGGGTTTGTACAGTCGAAGAAAACCCATGCCAGAATAATGCATATCTTCTTCCAGTCTATTGGTATAGCAACTATGTACACAGCAGTAGAACAGAAGTAACAAGAATGCTAACACGAAATAGAGTATCTCCCAGCGTAATTGAAGCTACTTATTCAATGATTTAGAACGGGTTTGTCGTAAGTGTATTGTTCTTAATTGAAGTTTTCCAGTTCTTGTTCTCCTTGCAGTTGTTGTCACCACCTTACTGTGATTCCATTTTAAGGACCATTTTTCTACTGCCAGAAGCTCTTAATTGCCCAACCAAAATTTCTTTCTTCTTTTGAATCATGAACATGGAACTATCCAGTATATAAAAACAGCCTATTATGCCAAATTAAGACAGTTTAATATAAATTAGTTTTTTTAATTTTTTAATTCAATGCTTTATGAAGACTAAGATTAAGAGTGTAAGTTATCTTAGGTTTTCTTTCTTCCTTACTCTTATTTTATTGCTAATTTAGTGAACAAAATTTGCAATTTCCTTTAAAATATTATTTTCTCATTTTTTTTATTTCATTGTTAATTTAATGAGCAAAATTTATAATTCATTTCATTTTTTCTCTCTATCTTATTATCAAAGTAAGTTATATATTATATTGTTTCCTTATTCATAATATAGAATGTGATTGGAAATGTTGATTGGAAATGTTGATGTAAAAAATATATACAGAATTATTATAAAAATATCTTCAATTTTTTTTATAAAATTTTTTATGAAAAATCAAATTTATCAACATGTTTTTCATTTAATATGTAATTGCATTTCAAAATTTATTTAGTTATTTTTTGATTGATATAAAAAATTATTCTTCTTATTGCACTTATTTTTTATATTTTTCAATAATTAAAATTAGATCCTTTTCCATCTAAAATTTTTCAATCATTTAATTTTTGAAAAAAATATTATACTATATGAAAGAACCGCTACTTTTGCCTTCCTATTTATATCATATCCTAAATGAATAAAAGAAATTAACTAAACAGCTACATTTGCCGTCCTATTTATATCATGTCATAAATGAATAAAAGAAATTAACTAAAAAACTACACATAGTAAAAAGTATGAATTTTAGCTTCATGTAATATGTATCTTAAGTAATGTTTATATTTGTAACATACTATTTGTTCAAATGATTCCTTTTAATTAATATTTCGAACATTGTCTAGTTTTATTATTACATTTTTATTTGTACCTTTTTTTCTTTGTTCACTTTATTTCTAGTCATAGATATCAAATTATAATCATATAATATTCCATATTAGTTTTTAATGTTTAGATCAATTTTCTTTGATATCAGTACTACATCATAGGGTAGACTCTAGGTGCAACTCTATCTTCCAAATAAATATGTTATTGTTACTTGTCGTCTTACACATCAAATATCTCAATTTGATCATATAAGATCTTGTATTTGAAGATAATATTTAACCTATTAGTGATCATCAATTAATCATTGAAGAGAATTAGAGAATTAGTAAGAAATATATAAAAAATAATTTAACAATAATATCATATAAAATTATATACATCAACATCAAAATTCATAAATATTACACTAGACACTTTATTTATCTTATGTATCTTTAAAATTGTCAATCAACATAACATACATGATCTAACAAAAATTAGAAAAAAATAATATTTTGTGTCATAACAATCTCTTAAAGATAGTTTTAAACACAATTACATTCTAACAATACATAAAAAAAAATCATGTGAAGTAAACTAGCTCCTCTAATCTTAATCTCCAACCCTAACAATAAACTAAATTAAATCCTAGCACTAAACAAAATTACACCAAATTGAAATGTGACCTTAATAGTAAAACAAAAATTAATCTCTTACCCTAAAACAAATTATACCCTAATCCTCAATACGATTAAATAATGGAGTAAATTAAAGTCTGGATGTAAATAAAATTGAACAAAAAAATATAATCCAAACTCAAACTTTACCTTAACAAACCTACCAAATCAATTGGAAACCTTAAACTAGAATATACCCTAACTCTCTCATTAAACCTATATAAACCCTAACACTAAACAAATGAAATCCTAACACTAACATTGAATGAAATCAAACCCTATTCCTAACATTCAACCAATTTTAACCCTAGCCCTTTACCTAATTAAACAATAAATTAAATTAACACTAAACCTTATTCAATTAGCAACTTTGCATGAACATCCTAGGTGTAAGGGCAATCTTGCATCACCCAAAAATATTTTATGGTTTCTTTTCAATAAGGGTTATCTTGTGTAGAACTGCTATTTTTAGAAATTTACTATTTTCAGTAAGTTTTTTGTTTGAGCTCATAATGCTCTATTTTCTTCCCTGGAGGTTCACTTTGGTTATATCAGTCTTCCAGTAAAGTTTCATTGCAAGATCAAGTCTAATTTTGAAGATATTAAAAAAAAAAATTATTCGTAGTAGGGTACAAAAACTTTAAACTCAGTTTTAAAGGCTTTAGAGGCTCCGAAAGGGGTCAAAACTTTGGCTGACTAGAACTTGTACAAGATAAAGGCTATAGAGAACTTCATGCCATTTTTGAGATGGGGTTATAATAGCCAATCAGGTCAACGAGCGATAACTTACAGTCTCTGAAAGTTGCGCTACCTAAAATTTTCAAAATTTCTTTTGAGTTTCAAAAGTTGTTTGGGCCTATTCTGATGTAATAAAAATGAATAATAATATCTTAGGGATGGTCGGCCTCAAACTTTAGGGTTAAAATTTCTAGAACCTTCTTGGGTAGTTGAAATTACCTATATAATGAAGGCCTGTAGGGTTATCTAGGCCAGTTCTGGAAGATGCATCTGGTGACTCTGGCTTGTAAAATATTGTAATGAAAAATGCCCATGTGGTTGTGCATGTTATATTTATGAACATTATGATTTCATTTCATTGGAGATAATAGAAAGCCCATTTCTTGTCCTTACAATTCGTTGTTATTTCCAATTGTGTTGTTCGTGTTTGTGTAGTTAGTGCATGTTATATTTCTGAATATTGTAATTCCATTTCATTGAAGATAATAGAAAGCCCATTTCTTGTCCTTACAATTCATTGTTATTTCCAATTCTATTGTGTGTGTTTGTGTTCTATTTTTTAACATTGTAATTCCATTTCATTGGAAATAATAGAAAGCCCATTTCTTGTCCTTGCAATTCATTGTTATTTCCAATTTTGTTGTGTGTTTTTGTTAATAATAATCTCACCCCCCTTAGTACAATTCCATATGCAATATTCACCCTATTCGTAACTGTAAACTAAAGAGAACCTTTATTGTAACCCTGGTTGAGCCCTAATTAAACCGCAATTGTAACCCCAATAATAACTCAAATGAATGCAATAAAACTCTAATACTAATGCTAATTTAATTGTAACATGACACTTCCATGAAATTGGACCCTAACCCTAAACCAATTCAAATGGTAAAATAAATTTTACTATATCTAGAACACAAAAATAAAATAAATTCTAATGTTAAACCAAACTCAACCCTAACCATAGAAAAAACTTAACCCATTTAGTAACCATATTGAACCCTAATAAAACCAAATTGAACCCATATCCTAAACAAACTAGAACCCTCACTCTAAAGTAAAGTAATTTCAACCTTAATCCATAAACCTACTGAAATAACATTTCAACATAAACTTTTACCCTAGCACTTAACCAACAGGTTACTTTAAATCATATTCAACCTTCTCACTATACAAATTGAACAATAATTCTATACCCTGTTAAACACGAAGTCTAATCTTAATTAAATATTAAACCAAAATAAACTATCCCCTTAATTGTGAGTATTAGATATATACAATAAATTAAATTTCTAAAATATCATTATATACAAAATTAAATCATCAAAAAATATTTCATAAAATTCAGATATAAAATTTAATAATATTATAAAATTAATGTCTTGGGACTTCACACTGCAGATGCTACATATATACATACATACATACAGAAGTCGAGAGTTATTGAGACTTTAATTTAATATATACTATAAAAATTAAAGTCTCACTAATTTTAAAAACAATTACATTATACTAAAATAAAAAAATCATGTGAAATAAAAATATCTGTAAATTTATTCATAAACATGACCCAATTCCTAATTCCTAATTCCAAGTGTTGTACTTTTACATGTATAGAATTCTAAAATAATGATTTTAATTATCTCCTCTAATATATAACAAAATATTCATCTTCTATAATCCTACATTAACGGATAATGAAACATATTTTCACTCTTATTTGTAGAATTGTTGGCTTTAACTCATTTTTACAAAAAGGCTTATCGTTAGGTACGCATGATTTTTATTTTTTTTAAAGTAGAATTAAAATAATCAATGCCAAATGGCATTCAAAACATCAAAAAGTTAAATGACATTTAAAAAATCAAAATGCCAAATGTCATTTTGCTTTTTCAGATTTTTTTTCTAGAATTTCCTTTTTCAAATGTCACAATAGTATATATAAGTAGATTTAATAGTATATAGTCCTAAAATTTAATTATTCCAAGAGATTAAGATTATAACTAAATTATGTTTTTTCATATTTAATAAATATTAATTAGAAACATATTACTCTAAAAACAATAATAGAAAAAATATAATAGATACCTCTTATTTGTCTAATTTACAATAAAGATGTTTCTATATTCTCTTTATATTTTTCTATTAGAAATATCATTACTCTTAGAAAAGTAGAATATTAGAAAAGTATAAAAATAATATAGAAACATCTTACTTTTCTAATAATAATAATTGATTTCTTTGTATTCATAATCTATTATATATAATTATTTTAATTATCTTTTCAAATTTAATTATGTAATATTTTTGAATTAATGTTTAAAATCACAACTTCACCCTAAATTGAGACTTACCCAACTAAATTGAGACTTAACTCTAACAATAAATGTTAATGTTTCAAATCACAATATTACCTTAAATTAAATTCAAACCTCACCTAAGAAAAAAATTAATTATAACTCTAACTCTAACCCTAATTAAATATTAAAACAATTTTAACTTTAACCCCCGACCAAAAACTAGAATCTACCATAAACCTAATACTAAACCAAACCAAACCGTAATCATAAACCTAACTAAACAATAAATCAAATTTAACCTTGACCCTAACCTTAATCAAATCAAATATGAACCCTAACACAAAACCACTTTGAGCCTTCTCTCAATACAAAATAGAATGCTAACCCTACCACTAGACCAAATGGAACCTCAACCTTAAACCTAATATATAAATATATTTTTATTTATTTTTTTATCGATAAAAGGCCAAAGCCAATAATTTTATTTAGCTCATCACCAAATATACAAAAACCCCACTCAGTGCAGGCGCTAGTAGGGAAGAGCGGGGTAGAGAAACCCTCCAGCCTTGCCTGGGACCATAGTCTGAAAATTAATATATAATTACTTTAGAGGGCATACCCTCCAATATCAAAATTACAAGAGTTTATAAATTCCTTGAACAACTATTTTATATCTAGGTTGCCAGAAAATCTTTTAATTGTAGATTACTTTATCAACTTAGTTTGGTTGGAGTGACTTCCTTCTAGGTTTTGCCTTTCACGCCTGATTCCTTGTATGGGTAGCCTTGTGGTTTTCAGCATGGTAGAAACATCCTCAGACTATATACCTCTTTACCTCTTGAGCATTAAACCCTCTGGATGCCTCTTGACTCTGAAGTTCCAGAAAAAAAACTGCACTAATTTGACTAAGATCATTGTCAGTATATTATGACTATCCCATATTTCGTAGGCTATTGTAAAGAAGTCATAAGGAGCTTGTAATTTGAAGCTTAAGTGAAAGTACCTGTGCCTGCTTCATTTGGTCATGAACCAGTTTTGAGCATGTCTGGACATAATCCTATTCTAATCTAATATGGGCTAGTGACATACTCAGAAGTAAAGTTGATCATAATAATTTTTTAAATACTTCAAAACCTATGCTAACCATGCATGTGAAAAAGAAATAACCACTATAGCTGAGCTAACTTTGTTTGTCCAGTTGACTTCATAATTAGCCTACAGCTTATAGAAAGGTCCATATAAATACAAAGTCTTGTCCTTATCCAGGTTATTTTGGCCTTAATTTGGTGCTTATTAATGAAATAGAAAACCAACAAAAGCCTTACTTTAACCCTATAATATGGCTTTAGGATAGTTATGACTAAACTTGATAAACAATAGTGACAGGAGTATATAAAAAATTGACATCGTGTTAACAAAGAGACAAATGAAAGAGTGAATATTTCTCTTTAAGTCTCGCATTAATAAACTTAAATCATTGAATAATAAGCATCATTTAAAAGGAAGGAGGGCACAAGATACCAAATAGCCATACCAAGAATGAAACCATCTTACTCTCTCTAGACATCAGAGCACCCAAATAAACCCTAATCTGAAGTCAGTATATAACCCATATATACTGACTTCAAGATTAACGATTATCATGGTAAACATATCTATATCTGCCCTATTTCAAACTTCTAGAGTATATAGCTAAGAGGAGTATCATGCATTTATAGCAAAACTACTTGTTCCTTACTTTGGTTTAATGGGCCCATATTAAGTCCTTTTGTCAAGTGGTCTCTGTCTGTCTTTATTCTTAACAGGAATAACTCTACGTAATCTCCTAGCATCATATATTACAATCTGCAATATTCTTAAAATAACCATCTTAGCAGCCCAAATCATTAGATAAAGGATATATACTGGACCTTTCCGCCACATAATCTTCGGGTAAATTAAGTATTCAAACTGGGGTTAATTAATGTTTGATAATAATCATATAAAACTGAAACTAGTGTAATGCATTCATGACATAAGTCCTTTGTCTGCTTTAAGCTATCATAACTATGTATATGAATGAAAGAATGTAGTATTGAAAAGATACTCATTAGTATGGAAGCACAATCACTTTTGATATTATTAGTTAGATATATTAAAAACCGGCTCTCCTTTTTCAAGCCATTTATTGTCATTCTTCCCTTCATCTGCTTCCTGATTTTCTTATCCATTGTCTTAACCGGGGATCCTATATTTTTCCTCCTATGTAACCATTGCATCCATATGCCTTTGCTTACAAGACCTCTTTAAGTGTTGCCAACCTAAAATGGATTATTGTGATATTAATCAAACATTGCTATGACTATATAATAAAACAGCCTCACTACTGATCTTAAGAGATTTGGCTTATCATAAGGATTAACAATTTCTAAAGTACTTATGAGAAGAACTAATACAAAGAGTCTACTAAACAAGATTAAATCTTTTATCCTTACTAAAGAAACAAAACATACATATACATGGGTGAACCCACAATAGTGGGTTACACTTTTTAGCCTGAACAGACACTGAACTCTACATTTTGAGAAAAAATTTCAGATTCGGATGCATATTGTCGTTGAACCGCTCGAAATCGGAGGATGAAGTAAATTAGAGTCTTTTAGGATTTTCTGTCTAGATTCTAAATATTTATTTTTTTATTTTTTTGAATTTATTTGAATACCTTTTTCTTTCTCCCATGAAAACTTGTATGGTGCTGAAAATGTCATTTTCAAATAGTAACATTGTTTTCATAGAGCATAACTTTTTTTTTAAAATAGATATGGATGAGATTCTTTCAAATTTAGTTTTGTAACATCCATATGGAGGGCATGCAATTGGTTTGATGAAATTATCACTATTATTGCATATTGTATTAACGTTTGAAGTTGACTAAACCAAAATTTTGACCTACCTTGACTACATAGCTTATAACTTATTGTGTATTTATCGAATTTCAATTATTATTATTTTAATTGAAAGTAGACTCGAATACGGAGGGCACTGTTATTTTTCAAAAAAAAATTCCTTGTTTTACTATTTTTCATTGAACGTCAAACTCAGAGGTTTATATTTGATAAAAAACCTACATTCATTTAATGTCAAAAACCATACACATAATAAATTTAAAAATAGTCAAATATATAATCATTAGAAAGCTAGTTCCTAGTACTTGTATGAAAAAGGATGTCTTCTTATTCATCTATTTGATCAACGTGCTTGAGGCCTGAAGCCATGAAATTCTCAGAATTTCTTGAAAACTTGAAACCATGTCCCATTTTTGGCACTTTCGATAGAAAGTACTTTCGATCGAAAGTATTGACTTTTGATCGAAAGTACTTTGCCCAAAAAAGCAAAATTTAGTCATGACTAAGATACTTTCGATCGAAAGTCATCTAGTTTTGATCAAAAGTCAAGTTTGACTTTCGATCGAAACCTGTGTCAGCCTTTTTGGTGGCATTTGTGGTTAATAAGAATTAGGTATAAATAAATGTATAGTTTTTTTATTTCATAAATCCAAAAGCTGTAAAATAATTCGCATTTAGGAGAAGGAAGACATTTTGGCACGGAATAATTTTCTAAGTTGTGATGGGAAATAAAAAGAGAAGGCTAAACAAAAGTACACGACATTATTCAGAAGCGACTGAACAAAGACTACGTGAAGAATCATGAAAAAGACATCATCGTCGGAATCAAGGTATGTCTAAGATGTCTCTAGATAGATATTTTAAGTTGATGGTCAAGACTTGTCTTAATGTTCATGTAAATGTGATATTGTATAGGTCTATTAGACTTAACTAGACCTAATTATAAACCTATTTGGACTAATAGGACTTATTAGGACTAATTAGGACCTATTCTAGGACTATTAGGACCCAATTAGAATCAATGAGAACCAATTAGCACCTAATTAGACTCAATTAGAACCAATTATGAACTATTAAAACCCAATTAGACTCAATTATAATAAATTAGTACCTAATTAGACTCAATTAGGACCAATTATACCCAATTAGGACCAGTTAGAACTAATTAGAACCAAATAGTACCTAATAGGACCTATTAGGACTAATTAGGACCTAATAGGACCTATTAGGACTAATTAGGACCTAATAGGACCTATTAGGACTAATTAGGACCTAATAGGACCTATTAGGACCTATTAGGACCTATTAGGACTAATTAGGACCTATTAGGACCTATTAGGACTAATTAGGACCTATTAGAACCTAATTAGGACCTATTAGGACCTATTAGAACCTAATTAGGACCTATTAGGACTAATTAAAACCAATTAGACTCAATTAGGACCAATTAGGACCTAACATGACCTACTAAACTCAATTAGGACTAATTAGACTCAATTAGGACCAATTAGGACCTAATATGACCTATTAGACTCAATTAGGACCAATTAGACTCAATTGGGACCAATTAGGACCTAGAATATGGACCAATTAGGACCTAACATGACCTATTAGACTCAATCAGGACTAATTAGACTCAATTAGGACTAATTAGACTTAATTAGGACTGGTTAGGACCTAATATGGACCAACTAGACTCAATTGGGAGGTCAACTAGACTCAATTATGACCAATTAGGAACAATTAGGAGCTAATTAGGACCTATTAGATTCAATTATGACCTATTAGATCTAATTATACTCAATTAGGACCAATTAGGACCTAATATGGACCAACTAGACTCAATTAGGAGGTCAACTAGACTCAATTATGACCAATTAGGAACAATTAGAACCTATTAGATTCAATTATGACCTATTAGATCCAATTATACTCAATTAGGACCAATTAGGACCTAATATGACCTATTAGACTCAATTAGGACCAATTAGGACCTAATATGGACCAATTAGGACCTAACATGACCTATTAGACTCAATTAGGACCAATTAGGACCTAATATGGACCAACTAGACTCAATTAGGACCAATTAGGACCTAATATGGACCAACTAGACTCAATTAGGAGGTCAACTAGACTCAATTATGACCAATTAGGAACAATTAGGACCTATTAGATTCAATTATGACCTATTAGATCTAATTATACTCAATTAGGACCAATTAGGACCTATTAGACTCAATTAGGACCAATTAGGACCTAACATGACCTACTAAACTCAATTAGGACTAATTAGACTCAATTAGGACCAACTAGACTCAATTAGGACCAATTAGGACCTAATATGGACCAACTAGACTCAATTAGGAGGTCAACTAAACTCAAATATGACCAATTTATACTTCATACATGTGTAGGAAATGCTCAAGAATCACAAGCTGAACAGGCTACCCAACCTTCAGAAGTTGGAGAAGGGTCATCACAAGCTCAACAAACCCAACCTTTAGAAGTTGGAGAAGGGTCATCACAAGCTCAACAAGCCCAACCTTTAGAAGTTGGAGAAGGGTCATCACAAGCTCAACAAGCCCAACCTTCAGAAGTTGGAGAAGGGTTATCACAAGCTCAACAAGAACAAGTCTCAGAATATCAAATAAGTACACATCTCTCTCTTTCTCTCACTGACTCTCTCAATTTAGTCACTATCTCAATTTAGTCTCTTATTGGTGATATACATTTTGGCTCTTTCACCTAAGAATAAGTTATTATTTTTGTTGTGTACATGCAGCCTTTGATGATGAAAATGTTGGACAAGGGGCATCCCAAGTTGATTCAACCCAAGGTCAAACAAGTATGTGTTTATCTCATTAATGTATAAATTATTATATGTAGAACATGTTCAAGAGCTTGTAAATACATATTTCATGAAGGTCCCCTTAAGATGAGATATTAAGATTTTTTATTTTATTTTATTTGCAGTGGAAGTGCAAGAAACATATGTGAATGATAGTCTACTCCAATAGTTGAAGAGAAAAATTAATCGTAAAAGCATAGATCATTTAATTGAAATGGATGTGGAAAAATTGAGAGATTATGCTAAACAACCCATAAATATTATGAAGAGGGCATTGAATAAAAAGTCTAAGCAAATAATGAAACAATTTGAGAATCTTAGTACACTTGAAAAAACTCAACTATTATCAATTACACTTCTTAAAGATGAGTTAAAAGAGCCATTAAAATTATTGGGTGTAGATGCAAGTTTGAAAAAGTTAAAATCAAGTAACGTACAAAAAAATATTGTTGACAGTGTTAAGGAAGGTTTGCATTCCATTGGGAAAACAACTAGATCTACAGATAGGTCCATTTCAAGAAGAGTGATACTAACATCTATTTTAAATAAAAACATGTCCCAAAGAAGACAAATTTCTTCACTTTCATCTCAGATCAGGTAGAGTAGGAAGACAATGACACACTATTTGAAAAGAAGAATCAATTTGGATGATACTACATTGGAAGGTAATTCGGCACTAATGTGTAGAGCTCCTCGGTCTAATAGAATTAATGAAACAATTAGGAACTTAGTTACGTCATTTTGGACTGATCATACTCATCCTTCACCAAATACAAGAGACGTTATCAAGAAGAGGACTAGGCCTAAGGAATATTTCCAGCACACAAAACATTGGTTGGACACCACACAGCATGAATTGTATCTCTCATTTTGTAACTCAAATCCTGACATTAAGATTGGACAAACAATGTTTGAAAGATTAAAGCCATTTTTTGTAAAGATAAATAAATCTTTTGAAACTTGTTGTCGATATCACATTGAATTTGATCTCTACTACCAAGGGTTTAGAAAGATGATAGAAGAAAGTGGTGATTCTCAAAATGATTTTCCTAAACGTCCAAGTCAATTCATAACATCAATCTTATGTAACAAATCAATTGATCATGAAATACCTGAAATAGATTGCATAAGAGGAACTTGTCAAAGATGCAGAGATTTGGCTAAATTTCCTTTGAGACTTGAAGATACTGACATGGTGAGGATGATAAAATGTAAGAGATACAAGTACATAAAGTCTAAAACAAAAGTTGAGAAAGAATCAACAAGGTTGGAATATGTAGAAGACGAGATACCTGTTGCAACATTTATGGAGAATTTTTGTAAATTGATTCAACCATACATAAGACATGTTTTTTTTGCTAAATGGTAGGAAGAACAATTCCAAATACAAAAAGAATCTTTTCCAGTTGGAACGATTTTATCAGTTGTTGATTTTGCAGAGAACTACTCCTTTGTATCTCAAAAACAACTTTAAGCAGAATACTACTATACAGAGCAGGTGACTATCATGGTACATGTGTCTTAAATTGACATGCACAATTAGATTTGGATGGTGTTGAAAGTACATATGAAGCACGAGTCATAAAGAAAGAATATCACTTTTACATTAGTGATGATAAAGAGCATGACATACATTTTGTCAAGCATTGCTTTAAGACATTTTTTGGATATTTGGAAAACAAAGGCATCAAAATTGAAAAGCATTTTGTTTGGTCGGATGGATGTGCAGCACAATTTAAATCAGTAAGGCCATTTTATGCACTATGTAGATATCATCAATACCAAAAGATACCACATATTTGGAGTTTCTTTGAGAGTGGACATGGAAAGGGAGAGCATGATGGTGCGAGAGCTTGTATTAAACGTGCTTTAAGAAAGTATCAACTGGACTATCAGGGATATCATATAAATAATGCTCATGATGTAGTTGAGTGGTGAAAGATGCATTTTATGGTGCCAAATCATGATAACACATTATCACAATCAGATCGAGTCATACCTGTAATCATCCAAAAATGGTCATCTCGACTATTAGCCCCTTTTGCTAAAATCATCAATTGCTTATTCTTGGTCAAATCCTAGTTCTATCATTTATTCGATTATTTTCTATGGGATAACCATCTTATCCTAAGTCTTTATTTAATTAGAAGGATTTTCCTCCTCTTTTATTAAATAAAAATCCCCTACTTTTCCTCTTATCCTAAGGTGCACAAATAAAGCATTATTCGTATTTTACAAAAAGGGAAAAAGCACTTTTTGTCTCATATGGACACAAAAGTCAACTCTTATTTTCTCATTGGAGGATACTTGTGCACATGAATTTCTCCTCTTTGATGCTCCACCATTGATTAAATATTTTTCCTCTTAATCTCCATGGTCCATTCCTTCTCGTTTCTTATAAAAGGAGAGCTCTCTTCTCATTCTTAGATCCATCTTTTGAATACTAATGTTATGCTGCAAGTTTTCTAGGTGACTTTGGAGCTTTGGAGATTTGGAGCATTCTTGGCATTTACATTCCATCTTAGTTTCATTCTTGCATTCCTAGCTTAGCTTCATATTTATGCTTTATTAGCTTAGTCTCTTTTATGCCATAGATTAACTCACATAGTCTAAATAGGAAAGATTTGTAACACTTGTTCTTTCTTTTCATAGCTTGGTTGCATTGTTCTTTCATTTCCATAGCTTAGTTTGCATCTTCATTCTTAGTGTAGTTGCATTACATTCCATTTGGATTTCTTGAGGATATTGGCATTTTTGCCCTTTTCTTCTTTGGAATCTCCCATTGCATGGTTTACTAGCAAGGTCATAGGCTTAAATAGCTCTAGCTGAGAGCACACTTAATTTCCTTGCACTCCATGCCTAGGGAGCTCTAGGTCGATTTTCAAGGTCTCCCATTCATGGATTCCTTTGGAAGAAATGGCTTAGAGAAGTGCACATTTTAGTGTGTACATTTTTGGCACCCATTGTGGGGCAGAACAGCTCTGTTTTATCCTTCTTTTTATGCATTTCCACACTTTTTTTTGGCACTTTTAGCTTACTATTTTTGGCAGATTTTGATTTTTTTCTGGAAGATTATTGTACGATAATTCACTAGTGTTGTGCGATACTTTGTCCTATACTAGTGTGATACTTTACCAGTTAAAGTATTGTGCTCTGTGAGAGATTCTGTCACACTGTTTGGAACATTCTGTCACCTGCAAGTACAGTGAAGTGTCACCCAGAAAGATAATATCGCCCCGTTATATTGTAAAGTATCGCGTGATATTTTTGGTGACTGTATTATCACCTGTACCCAGCAGTGAGTTGTTTCTAGGTTCTTTTTTGCCAAGTTTTGATCCATTTAGCTTGCTGGTTTAGTTTTTTGTGGTTAGACAGATTTAATTTGCAGATATAATTTGGATTTTTTTTTTGCTAACCATTGTGGGGCTAACAAGTTGTTCTTGTAGGTTCCTTCATTACTTGAAAAATTTTCTAAAAAGATTGCATGTCAAAGCTTCAAAGGCAAAAGGGCTACTAATTATGTTTTGCAGGGCTACCCAATGCCTAAAAACAACCAATTGCTTGTTTATTTACTTTTCTTTTAAGTGCGGCATATACTAGTTGTCTCATTTCTTAGGCATTTAAGATCTTGTTGTAGGAGTCTTTTGGTGTTAGAAAATTATGCTCTTCACCCTTGTGGTGAAATAGAAATCCTGACCCACTTTTAGACTTTGAATACAAGAGGGTAATTGAACTCTTTGTTTGGTGTGTTTGGGGGAGATTCTTGAGCTAGGAGATTATGCTCTTCAACCTTGAGGTGAACTAGAAATCCTAACACTCAAAAGTCAATCCACTCTTTGTTTAGCATTAGGATCCATTAGCGGGCCTGCTCTTGAGCAATCAAGAGGAATGACCCAAGTGGGGACAAGCTAATACCGAGCTATTCCAACCCACTATAATCTCAAGGCTATCAAGGACACAAAACCTTGGTAGACATAGTGCTTGTCTTCGCTTGATGTGAGTACCTATGGGATTGTGACCATGAGGAAAGTGTTGAGCAAGAATTCTTAAGGTACTCTTGTGGCTGCGAGGTCCTAGTCCTTTTTGAGGAGCAAGAGGGGTACTAAAAATGGAAGCCCTTACTAAGAACCATAGGTAGAGGTCACCCTATTTTTCCGCTTAGCTTCTTGGTGCAAGGATTGATCCAAGTGGAATAACCCAAATCACCCCAAGATTACTCACCATCTATGTTCCTTTGGTTGTGTCATTGACACCTCCATGACAAAGCCAACATCTATTGTGGGCAACCACTTTGTGTGAGGCAATGGAACATCAAGTGTGGGCCAAGTTGATAAGTATTGAGCCTTGTCCTTCTAGGCTAGCAAGTGCTTGAACTATTCTCATTGTTATATACCCGTGCAAATGATCTTGAACATACAAACATCATGGTAGTGCTCATAGAAGTTTTCATTTTGATATCCCAATTGCTTGTCTTGACAAGGTTGCTTTTCCTCTTGCACAAGTGTTTGATGACATGTTCCATCCCCTACTATTTGAAAACCTACTTGAATATTGTTGTCACTGTGTTTGAAATCAACAAATTACCCATCAGATTGCAAAATTGAAAAAATTACCTTCAAAAATTGAGACTTTTCACACTCATTGGTCAAGAGTCGTACAACACTGCAAACAATCGCACACTTTTTCAAGTTTTATCATGCGATATTTCATTCCAATTTTTTTATCGCCCTTCTTGCCTAGATTCTATCACCTGGGCTGCCTGGAAAGTATCACTCGGTCTCTATCAGAAGTATCACCTGGTTATATTTTATCGCCCTATTTGCCTAGAAACTATCACCCAGAATCTTTTTGTTGTCTCGCTGCTGCCAAATTTGAAATCTCATTTGTTGAGTGTCTTTTCCTATTCTTACTCGACCCTAGTCTATTATCTGCATGTTTAAGACTATTCTAGACTGAGAAAATGAGTTAAAACTATTGGATTTGAGTTTCCCAAATGCTACTTTTGATCACTTGTCACATTACGGTTACCTCTCTAGCTACTTGCTAATTGAGCTTCTTGCTCATATCTTGGCTTGAGTCAATTGATTGTTGTAAATTCTTGAGCACTTTTGACCAGTCATCTTTGTTGTTCTATCTTGACAAGTGATCTTCTTTGGCTTTTTTTATCTCAAAATCTGAAAAACTTTGTCTCATTTTATTAGTCAACCAACATTCCTTTTTCATGCTGGTTTCAACTCGGTCTCAATTCGAGCAAGGGAGTCACCCCCCATTCAACTATACGCAGTTACCTTCACCCACAAGATGCTCATGAGTGACAGTTAGCAATGATAGTTCCAATCCTAATCAATCTGAAGATTCTAAGGTCACCCCGTGGTATAAATGAGGCTTCCTCTTTTCCACATTCAAGACCTCCAAAAGCACAGATAGTGTCTCACTCACTTTGACTGAACAAGAAAAGTTCTACCGTTTGCAAGAACATTTTGAGCATAAGGACAACCAAGCATGTTTAGACAAAATGGACGCTACTAAGTGCATGGTTATGAAGGGGATGTCTCAAGAACAACCTAAGATTAGTGGCTACAAATATAGACCCCCTCCTTTTGGTACTTTGGGTAACTATGGCAACAACACACCACCAAGATCTCCTCCAAGATGAACTTTTGCTGCTCCCTCTTCACCTCCTAGACCTCCTCCCTCTCAGCATGAGGAAGAAGCTAACGATAAGATTTCTAGTGAAGAGCTTATGAGATTTGAACAAGATGAAGCATCCCAATGTATGATGCTTAAACTTTTAGAGCGAAATGGGGATCAATACTTTCAATACATGACTTCTAGGGGATAAAAGCTCCCTTGTGGCTATGATCTATGATAGATTGTTCAAGAAAGAGTACCAACTGAATTGGAAATCCTTAGGGATGAATTGCAATGAACCAATCAACGTCTTGCTCAACTTGCAATAGAGAAAGAACCTCCAAAGGTTTCTTTTGGAGAATCTATTTGTGCTCTTCCTTTTGATAGGAGTCTATACATGGTCCCATTTCCTAGGGATATTGAGGTTCCCAAATATGACAAGTATGATGGAAACAGTGACCCCCATGACCATGTGCATCACTTTTATGCTCTTAGCATGGACTTCCTTCATGAGGACACATTTCTTCTGTAATTTTTCCTGAGAAGTTTGAGAGGACAAGCTCTAGAATGGTTTACAAAGTTGACACCACCTCTTAAAAATTTTGATTAGTTGGTTAGACGCTTCACCCAGCATTACTCATACAACATCCAATAGCCTATCACCATGATAGATCTCAGTGCTCTAAAGAAAAATCAAGGTGACCCATTTGTCACTTACTTACAGCATTGGAGGTCATTATATTCTTGATATCCTCACTAGCTAGATGAAAGAGAAAATATTGACATTTTCATCAACACTCTTGTGCCAAAATTGTATTATGATCTAAGGAAACAACTGTTCTCCTCTTTCAATGACACGGTTGAAAGTGCATATCAAATTGAATATGTGGCCATAAGAAAGGGGGATATTGTTATTAATAAAGATACTAGGGGCAATGTCAAGGAAAAAGGCAAACCTTGGAATAAAAACAAGTATGTTGTTAATGATGGTGTTGTGGATGTCCCAAAACCAAAGAACCAGCTTTCAACCTCTCTAATGCTATATATGCAGCAAAACAACAAGAGGCTTCCAATGCTCATAGTGCTCCTAAGCCTCAACATGGAGACAAGCCAAAAAAGACATATCAACGATGAGTCTACACTAAGTTGGTTGAACCATATGATGTGATTCTTAAGACTCTAGTTGCCAACAAGTATCTTATGCTTCCTAAAAATTCTCATCCCTACGACCCACCAGTTAAGCCCGATTGGTGGAGAGAAGATCATTTCTTCCATTATCACAGGAATAAGGGACATAAGACAGATAATTATTTTAAGCTTAAAGATGTTATTCAAGATCTTATTGATGGAGGCACAATGCTCATAGATGGCTTAGTTAAAAATTTTGAACACAAAGCTTTCAAGACTCCTCTACTTGAGTATGAGAAAGCAGAATCCTCTCAAGAAAATAAGAAGAATCATGATGCAAAGATCAACTATACATATACTCCTAATTCACCTGTGATCAATATGATAGAGCCTGTTGAGAATGTCCTTATGGTGAGATCTCAAGATGATAATAACGCCAATCATGGTATGCCAAAGTTGGTCTTGCAAACACTAAGTGGTTCATCTTCTCGAAGTGAGACACTAAATGTTGTTACTAGGGGGCAAGCCAAAATTGTCCTTAAAACCGCACATGATCCCAAGCAAGCTTCTTCTTCCAAACAAGCAGTTCCTTCAATTTTGTCTAGCTATGACCTTGTGCACCAATTACAATGGACACCCACTCAGATATCCATTTTTTAGTTGCTTGAGCTATCACCTTTGCATAAAGGATCCTTGAGAAATCTCTCCGTACAACAAATGTTCCCAATGATATTGATCTAGATTGATTCCAGGCTATGGTCAATCACATTGTGTCTCCACACTACCTATCCTTTTCTGCAAAAGATGACACATCTCTTAGTCACCCCCATAATTTGGCTCTACATATTGAAGTTCTCATCTACCATACCCGAGTCCACTGAGTCTTGATAGACAATGGTGCTGGGTTAAATATTGTTTCCTTCCATGTGGTACAATAGTTAGGATTTTCCGAATTGGTCGTGGATCCTAGGTGAAAGATTACCATAAAGGCATATGATGATGTGGAAAGATCTTCCAAAGGTCTGGTTGTGCTACCTGTCAGAGTGGGCCCTGCCATGAAAGATATTGTTTTCCAAGTGTTGGACATCCCACTCGCATATAATATTCTTTTGGGTCGACCTTGGATCCATGAAATGCAAGCTATCCCTTCCACTTATCATCAGTGTGTCAAGTTTCCACATAATGGCATTGAGATTGTGATTCCTAGGGATAATGCTATCGCTATCAACACTCTAAGTGCTACTGAGTCATTTGTTCCTCACAAAAAACCCTCTCATGATCATAATGTGTCCCTCATTGTTTTTGAACAAAAGTTAAAGATGATGAGTATTGGTATGTGGGAATACACATTGGACTCTATTACTGCTATGCCTACTTCCCCTAAGTCCTATGGAAGACCTTCGGAGAAGACAAAGCCTTCCACTTCTACCATGACAATTTTTGGTGCATTTGTCCAATCATCTGTGCCCTTAGTGGCCGAAAAAGAAGAACAAGTTGTTAGGGAGTGGATTTATAGAGAGGAAGAAGACACTAGGATAGCTGCTACTCCCATTTCCCCTAAGCGCTACGGTAAAGGCTATAAATTTTTGCAGCAAATGGGCTATCAAGGTCAGGAACCTTTAAATAACAATAGGCATGCTCTAATTGAACCTTTGAGTCACACTGATGGCTGATCTTCTAAAGATACCATAGGACTAGGATATGGTGTTGACAATGACATCCTTGAATGTTCTAGAAATATTCTCATGCTTAGTGACTCAGATACAGATGACAAGGAATCACCACTATGCACTATGGCCCAAATGGAAGACTGTCTTCCTTCTACCTCACTTCTTTGGGGAGGAGAATGCATGCCTACTGATGATACAGCTGAAGCCTCCACATCCAAAAATTTTGTGCCTCATGAGTCATTGAGCTTTGATAGACAGCGTAGAAATATTGCACGATTGATAGAAAGAGGAGATCTCACACATAATGACATGAATACCTCTACTTCTAGGCATCCTAAGCCTTTTTGGTGCAAACATCCCAGTAGAAGTTCCATGACTAATTCAAATGAATACGAATGGGAAACTCTCTCAAATGGATCTTCTACCATAGATATGGAAGTTGATGTGATTCATACCTATAGTGACCAACCCAACATAGTTGATGAGTCATGCGTAGGGTCTAACGAGTCCAATCCACATATTTCTTTAATGGACCACATTGGTCCTTCCATGACAAATTTAGATCTTGACACTTTTGGAGCCTACCCTATAGGCTCGACTTCTCTTGTCATCGGAGATGATATTCCCCACATCAATTACCTTAAACCAGTCATTTCACTTTCCCTCATACAAATAGATCTCATAAATTGGTTTGCCCAAGATCAAAGACCTATATTGCCTTCTTTTCAAAATGACTATGAGATCACCTGCTACCTCGATGCCATTGAACCTGTTACTTCTTCCACCAGCGAACCAGCAACAAACATGACTAAATCAGATATCAAGTACCTCAGTCATAAAATTAAAAGAAAAAAACAATGGTCAGATGGTGAAAACCACATTGTGGCGGTGTTCGAACCTCAAAATAGTAAAAATAAAGACATATCTAAGGGTGAAAACCTCTCTGAGGTGCTCGAGGATGAGGTACTTGGTAGTCTGCCGAGCTATTTTCAAGAAAGGTCTTCATTTCTCATAGAACCTACATAGCCCATCAACTTGGGGATAGAGGAATATCCTAAAATCATACATGTGGCTCAGTCCCTCTCAACAGAAGAAAAAGAACAATTTGCTACATTCTTTCAAGAGAAAAAGATTAATTTTGCATGGACATACTCAGACATGCCAGGTTTAGATACTGAGCTCATTATGCATCATCTCTCTATTGCTCCAGAGGTCAAACCTGTCAAACAAAAATTGAGAAAGATGCATCCCCATGTGGCATTACTGGTTAAGGCTAAACTTGAGAAGCTCCTAAAAGCCAATTTCATCAGAGCAATTGACTACACTGAGTGGATTTCTAACATTGTCCCTGTTTCCAAACATGACAATTCCATTCGTGTATGCACTAATTTTTGAGATCTAAATAAAGCATTCCCTAAGGATGATTTTCCACTTCTGAACATTGATATGATAGTGGACATGACGGTGGGCTATGAAATGTACTCCCTTATGGATGGCTTCTCCAGATATAACCAAATTAAGATCACCCCTGAGGACCAAGAGAAGACAGTCTTCACATGTGTATGGGGTACCTTTTGCTGGAATGTCATGCCATTCAAGCTTAAAAATGCTGGTGCAACCTATCAAAGAGCCATGACTACCATCTTTCATGATATGATGCACAAAAACATGGAGGACTATGCTGATGACACGCTTGCCAAATCACAACAATGAAGCACTCATTTGTTTGATTTGAGTTTGATATTAGACCACATGGAATGATTTCAACTTAGATTAAATCCAAAAAAATGTGCTTTTGGTGTCACTTCTAGGAAACTACTAAGATACATAATATCAGCAAAGGGAATAGAAGTGGACCCAGAAAAGGTGCAAGCTATCATGGAGATGCCACCTCCTCGTAATAGAAAACAATTAAGGAGTCTTCAAAGCCATCTCCAATCTATTTGGCAGTTCATTTCTCAGCTAGCTGACAAAGCTCAACCATTCAATCAAAATTTGCATAAGGGAGCTACTTGTATATGGAATGAGGAGTGTCAAAAGAACCTGGACCAGCTCAAGGATTACCTAGCACAACCTCCTATTCTTATGCCACCTATCCAAAGGAAACCCTTGATATTGTACATTTCTACTACAGCAAATTCTTTAGGGGCTCTCCTTGTACAACATGATGATAAGGGAAAAGAATGAGCTATTTATTATATTAGTTGCACTCTAGTTGCTTATGAACTCAACTACACTAGTATTGAAAATGCTTGCTTAGCTTTGGTGTTTGCATCTCAAAAACTTAGACATTATATGCTTGCACATACTACATAGCTGGTTGCTAAAATTGATCCTTTAAAATATCTCCTAAGTAAAGCTGCGCTTACTGGGTGCCTTGCCAAGTGGATGTTGATTCTTTCAGAATTTGACATTCAGTATATTGAGAGAAAAAATATTAAAGGGAAAGAAATTGTAGATCAATTGGTTGAGTTTCTTATGACTGATAATGCTCCTCTTCAGATAGATTTCCCAGATGCCTTAATCATGAATATCACAGGGCATACATGGAAAATGTTTTTTGATGGTTCTCACACACAAAATGGTGTCGGTGCTAGAATCCTATTTGTTACCCCTCACGGATACACCATTCCTAAATCATACAAGCTTCTCTTTCCATGCACCAATAACATAGCTGAATATGAATCCTTACTTAATGGTGTTAAGATTGCCCTTGAATGGAGGATTTCTGAGTTGCATATTTTTGGAGATTCTCAACTTGTCATAAACCAAGTAAATGACAAGTACCAAACCAAAGATGAAAAGTTGGTTCCCTACAAGAGGATGATAGACTCGCTCAGGAATTATTTTACATCTGTCATATTCCAACAAATTCCTAGAGCTAAGAACAAGGCTGTCGATGCCATGGCTACTTTGGCATCCATTCTGCAACTAGAAGAGCACAAGCCACGCTTTGAGTTCCTGGTGGAAGAATTGCACTACCCTACCTACAATTCCCTTGATGACCATGTCATTTACATTGTGGTCATTCATGACTCCTCCCGCTACACCACCATCTTTTCCTATCTCCAAGATCAAATTATCCCTGAAAATATAACGTGCAATGAGAAGTGCCATCTTATCCGTAATGCCTCACACTTTACCCTCATCTCTGGTGACTTGTATAGGAAGGGTCTAGATGGAACTCTCCTTCGGTATCTAGAAATAGAGGAGTCAGAAAAGGTGCTAGCTGAAGTTCATAATGGCATATGTGGGTCACACTCCAACAGTCTTGCGCTTGCTCAAAAATTTCTTGGGGCTGGCTACTATTGGCCTACTATGCAAGCCGATGTTATTCGATATGCCAAGTCCTGCAAAAAATGTCAACTACATGGGAATCTCATTCATGCTCCTAGACATGAGCTCATTCCCTCTATTACTTATTGGCCATTTTAGCAATGGGCCTTTGACTTGGTAGGCAAGATTTGTCCTAGTTCATCAAGTGGGCATAAATTCATTATTATAGCTACTGAATATTTCACCAAATGGGTTGAAGCTATCCCACTATCTACAGCTATAGGCAAACATGTTGCCCTATTTATTTTGACTCACATCATTTTCCACTATGGTATTCCTTCCTCCATAGTCACGGATAATGGTGGCCAATTTAAGAACAAATACCTAAAGCACTTGTGCAAAAAGTTCAAAATCAAACAACATTGGTCTTCTATTTACTACCCTCAAGGGAATGGCCAAGCTAAGGCCTCAAACAAAACATTGCTGAAAATTCTCCACAGAACAGTGCACAAATTAGGCAAGGATTGGCATCTGCAGATCAATACTGCGCTATGGGCTTACAAAACATCTATCCACACTCCTACAGGTGCAACACCTTTTTCCTTGGTCTATGGTTTTGAGGCTGTCTTACCATTAGAGGTTAAAATACCTTCACTAAGAGTCTCTCTCCATGGTTTGATTACTGATGAAGACCAAAGGGCCATGAGAGTGCATGAGCTTACCATGTTGGAAGAACACTGCAAGGCCCCTTTTGATCACATGCACACCTATCAGAAGAGAATGTCTACTGCTTACAATAAGAAAGTTCATCCTAGAGAGTTCCAAGTGGGTGAACTAGTTCTCAGAGAAAATTCTAAAAATTAGCAGAATAGGGAGCAGAAAGGAAAGTTTGAGCCAAATTGGTTAGGGCCTTACATCATCACAATGGTATTTGGGTCCGAACCCTATCAACTATCTACACCTGAGGGCGAAGAGCTTACCGAGCCTATCAATGTTCTACATCTGAAGAAGTTCTATCCATGATGCCTATTCTATCTGGGGGCATCCTTTGTACATATTTATTGATCCTGAAAAAATTCCAAAAAAAAAATTCATATATTAGGCTGAAAAAATCCTAAAAAGCATATAATGTCCTGAAAAAAGAGCATCCTAGTGAAAACCTAGCAATAGGCGCTTTGATGTCTCACCCAAAAAAAAAAAATCAAAAAATTCAAAAACTCAAAAAAAAATAGAAAAGTGCCTTGGTGAAAACCTGGAAATAGGTGCCTTGGTAGCAAAAATATTTAAAAAAATTATAAAAAGTCCTAAAAAAATCTTCCAAGTGGTGAAAACCTAGAAACAGGCACTACTTGAGACCTTTGCACCTATGTCTATCAGTCTTGCATGGTGCTCTTTCACTCCACTTCTTGCTTTGCCTCTCCTAGCCTGGAATCGACTCTTGTCTTAGTCTAAGGGGCCTATGTTGTTCTAGCTTATCTTGGGTCTCTTTGTGCGTCATGGTTTCTTTGGTAACTTGGTTCAAACAGTGTTTCTTAACACTACCCAACTATGTTTTTCAACACTCCCCTAGCGTCTAGTGTTTCTCAACACTTATCAGATATCCTACCCGTAATCTCGAATGATGTGATATTTCCACCAACAGAGGTGATACTCAGAGATTGACTCTATGACCTACACACGCGCACTTAAACTACTTGACTTGCTGAGACTTGTTGGACTTTCTTTCTTTGTGCGTTGCCTATGATGATTTCTTTGCTGAGTGTTCTCTCCCTAATAGTTTTTGATGATGCATAGCTAGAAGACTGGGGGCATCAGGACATGTTTTATTTCTTTCTTTTCTTGTGGATATATTTTGTTGGTCTTAATTGTCATTAGCATTTATGCTGGTTCTACTTGACAATAGAACTTGCAAGGTATTGTCCTTGACTGTTTGCGCAAGTGCATACTTCTAGCCATCGTGACTTTCCTTATGTCTTGATGCAAGTGTAATCTTGCTATACTAAACTTAGGTAATCTTACTACACTATTCATCTTAACTTATATGTCTTTGGTACTTAGGTGGGATTCCCACATATCTATCTGATATAGATCATATTCAGATTCACATAGTCATACTAGTGTGCATTGTATGATCTCATGACACTACCAATAAAGCTCGATGATGAATATTAGAGTCTAAAAGCTTTGTGACCTTGCAAGTAAACCACTTTTCATAGTAGCTTGCATTTTTAGGTTCATGTTAGTTAGTTTTGCATATGGAGAGAGCTCTCCTTTTCATCTTTCATGGACCTTTTGGTCAACTGCGCTCACCTTTTCTTTTCTCAATCATGTCTTTCATTCCTTGTCTTTCACATCATGATCTATTCCTGTCATCACAAGGGGTTAATCTCATCATCATATCTATATCCTAAAAGAGATCATTTTCAAAAACATGAAGTCTATATCATACACATGATAATCAAACATACATATATGAGAGAGAATATACATGAGCATTTATACCATACATTTTGAGCAATATGACAAGACAATATAAAAAATGATACATTCATCACAAGTGAGACGCATACACAAGATATATCGAACATCCATAAATCTCATATATATATAAGAATGTCATGATACAATATACAATATGAGATCCCAAAATCTAGATCAAAGTCTCATGATATGTAAAAACATCTAAACACCCTAAACCTAGGACTCGCTACCACCATCATGTGGTGCTAGTGGTGGAGGAGGTGGTGCCATGTCTGGTACCATATCAGATCTCCCAACAATATTAGAGTAGGGCGGTGCTCTCTGACCATGTGGCACAGCCTGCATATAGAGCCCATGGTAGTACGCTACTCGCGATGCCTATCTCCGTGACTCTGTTGTAGCAACCTGTATGACCCTATCTCACCGCTCAAGCTCATCTCTCATATCTATCAACTACTACTCCCTAACTACTATGGTGATGTGTAACTACTCCATCTCCATCTCCAAAGCCTAGATCCTGGCTCTCGGGTCCTCTCCTCCTGCAGGCTAATCCTGCCTAACCTGGCGAGCTGGTCTCCCCCCATCATCACCCTCATCAGCTGAACCATATCCCTGTGGATATTTTTGACCACCTAATCATGAGCTTTGACCAGTCTCTCTCCCTCTCCCCCTCCCTCCTCCATCTCCTCCATCTCCTCCATCCCCATCATCTCCCTTGTCTCCCTGAGCCGCTGGTTGTGCATCAAGCACAGTAAACCTCAAAAATGGAGCTCACTGCCACTCTGCTCTATAGGCTGCATTAGCCCCCACATCTTCCATGTCTAGGAGATAGTCCCATGGCTCTCTCCATATGGCTACTATATCCTGTACTGCCTGTTGGTAATCCAGCATCGGTAGCCAGCCCTGACCCTCCTCATCCCTAGCCTGGGTGTATGTAGTCATCTCTATTGACACTCTCTGCTACCACCTGAACTACCTCCATACCCGGGTGATAAAAAACCTCTCCACAATGTCTAGGTGTCAGCCTACCAGTGGTTGGCTGCATAGCATATAGCTAAGCTCATCCTCTACATCACCACATACCTCCACAGCCCTGTATGGCCTCCACTGGAATGAAGTCAGCTCATCCAATATCCTCTTATAATATATCACATCCCCGCTATGAGGCTGTGATAAGAATCCTACATATCTATAGATAAAGGGATGTCTCCTCTCCCTCGGCTAAACTTGTGGACACACCACAGTGATGTTCTCCCATGCCCACACCTGTGCTAGAATAGCACCACATGCCCATGTCCTGCTATCACGATAGATGATCTCATGCAGCTCATGATACATATCTACTAGGATCATCGGGCCCCATGCCATCCATCATGGATGTGCTACCAGATCCACTAACAATCTGCCCCACCCCAGTGAAAAACCCTTCTAACTCTTGTCAATGATAAGGGCCTGTGCAATAATAGAAGCAATAATACATGGCACTGGGAAGTCCCTGCCAAAGTCACTCATCAATCGATCCCAAGTGATGTGTTTGTCTATAATCATAACATCTTGGAACATACCCTGGATGGCTTGTCGTCCCTCAGTAGGATCCTGATCATAGTATACCTGTGCCAACAAACAATCATGTTAGTTTCTATTACATGGAAACTTTACATCTATGACTATCTATAAACATGATTATACTTATAGGATCGCCATGGCTAGGCACTCAGAGAATCTGATAAACATCCTCCAAAGTGATCGATGCCTCTCTAGTAGGTAGATGGAAGGTGTTGTGCTTGCTATTGCATCTCTCGGCTACTCCAGTCAACAACCCATTATCAGCTCTAATATAGGGCAACTTTAGGAAGTAGCCAAAGCCCATTGCCCTCAGGTCTGCCCGACCTGGATCATCCAAATCTTGGACATATCATAGCCCAGTAACCTTTAGCGCTCTGATCAACAGTGCCAGAAAGAACTCCTACAAATCACCAATCCAAAGCCATATGTCAGAACATATCATGATGGATGTATAAAATTAGTACAATGCATCTTAAAAAAGAAAACATTGTTTAGACCCATGTCATTTTGCTCAAATCAAAAACACTAAAACATGTCAAATTTTTCAACTGGGCGATACTGTTTGTTGATAAAGTATCATACAATACTTCTTCCTATAGTAGTGTGATAGTATTTTGAAGTGCAATACTTCACCTAGTGCCGCATGACATTTCATCTGGTATCGTGTGATACTAGACTTAATGTCGGTGCGATCCTATGTTGACCCACGAAGTATCGCACGACATTTTCCCTCAAAGGGTGCAATACTTGTGAAAGATTGTATGATCTTTCACCCAAATTCAAAAATTTGAAATTTTAAAATTATTAATAACATATTTTTAAATGCATTAAATGCTCATAATGACTCAAAAAGGGCAAGTTTTTCTGAAAACATACCGGGGCAGCATACTGTGGCGGCCGATTGTGCAACCGGCCACGCTCAAATTGATGCCTATGAATCGGGACTATTTCTTGCTGGGCCATTTTCTCTCTCTAAGCTCTTAAGATTCTCAAATCACTAAAAGACAAATGATTTTGAAAATGACCTTTTTACCCCTTTTATAGCATTTTGACTTTTTGACCTAATTTTCAAAACACCTCAGAATTGCACAAAAATTGCACCCCTAGCTAATTTCGACATCTTGGATCCATTTTTAAGATTGAAATTGAAATCCAAGTTCATCTTGATAGTCAAAATCACATTTCAAAACTTTTCCCTTCTTCTGCACAGTTGGCTGACCTTTTGAGGCTTGATCCTTCAATCTTCGCTAGGGCATTCTTTCCTTCTTCATTCACATCTCTCTCACCCTTCTAGTCTTTCATTCACATTTCATTTCATCTCTCTGAGGTCTTCATTGGGGCATATCTGCTTGATGGTTATTCCATCATTCTTCATCTCTTCAATTATGATTTCTAGTGATTTGATCATGTTGCTCTTGCTTTTGCCTTCCCTCTACCTGATTTCAATTTCAATCCCGAGGGCGCAGACACATCATATCCTATCGGCTATTCTCTAGAGCATATGCTTGACCATTCCATTTTCTCTAATCAATCTATTGTGCTTGACATGTTAGTTCTTGTCTCGAGTTCTGATACTGTTCATCTCTTTTCTAAGTGTTCAGTATTGTCGCTACCAGGCTGACCATGCAAGATTTGCTATCTCTCTGCACTTCATTCTTTGGAGTCAGATCTCTATTGCTTTCTTGGCTGATCTATTATTTGATGTAATGTGTCCCCAGATCGATCACACATTATTTAAAGAGGGGCAAATGTAATCATCCAAAATGGCCATCTAGACTATTAGCCCCTTTTGCTAAAATCATCAATTGCTTATTCTTGGTCAAATCCTAGTTCTATCATTTATTTGATTATTTTCTATGGACTAACTAATGTAGAGTGGATCTACAACTCACTTCTTAGAATTTCATTTCTATAATGATTTCATATCACATAATGATTCTATCCTTCAAACCCCTTTAGCAACACCATACAACTTCAATATGTATTGGAATGTAGTTTTGTCAAAAAAAAAAACAATCACTGAGAACTTAATGGCATTACCTTCGTGTTTATCTTGCAAAGAAATGACTTAGTAAACATGGTGCTCATGGTTTATTGATAGTCACATTACCATGCACGGATCTATCTTTGCAAGGTCGAGTTCAACAAAAGCCGATCTCACATATGGATTACTCATAATATTGAAAATCTATCCTCACAATAACCGCAGTGCTCATGGGTCTGATTGACTCTTTACCATTCTTGGCTCTTCTAAGGTGACTACGAAAGAGGGCATAACCAACTTCAATACCTCATGTTGTTGTTATTCAAAATCATCATAAGGCTTATACAACAATTTCTTGACACCACGACATACAAGTTAACAAAGGCATAAACATCCATTATTGTCCCAAATCGGGCTCCTTTAACATGACTGCCAATGCATCATCGTAAATAGATTAATACTCACGGCATTAGTTGTTGATAACTTGAATCACATCCAATCTAAATGCATATTACAGCTTCTTGGAACAAAACTATCATAACTAAATCCATTCAAAGGTTTAACACATTAATAGCAACTTCAAATCAATTACTTGTCAATCAAAACTGGCTTTCATGATCCCAAATCGGGATTGGTTAAGCAGCCTAAATCATAAACAAACCACTTCCTTAATATTGATTGTCAACACCCAAATTATGTCACAACAAATTAGAGCATTTTAAGACTAAACAATGATCACCACATAACATAGACTTCAAAATGTTAACAGTCCACAATTCTATTATGAACTGTTCCTTGCTATCGGGCTGGTTACAAAACTATTTTCAACAAACTGTTAAAAATCCTTCAATCAATAAAACCGATACCAAGGATTAACTCATATTCAACCCAGACTCTTGAATGTTAACAGTCAATAAGGAACAATCTCATCTCCAATAAACTAATTAAATTTCTTCAATAACTTTCGAATAGATAACATTCTTCAGCATCATTTGTCAATAACAAAAAAGTTTGATTAAATAAAATAATTCTAGATGCTTAATGATATACCAATTCTACTATAACTATTTATAACATTGTAAAACATGGTGTAAACATCAAAAGAATGTAGTAGTGCCTTACGGCCAGCAATGAGAACATAACAATTCATAAAACATTACATTCCATTTATTCAACCTTTCGACTACATCCTTTCCATCGATTCTTAACATCCTCTATACTACTACTCCTACTCTATTACCTGTTCTCAGGTTCAGATGTTCAGAGATAAAGAACTAACCCGATAACTAACTCATAAAACTAACTTTTAAAAACTAAAACTTCTAAACTAACTAACTTACCCAACATGACCGATTAGAACATTTGTTCTAAGATTAATGTAAAACCCCACTCAAAGATGTGTCATGGAGTTGACAACGAAGTTGTCAACTTCATGATTATTACAAAGTATTTAATCCTCTAAAGACACTTAAAATACTAATTAAGACCCAATCTTTATATGGACCTGATTACATCAAATTTGATTATAAAGGTATAACAAGCCCTAAGATAATATTAAATAATCTTAAAACTCCAAATTTTTTGGGAACCATCAAATTGATGATATTAATGTGAGGCTCCTGCATCACTAACCATCTTATCCTAAGTCTTTATTTAATTAGAAGGATTTTCCTCCTCTTTTATTAAATAAAAATCTCCCACTTTTCCTCTTATCCTAAGGTGCACAAATAAAGCATTATTCCTATTTTACAAAAAGGGAAAAAGCACTTTTTGTCTCATATGGACACAAAAGTCAACTCTTATTTTCTCATTGGAGGATACTTGTGCACATGATTGCTCCTCTTTGATGCTCCGCCATTGATTAAATCTTTTTCCTTTTAATCTCTGTGGTCCATTCCTTCTCATTTCTTATAAAAGGAGAGTTCTCTTCTCATTATTAGATCCATCTTTTGAATACTAATGTTATGCTACAGGTTTTCTAGGTGACTTTGGAGCTTTGGAGATTTGGAGCATTCTTAGCATTTACATTCCATCTTAGTTTCATTCTTTCATTCTTAGCTTAGCTTCATATTTATGCTTTATTAGCTTAGTCTCTTTTATGCCGTAGATTAACTCACATAGTCTAAATAGGAAGGATTTGTCTTTCTTTTCATAGCTTGGTTGCATTGTTCTTTCATTTCCATAGCTTATTTTTCATCTTCATTCTTAGTGTAGTTGCATTACATTCCATTTGTATTTCTTGAGGATATTGGTATTATTGCCCTTGTCTTCTTTGAAATCTCCCATTGCATGGTTTACTAGCAAGGTCATAGGCTTAAATAGCTCTAGCTAAGAGCACACTTAATTTCCTTGCACTCCATGCCTAGGGAGCTCTAGGTCAATTTTCAAGGTCTCCCATTCATGGATTCCTTTGGAAGCAATGGCTTAGAGAAGTGCACATTTTAGTGTGTACAATACCCTTCCAAGTATTCTGGAAGATAACAGGTACTAATTTTAAATTTATTGATCATTGTTTGAGTTAACTTATAATATATGTCTTTAATTTTTACATGTGACCTCTCTATTGTCCAGGTGTTGATAGAAGATCAATCCATGGATGCAAGAGAGTAGACAAAACAAGATCCCTACATTTAGTTATGAGTATAGATAGTAATGTGTGGTCATTGTCCACTAGAGATTATTCATGCTTTTGTTATGACTGCATTTCTGAAAACTATGATGAATGTATCAACCAAAAATGTGGATATGTTAGTGAATGGAATTTGGTTCCACTAGATGTTACAAACACAAATGACGTTCAAGATGAAATCTTTGACGACATTCCATTGATTTTTATAGATTATGATCATATTTCAGGTTTGATCAAAATTGGTACGTGTGTGTTTATGTACATTTTTTTAAAAAGGATTCATAAACTCAATTCATTTAAATAAAGTTTGTTTAATTTATATTTACAAGTTCCTAAAATTAAAAGTTCACTTTAAATGCAGGACATATTTTTGCAGTAGTAGCAGAGCTTGGAAATGTGGAAAGTGTTAGTTACTATTTATTATGTTGCTACAAGGAGAGGATGAAGCTAACACAGAATGAAACAAGCAATGGAATTATGTTTCCCACAGGTTCTAGTACTGTATTTAAGTTTGTTTATATGGTTATTATTTATCATGTATCTATATATTTAACATTGAGGAACACATTGTACAGGTTCAGTTGTCGTGCAAGGAACATATTTGAAGCAAACCAAAATACTTAAACATGGGATTCATTTTATTGATTATCAACCTAAGGTTTATCAGTATAGTCATCTTGTAATTTCCACCATCCTATCTCTTGTTCCTATGATGGGATGTGGCATTCGTAAGTGGAGACTTGATATTGACGACCATGAGAGAATATTAAATGTTATTCGAGAGAGAGATGAACCACTTGATGTGGACTAAATCACACATGAAATATGATTTGAACTAAATTTTTCACGGGCGAGACTAGAGGTTTTCTTAGCTCTATTCTTTCCTACTGGTGCCCATAGTGAATGGAGCTTGAATTAAATTAAAAATTAAGAATATATATAGATTTCAAATTTATGTCTTACAAGTGGATATGATATATTAATTATCTACCTAAATATGAAGTACTCTAACTTTGGAATATGAATGTGTGTATGTATTGAATTTTCACGTGTTACATTAGGATGTGCATGTTTTAAATATAAAATCTACTTGAAGTACAACAACATTAAATTAAAAGTACATGCACAACTATTATCAAATGTAAATTTAAATATATAAGTAAGATTCAATGAAACATCTAGGGACCTCAATTATATAGCTCTCACATGTGTCAAATTTACATCAGTCATAACTTTCATTAAATAAACATGTGTACAATCAAACATCATTCATCATGTATGTAATCTATTTAATTCAAACATCATTCATGTATGTAATCTATTGAAATCAAGTTCATCAAATTTAAATTAAACATGTATGTATGTGTATGTAATCTATTGAAAGTATTGAAAATTTACAAGTTCATCACACATGCACACGTATCTAGAGTGAAAGTATATATATAACATGCATGAAACATCAATCATGTGTGTAGATCAAGTACTGTAAATATGAAACATATGAATCAATCATGTGTCAAACATTCTATCAAAAGCCCGTCTAGAAATGAAATATAACATCAAACACATCAATCGGTCATGTAGAGTCTAGACATGAAATATAGTTCATCAAACACATGTGAATATATATATATATATATATATATATAATATGAAATATGTCTCTAATCAAATATGAATGTGCCTATGACTCATCATGTTGACTCCTCACTAAGCGGTCACACCCAGAGTGACTATCATGCTCTGAAGGATGTGCAGATCCCTACAAAGAAAGAGATATATAAATTAAAATATATAAAAATTGTACAAGAAAACATGTTATAAAGTGTGTGGAACATAGATAATAAATTAAAAACTCACCTGTCCACTACTGATGTCATCATCGAGTGAGTCTTGATGATGTACACAATCAGTACCCAAAGAAGGAGTAACAAGAGGCATATCCTAGTAGACAAAAAATATATATCATATATATACGTGCATGTGTATGTAAATTTCAATTGATTGAAATTTTGAAAACAAATTTAAGTTTAATCGTAACATTAAAAATACATGTATATAATCTGATTTATACCTGTGTAGGTGGTGGAAACTGATAGTACTCAGATTCCCTGGCCTCAATCCTATCAACCAAGGTATCAAGATTTTGTTGTGTCTAGTCCAAGCTCAAATCTGCATCGGCAACATGAGTAGACTGCACACGCCTCTCTAATGATGAATGCAATGGACTAACCAGATGAAATGGCATAGAAGTCGTATCATCATGTGTCAACAAATCTAGATAACCTGTAGTGGTCATGCTGAACTCAACATCGTCAAGGCCAACATCAGAGAACTGATGCCCTGCACTGACTGAAGGGTATGTACATTGTGCCTCTCCCTGTGCAACAATAGAGTGGTCAGTAGGTGGATCCTCATGAGCACTACCACTATGGCCACGGTCTAGGTGAGAAGTATGTGGCTGAGTGTATCTGACAGTACCCACATGAGATCTAACCTCTGATATGGGGATATCATGCTCTGCTACTATAAATGCATATGCATCCAATAGATCCTTAGCCAAGCTAGTTAGTGTCACACATGTCATCTCTCCTATAAGTCCCTCCAGACTAGAAAGTGAAGGGATTTCTGTTGCAGTGTACATGTCATCTGCGGTCCTACTAGCGAATGCTCCACCTGATGATCTGGAGTGTCATCAAGATATCAGGTACTGACCAACCTGATCACTAGATATGGATGTGGTAGCTGCTACAATGTCCCCCACACTATCAATCACAGCTCAAAGTTGGGTGCTATGAATAACATCATCTGCAACATGGCCCAATGAAGGAGCTATAGCAGGTGCCCTCTAACCAACAATGGCCATGTGTACTAGTCTCTATCGATAAGCTCGATCATAAGCATCTCTATCAGCAAGCCTACCACGCCCCTATCCTAAATGTGCTAGAAAATTAGTGTAATTAATAGCATGACCTAAATGAACCTTGGAAAAAATCTGATGTGCAAAGTATAGTGGAATCTGGTCATTATTCAGATAATGACCATGGGTAGCTAGAAATCTAGGGTATATCAATGTTGATATAGCAGGATCCTCACACCTGGTAACCTAATACCCCTTCACATAATTTTTATCTACATAAGATGGGAAAACTTCCCCTTTCAGGGTCACTTTAGGCACTAAAGCCTATACCTCCTTAAGAGAAAGACCAGAGCCAACCTCTTGTCTCTTTCTCTCAAGTATGGCCTCTATAATATCTGGGGCATAGGGAGTGGTACCATGAGTGTCATCCCTAATGCTAATCAAGCTATTAAGGATGGACTGACATGTGCTCTTATAGACAGTAGAGCTAGATGGATTATTTATAGATTATTGCAGTCATTGAATCTCTCTATTAGTGCGTGAAAATAGTTCTACAGGGGGAATCAGTGCATCTGACATGTGTGATGTGCAATAATATGTCTGATAGATCTAGAATATGTATGTACCTGAAAGATTTTATTTACTATCAAATAAAGTCTACATATACATGTACATTTTCCTAATTTAAATAAAAATAAAATTAAATACTATGTGTGCATTTCACTACATTATTTGAAAGTAAAATCAATTACATAAATTACATGTTTAAATGTAAATTATATTTTAATAGGTCTAATGGGGTCTTAAAGGGTCATATAACCTATCATAGGTCCAATTAGGTCATAATAGGTTAAATTAGGTATAATTAGGTCTGATTGGGTTTGATTAGGTCCCAATTGATCTAATTGGGTCTAATTAGGTGAGGCACTAATAAGTCTTAAGGGGTCATATTACTCATAGTGGGTCTAATTCGGTATTAAAGGGGTCATATAATAGGTATTATAGGTCCTAATAGGTCTAATTAGGCCATAACAACTAATTGGATCTAATTAGGTACTAATAGGTCTAATTAGGTGCTTTAATATAGGTCTTAAGAGGTCATGTTACTCATAGTGGGTCTAATGGGGTCTTATGGGGTCATATAACCTATCATAGGTCCTAATAGGTTTAATTAGGACATAATTGGTTTAATTAGGTATTAAATTAGGTCCTAATAGGTCTAATTTG